>LR990638.1:10895466-11266487 GCA_905147815.2 Phalera bucephala
ACAACTAAATTAAATACGCTTAACTATCTTTCCTCTATTCCGACGCCAATGTATGCCCCATTTGTCTTTGATCAATTTTCCGGTTGTGATGTTAGGAAGAGCATAGAATCGATAACGTCTAACGCAGTCGGCAGTGATTGTATCAGCCGTAATATTATTCTTCCAATCCTTGACGAAATCCTACCTATTATTTGCCATATCTTCAACCTTTCAATATCCAGCGGGCAATTTCCATCTTCATGGAAAGAAGCTCAAATAACACCCTTACCGAAAAAATCTAATCCCACCTCCTTTACTGAATATCGTCCTATATCCATACTGCCCTTCCTTTCTAAAGTCCTTGAGCGCCTCGTCCATGATCAAATAAGTATATTCCTTAACAAAAACTCTCTCCTTAACCCTTTTCAGTCCGGTTTCCGCCCTGGTCATAGTACTGTTACTGCTTTGGTGAATATTACGGATGATATAAGATTGGGTATGGAAAACAGTAACCTAACTATACTCACACTGCTCGATTTCAGCAATGCCTTTAATACTGTAGATTTCGATATTTTACTCGGTGTGCTGCGCTCTCTTAACATATCTCCAACGGCAATTGACTGGTTTCGTAACTACCTGTTTGGTCGCCGGCAACGTATTCGCATCGAAGAAACCTACTCTTCTTGGTGTAGTACTAGTGCCGGTGTTCCACAGGGTGGCGTTTTATCTCCTTTACTTTTCGCTGTTTTTATTAACTCTATTTCCAATCAATTAAGTTCTTCTTACCACCTTTATGCAGATGATCTCCAAATATACACTCAAGCTCCATTGGCCAAGTTATCGGAGGCAGTTAATACCATCAATAATGACTTGACTAAAATATGTGAGTGGAGTAAAAGTCACGGTCTCCAAGTTAACCCATCTAAAACGCAAGTCATTGTTGTAGGTAGCTCCAGACTTAGTTCTCGTCTTGATTGGTCACAGCTTCCGCAAATTATGTTCGATGGTGTCACAATACCCATAAGCAAAATTGTAAAAAATCTGGGGATCTATATAGACTCCAATCTTACTTGGGGCCCACAACTGCAGGAAGTCAGTCGCAAGATTTTTGCATCGGCAGGATCTTTAAGAAGGCTACGCAATTTTCTGCCAACGGCCACTAAAATTGCACTTGCACAATCCCTTCTCCTTCCTATATTAGATTATGCAGACGCCAGCTATCTTGATCTTACTGAGAGCCAACTTGATAAACTTGAGCGCCTTCAAAATTTTTGTATAAGGTTCATATTTGGTTTACGCAAATATGACCATGTTTCTGAATTTCGTGGAAGACTCAAGTGGCTGCCAATCCGCCATCGCCGGAATGCTAACATACTATCGCTTTTATACAACATTTTATATAATCCGACAACTCCCTCTTACCTTAAAAAACGGTTTGAATTCCTTCATGAAACGCATTCGAGGTTCCTAAGGTCATCAGAGAATCTGAGGCTGAAAACACCAATGCATTCCACAAACTTCTTTCATAAATCCTTCACTAATCAAGCTGTACGCTTGTGGAATGCATTGCCTGTTACGGTCCGACGTGCAAAGACGTTGCATTCTTTTAAAACAATGGTTAAAGATCACTTTTTCCTGGTTGGATAATGTAATAATTGCTGTCATAATTGGATTGAATTAGATTTATATGTTTAGTATATCAAGTCCTGTGTATCAATATGTATGTAGTAGTATTTTATAGAATATATATCTTTATAGTGTACGCCACCAACTGCCTTCTATTTTTATCTGTTGCTTCTTCCAACGTACTGGTTGTCTGGAAGAAATTGCTCTTAGCAATAAGACCGCCAATTGTGCCTCTATCTTAAGTTAATATCACATTGTATTTTTCTGTTCGCTGGTGTACAATAAAGAATACTCTATCTATCTATCTATCTATTTTTATAAATGAATATTTTTACAGACAATTTGTTCTTTTGCGTGAAATGAATCGTAGCACACAACGACCTTGACTTTTGACAACCCATTTTTGAGACGCCAGATCTTGAAATTTTCCCTAGAAAGTGTTGTATTTTCTATGATGATTTGAGACCAAACTTTTCTTGATTAATTTTCTTTTTATTTGATTGTGTCTGTTATTTCATTTTATTGTAGCCTTTAATGTAAACTAATTTTGATTTTCATGTTTTTCTTTATGTTGCTGTATTCACGATTTGATAGTAGTATTTTTTTCTTGTTCTTTTTTTGTTGTTTAGAAGAGATCGCTATTTGTACCTCTTTCCTTGTTTTATTTTTTTTAATGTAAATGTATTGGTGTATAATAAAAAATATTCTATTCTAATTTTACCGAAGTTGAGGATTAGTAGGTAGAGTAATAATTGACTGAACAGTTTCGTAATTGTTATTGCTTTTTTTTTCATTTGTATTTGTACCCTGCAATAAGTCTCGTGCGACTGTAATTAGGCTGTTTGAAGTAAAGTGGGTTTTAGAGAATTAAAGCCACTGCCCCAAATATCTTCAGTCATCAAGCACATTGGCTCTTTTCAAACGATTAATAGGATTGCATGCAGAAGCACGTTTGTCAGAGGGCTAGGATGATTGATTAGGCGCTTTGAGTATTTCTCTGTGTACTGTTCAGCTTCTTCTATCACAGTTTTCATATCTAGGTACTCATGAATCTCTGAGTTGCGAGTGAACCAGGCTGCGCCACTTATAGTCCTTAATATATTGTTTTGGGCATGTTATTGTTAAGTTTTAAGTTTTCCTTAGTGAAATGTAAATTACTTTGGAAATAAATGTCTTTGAACCGAAAAAGAGGCGTCATCCACAAAATATTGTAACATATTTATGAAAGTAAATAAATTATTAATTATATACATAGTTAACAACTGTTGGAGCTCTGTACTCTCTGCCTACCCCACAAGGGATTTGGCGTATTGATGTGTTGCAAATGCAAAGGTAAACGTAATCCTTAATTGGCAACACCGGAATGAGGCCCAGTCACGCGAGGAAAAAATGTAATTTTACGAATTCAATATTCTTTGCTAGAATTAATTAAATAAACTTAAAATTCTGTTTAATGGAGTCGTTAAGTGTGGTGTTTTGTTGTGAAACGTGAGGTTTTTAATCTTGTCCAACTCATTTGTGAGACGATAAAAAAGTTGATTTTTTGCCTCACATTTGTACGTCGGGTAAGTTTTTTTATATGAGACGTATCGATTAATACATTAACATTTCTTATATTGTTTAATAAATTATTTGATTCCTTTAAACTCCCCTTATTCTGATACTGCAAAAGGATGAAAAGGGTGCCTAAATACATCTTCCCCCCATACAAGTTACTGGAAAAAATGATACCTATTTTAAAATCAATATCTTTTAAATCAATTTCAAAAAATAAAGACAGTACAGAAAAAGTGCCATCTATATTAAAGTGGAGAAAAAACATAGAAACATGTTTGGAGATGTGGGAATATTTAAAAAATGAACATAATGTGACCAGTATCTTAACTAAAATTTAAACCAGGATCTCCTAGAAAATTTCTTTTGCAGTATCGGAAGTAATGGTGTCCGTAATACAAATCCTACCTGTGGTGTGTAAACGCATACAAGACGCTTTTCTTTAATAATTTAAGTACACCACATTCTGTAAATGCAAACTGTTAAGCGGACGACAACAAATGCCCCGCCGGCCGCGACATGTTCTCACCGACCCCCCCGATGCTTTGTCATCCCTTCTTTTCGCTCAGAATACGGGCGACGACGACGACGTAGTAGTAGATCCCCTCCCATAGCCGGCGGTTGACTGGTGCACTTAGTAGTGCACCCGTCCCCCTACAGCGACTGTCCCAACCGAGGGCGCCTCTTCAAGGCGCCCGCGAGTATGTCGCCTCTTGCCCTTCTGGCTGGCTAGAGCGTAGTGGTTGCACGCTCGCCTTTAAGTCCGGTGAAGCTGTAAAGGCCGCGAGGCCTTTACAGCTTCACCGGACTTAAAGTCAGTTGTGTGTGTGTGAATGATGTACGCTGTTGGCCGCGAGGCCAACAGCGTACATCATTCACACACACACAGCCTACACTCGTTAAACGATTTTTTAAAAACTGAAACAGATCATCTTTGGCTTCACACTTTCGTATCGAGCGGACGTGTGTTAGTTGATTCAAATTTTAATCTTTAATTTAAAAATTTTATACTTCTTAGTTCTTGGAGTGGATTATAATAACATCGGTCCCTCTCGTTTTCGCTTGGGGTCGTTGCCATAGGACCTAGTGGCCATATTGGACAGTGTCGGACCTTTCACTTGTGGATATTCTAATTAGTGGACCCTCTCGTTTCTACCCGTGACTGTTACCGTAAGAACCAGTGGCCATCTTTGAAGGTGTCGGACTTCCTTTTCTGGTGCGATTGTTGAGCGCTTGGTGCGGACCCGCCATCTGCTACGGAAGTGAATGGGTAACATTTGAACCAATTTTGAATTGCTTCTAAAAAGACTCGCCGGTCGGTGAGGCTCGAACTCGGTGTCCCTGTGCCGGCGGTCTTTGCTTGGAGTCGCCGTCTGTGCAGCTGTGCCACGAAAACGTGACGCATGAAATCGAACATTGCAAACATATTCTGGACTTACTCTTATCGCTTTTTGCATGAAACATAAGTACCTTGCAAGATACTATACATCGCTTTTATATAATAACAATGCATTGCCTTGGTTGTGAAATAGGATTAAAAGAAAACAACTTCTTGAAGTGTAATAATTGCTTATCTGGTTACTGCTATGAATGCTTAAATATTAGCGCTGAGTCTACTAATCAGCTGAGCGCAAAACAATTAGCATCTTTAAGCTGTCCGTCTTGCCAAAATATTACAAGGCGCAGAAATAACGATGATACTCCTGTTCGTCAAGCTCGCAAATTTCAAGCGCCTGATGATATTATGAATGTTTCATTTAGTCAGATATCATATGACTCGCATTCGCAGATTGCTAAAAGTATTTCCTCAGGCTCTGTTGTAACTAATGAGTCTGTTTCCATGGAGATTATCAGTAAATTATTTGATTTAAAGCTTTCTCCGAATTCCACTTTTATGACAAATTTACGAGCCGTCCTTAAAAAGGATATCAAGGAAATGGTAGCTGCAGAAGTGCATCATGTGGTCGAGGGATTGAAGGCTGATTTCACGGCCACAACTGACTTTATCAGTGATGAACAAAAAGAGATTAGGTCATTAGTAATGGAGAAGGACGAACGAATCACGCTGCTTGAGTCAGAGCTTTCCAGGTGCCAGAATACATTATCAAAACTGCAGAATCGTATTTCTTTAGCCGAAAAGGTCTCCCGCGGGTTAAATTTGGAAGTTCATGAGGTTCCTGAAAATAAAGGCGAAAATCTTGTGGATCTTTTCAAGAAACTTAGCGAGTGTCTCCATGTCGTTATATCCGATAGTGATATTAAATCATGCCGCAGAGTCGCGAAGATGAATACAAACTCTAAAAGACCTCGAAATATACTTGTCACTCTTTCGTCGCAGCGCCTTCGTGACGAGCTTCTATCTGCAGTGACGCGTTTTAACAAAGCTCGTACAGTGGATAAGCTTTGTACAACCCATATCGGTATAAACACTACAGCTACAAGAATATATTTGTCTGAACACTTATCTCCAGAAGCCAAGGAATTGCACAATATTACAAGACAGTTCTGCAAGGATAAAAGTTACAAATTTATATGGGTTCGATATGGTAATATTTACATCCGCAAGGATGAAAAGCATCCAGCAATTTTAATTAAAAATCCTGATATGCTTAAGGGCTTAAAATAAGTTTATGTCATATACATCTTTCCATTATATTCCAAATAAAAGTTGTTTTTATACTTATCTTATTTACATATTTAATATTATGGTTAATATGTATTATCAAAACGTTAATAGAATACGTAGTAAATTATCCAAATTTTACTTAAACTTGTTAAATTCAAGTTACGATATTGTATGTTTGACGGAAACAAATTTAAATAGAAGCGTTTACGATAGTGAAATAGTTGATGCTCGTTATAATGTTTTTAGAAGGGACCGTGAAGACACTACCTCTCACAAGCATGAAGGTGGTGGTGTCTTAATAGCCGTTAAGAAGAATTTTGAGGCTATTCGTCAAGAATCATGGGACACTGACTTGGAGGATATTTGGATCACAGTAATACCCAACGCTCGCGATACTCCCAGACTCAATATATGTGTTTGTTATTTGCCTCCCGATATAAGTACTAATCGTTTAGAAGTATTTTATAATAATTGCCAAAAGTTAATACTGAACGATTTTCCCCACGATAATTTTATTTTATTAGGTGACTTTAATGTACCTGATTACGATCTTAATTATTGTGACGCCTCGGTTCAAGAGACTCTGTTAGATGTTTTGCCTAGTAAAAAACTGAATCTATTAATTGAGTTGCTATCTCTCTGTAATTTAAAACAGTTAAACATAGCCAAGAATGCTAATGGTCGATTACTGGACTTGGTTTTGTCAAATGTCGATACTATTTCAGTTATTGAAACTCATGCTTTGAGTATTTTAGACAAACATCACCCTGCTCTTATAGTGAATATGTCTGTATATAGTGTTAGAAAAGGCCTCAAACATCGCAAAACGAAACATTTAAACTGGTTTAAATGTAATTATGACAATATAAACACAGAATTACACTCCTTAAATTGGCATGTTTTGTTGTCCTCTTCTGATGTTGACGTGTGCACTGATACTTTTTATGATGTACTCTACAAAATTATACACGAGCACACTCCAACAACTGTACCATTTTGTTCATCTTATCCTATTTGGTATAGTAAACCTTTAATTAAGTGCATTAGAGAAAAAAAAAAAGGTTCACAAGCTTCACAAAACATACAAAAATCCTCGGGATTATGACACTTTCTCAATGCTACGCAATAGGTGTAAAAAGCTTACTGAAGAATGCTATAATAATTATTTAATGGCTACTGAAGATAACTTGCAAACGAACATAAGGTCTTTTTGGAGTTTCGTCAACAATAGAAGGGGACAAGTTTCGACCCCACTTACGATGACATATGGAAATACCTCATCGTCACACGGTCAAGAAGTATGTGAACTCTTTTCCGATTATTTAAACTCTGTTTTTGAAAATGTGTCTACTCACAATCCCGTTGATCACAGACACTTGGCCTCTAATGATGGTTGTAATATTAATACACTGTCAAATATTTCAATTAACAGCCAAGACATTTTGAATAAAAATAAACAGTCGGATAAAAATAAAGGATCTGGTCCTGATGGATTACCACCTTTATTTGTTAAACGTTGCGGTGAAGAGTTAGCCATTCCATTAGAAATTATTTTTAATAAATCATTAAATAGTAGCGTTTTCCCTAAGCGATGGAAAACTGCACATATCATCCCGATTTATAAAAGTGGTGACAAATCACGTTGCGAGAATTATCGGCCAATAAGTATTTTATCTTGTTTTGCAAAATTATTCGAGTCTGTTGTGTATGACCATCTCTATAGTCACTTCAAACCAATGATATCCGATAAACAACATGGTTTCGTTAGAAATAGGTCGACTATTAGTAATTTATTAGTATACAAGAATTATCTTTGTCAGACATTTGCTGCCGGAGGTCAAGTTGAATCCATTTACACTGATTTCTCAAAAGCCTTTGACAAAGTCAACCACAGGTTGCTTTGTCTTAAACTAGCAGCATATGGAATTCATGGCAGCCTTTACCGCTGGATATGCTCTTACCTTGACAGCAGAAGTCAATTGGTAGCATTCAAAGGATTTTTATCTTTACCTGTTGTGGCAACATCTGGAGTTCCACAGGGGTCACATTTGGGACCCCTATTTTTTGTTATGTTCATCAATGATTTAGTTAAACGTTTAACTTGCCGCTGCCTTCTATATGCAGATGATTTAAAATTATTTCATTCTATATCTAGAATTGAAGACTGTCTGATGCTGCAAAAAGACTTAGATACATTATCAGAATGGTGCAAGAACAATCATATGTCGCTTAATATTAATAAATGTTTTATAATATCTTTTACAAACAAGCGTCATAAAATTGAAAATGATTACCACATCAACGGTCAAGCACTTAGCCGATCATACATTGCAAGGGATTTGGGTATTTTATTTGACGATAAATTATCATTTCGACCACACTACCAGCTCGTCACATCTCGAGCTAATCAACTTCTGGGCTTTGTTTTTAGAACTACGAAAGGTTTCAAGAAACATAATAGTCTATTGTATCTTTACTTTGCCTTAGTGAGAAGTATTTTAGAGTATGGCAGTCCTATATGGTCTCCTAATTACAAGGTTCACATAGACATGGTTGAACAAGTTCAGAAAAAATGTCTCAGAATATTAAGTTATCGTCAACAACCAGGTCGATCAGATCAGCATTATGTAGATAGACTAACAAAGTATAATATTCAATCCTTAGAAACTAGAAGAATATATATTGATTTAGCATATTTTTATAAAGTTATTCACTCTTTTATTGATTGTTCCGAACTGTTATCACAAATAGCGTTTAATACTAAATTTAGTGCCAGAAGGTCTAATCAGACTAATTTATTCTCTTTACAAGTTTATAAAAATAACATTTCCTACTTCAATCCACTTACGAGAATGGCTCGTCAATATAATGATTTGGCTAAATATAACATAGTTATCGACATTTTTCATCCTAGTTTAAGTATTTTTCTAAAACAATTGAAAAATACCCTTCAAGTCAGCCCAGATCCTGTTAATACAAAGTAACTCAAATATTAGAATTATCAAATCTTTTATTTTTTTATGTAAGACTTCAAAAGTTATCTTCTTAAAGGTACCTAACACTGCCCATTATTTGTCCTTATTGTAATCTTTACTTCTTTTTTTCTACACACCTTATACAGTTACAAGTTGTGTTTTTTTTAGATAGTTGTTATGATTTTGCTGTTTGCACATAAATTTACGTTATAATCTAGATCTAATAAATAATATTTTAAGTTGTATATTTTTGATTATAATGTGTACTGTGCAATTAAATAAATTAAAAAAAAAAAAAAAAAGATGATGTCCTGCACAACAAACCTATCACTGTTAATGTTGATACATTTTTAGAAACGTTATCGGATACAGCATCTGGTAATGAGCAACATAATATTATACATAACGAATCGAAATGGTATGTCACAGGGTACATAATAAGAAAATGACAATACAAAATTTAAAAAAAAATGTAAATCTTGCAAAGCTAGTTTTTTAAATAATCAAATTGATCCTGCGACATACACATACTATCTGCCTACCCCGTAAGGGATCTGGCGTAATGATATAGATAGATAGATAGACATACATATATTACGGGACTTTAATATTATTAAAAATATTATTATATGCAAATGAAGGGTTTATAGAGTTAACAAAAAATATATATGATGTTATAATATTAAGCTTGCGAGATTCACCAATATTATTATTATTATTTATAAATTTGTGTATATTGTGTCTATTGACAGACTGGTTCTATTGACAGACAGTCTACTGGTAAAGAGCTTAAGCCACGTCGCCCACTGTATCGAATAGTCGTCGTCAGGGTTGAGCCCCACTCTGGACAAATGTTTGTGTGACCCACAAATATTTGTGTTAGTCTTGAGTGTTTGTGTATGTGAATTTCATATTTTTAAACACACCAAGGACCTTGTGTTGTGGGTGTGTATATAATTCCTAGTATCAAGCAGTGTTGGGCATTTTTCAATTATAAAATCAATCAATTTAAATTTCATTTCCAATTAAGTTAATCCCCCTTAGGGACTCCAGAATAACAATAACTTTTGGACGTCAAACGCCTCAGTCCCTCCCGTGACCATGGGTGCTGTAGACCACTTGAAACGTCAGGAGCTTCGAAAACCACAAATAGATTGCGATGAAATCCGAAATTTTTTAAAAACACCGTTACGCCTATATTCCCCAGAGGGGCTGGCAGAGGTGTACTGAGTACACCCACGTTTCGCCGACGATGTCAGGTCCCATGTAATAGGGGGAGAGCCTATTGCCATATACTGCCGAAATATTTTAATTGTAACTTAACTTGTGTTTTTTCACAATTAATTTATCCCAACCCTCTTACGAAGCCACGCTTCTCTTAATAACAGAAAAATAAAAACAAAACTAGTAGCAGTGATAGCCTAGTGATTAGACTGTTGGACTGTAAAGTCAGAGGTTTCGGGGTTCAAACCTAGGCATGTACCTCTGACTTTACTAAAGTATGTAACGAAATTGGACAAGATAACAAATAGCATACAACATTTTGATTCTGAACCTGAACAAAATAAATTTGGAGTTCCTCAAGGAAGCATTTTAGGGCCACTAATGTATCTCATTTATATTAATGACCTTCCACAGGTGTTAAAACATGAGTGTGTTTTGTTTGCTCATGATACTACGGTTATAGTAGGATGTAAAAATGATGAAATATATGAAACGGTAATAAATAATACTTTACATGATATAACTAAATGGCTGGATGCAAATGCCTTAAAAATCAATATAGACAAAACTAAAATACTTAATTTTAAAACACACAAATCTAAACCCCTACAACTTAACATAGCATATGAAAATCAATGGGTTGGACAAATACATACAATAAGGTTTCTAGGTATTACGCTTGGAAGGCACATATTGATGAAATATGCATAAAAATAAATAAATTTGTATTTGCATTAAGAGAAATTAAAAATAAAACATTTAGGCAAACCGCTTTAATGGTGTATCATGCCTACGTCTGGTTTGTAATTCGCTACGGTATATTTTTTTGGGGGAATTCCTCTGAACTGCAAAGGGTGTTTATAGCACAAAGAAGATGCATTCATGCAATTTTCAACATGAAGTGGACTGACTTGTGCAAACCCATATCCAAATCCCAAAACCTCTTAACTGCACCGAATATGTATATTTATGAGACTGCCAAATTCGTAAAAAATATTTTTTTGAATGTTCGAACTCAATGTTAACGTAAATAAACGTAAAGTTACACATATGCTACTGAAAATGCCTGTACCTAAACTAGAATTATTTAGACATAGTTGTGTGTACATGGCACCCGTAATTTTTAATGTTACCTCAGCAGATTGTAGAATTACCTATAACAAGTTTTGTGTTGATCTGCGTAAGTGGTTGATATCATAAAGCTATTATTCAATCAACGAATTTTTGAAGAAACATTCATGTCGATCCTACTATTATAGAAATGCATTGTAATAAGTTGTCTTAAAAATTAACATTTATTTGTATTAATTAATATTTGCATGATATCACTAGGTGGCGAAATGTGTATCTCATATGAGAAACCTACCATCTTTGTATTGTACCACATTTTAAGCAAATAAAATTATTATTATGTATATCGCTGGCATTCACGGGCTTTACCGGGACCTTTGAAAGGCTTGCATGGGGACATGGGTCCAACACGTAGAGGCCCTTTGCGACAAGTTAATGTTATGTAAGTCACCTGCTGAGATCACTTGCTGAAAATGAATAAAACATAACCAGCGAACTGACCCCGGCAGGTGCAAGGACTATTGTAAACTATGGAAAGAAAACAAGGGCTATATAAATGAGGTTTGATGGACACAAACTGGACTATTTCAAAGGGGACGGGACACCGACAATAAAAAAATATTATTATTATTATAATTAAATATCACTTGCTTTAAAGGTGAAAGAAAATATTGTGAGGAAACTTGCATGCCTGTTTCTCGAAGGTGTGTGAGTTCACCAACTGGGCCAGCGTGGTGGACTATGGCTTAAACCCTCTTAGTTTGAGAAGAGGCCCGTGCCCAACGATGGGATAGTTTCTTAACAGGGCTAATATTATTATTAGAACTTTATACATTTCGAAAACACATGAATGGAAACCACTTCCGTAGTGAAGCACTGTGCCACAGTTGTTAACGCCTATTATGATGCATTATCCATATTCGTTGGTCTAGTGGCAAAGCTCATCATTTTGTGATCATGGGGTTCAAACCCTAGGTCGGACAAATGAAGTTTTTGTATCGAAAGATTCCCAATATGAGTCCGGGGTCTAGAATTGGGCCCGGTATATTGCAATAGGCTCGCCCCCTAATACATAGGACCTAACATTGTCAGTGAAAAGTAGGTGTACTCAGTACACCTCTGCCACCACTGCTTAGGGAATATAGGCGTGACGGTGATTATTTTTATTGATTTTATTATTCAGCAAAATTAGTCAAGGCAAATTTTCGTCTTTTTGAAATCATTCTAAAAGGTGTTAATGAAATTCAAATGTCTGCTCATTCTGCAGCTCTATATTCCAATAGCATTTTGTGTATGGCTCCTAGAATTTATAATAAAATTTCTGGATACATTGGAAACCACACTGATTTAAATGTATTCAAAAATAGCCTGCTCGAAATGCTAGATAAAAAGGCATACTATTCTGTGAATTTCTTAATAATACAATAACATCTTATAGCAAAAAAGGGGGCTTACATTGGTTCCGCTTCGAATAATGATTTATTATTAATGAATTTATTTGTAATTTTGTACGCCATTGAATGGCCACACATAGCGCTCATAAATTACTACTTAAAGATACAAACTCTTACCTATGTTTTACAAATATATAAATTTGAACTCATTTAATCATGAAATCTTCTCTTTTCAGACTCCAACAATGAACCAAGGACCAATGGATATTGACCCTTTAAGCAATTACGAATACCCATCATACGATAGTTACTCACTTAATCCTGCTTACTCCTATAATATCAAAGCTGAGGAACCAGACGATTACAGCAATATAACATATGAATTCGTAATTACCAATGAACCTCGCAACGATGAACCTTCAAATGTTAACGATACAGAGAATAAGGAAACTAAAAATGTCAAACCGACTGCTAGAACGAGAAAGAATAAGAATAGAAAAAGCAATTACCGTTCAGAGAAGATAACAGATACTAATTTTGCATTTTACGGATGTTCTGTGTGTAATATAAGTTACACAGCATGGTATGACTTAGATCAACATGTAATTATACATAAAGACCGTAAGACAAGATACAGGCTGCGTTTAAAAAATCAAATTAAAAAAAAGGAGTTGAACAAAGAGAAGAAGAAATTAAAAGAGTTGTTGAAAATCAAAAAAGAAACTGATTTGGAGATTGGCGTTAAACCAGAGGACGGTTTTATTGGCAATGAAAAAGCAAGCGACTATTTTAATAAGGAAGATGTTAATGTTCCAAATTCAAATAGCAACAGTGTTAATCAAATTATTTCTCAAAATAACGGAAGTTTTCAAGATAATTCACAAAATAACGGCAATTTAAAAACATTTTCACAAAATAATGCGCATATTAACGGAAATATATCTAAAACTGAAAATGCTAGTGAAATTAAAGATAAAGAAAATTCAAATAGCAACGACTGTGATAGCGAGAATGAAGAAGATAAAGACGCAACGGAATTGAATAATTTAGAGAAAATATACAAATGTTTTGCTTGCAAGAAGCAATTTACTTTAAGTTATTATTTGAAAGTTCATGTTAGATCTCACACAGGTAAATCTATATATCTATATCATCAGCCAGATCCTCTGTGGAGTAGGCAGAGAGTACAGAATCTCAACAGGTTCTTTTATAATTTTCATTTCATTATTTGTTTTCAGATGAAAGGCCTTACACGTGTAGTGTTTGCGGACAATCTTATAAAACTTTAAACAATCTTATGAGGCACAACAAGAGAATACATTTGGCTGAGCGGTACCAGTGTAGGATATGCTTTAAGGCATTTTCTAGGTAACTATTCCTAGATAATAATAATAATATAATCCCTGTTGGGCTCGGGCCTCCTCTTAAACTGAGAGGGTTTTAGGCCATAGTCCACTACGCTAGCCCAGTACGGGTTGGCGAACTTTACACACCTTCGAGAAACTCTTAGGCATCTGCATGCCTTTAACGGTGAAGGAAAACATCGTGAGAAAACCTGCGTTTTCTCACGATGTTTTCCTTCACCGTTAAATCAAGTGATAGTTAATTTTTAATACGCACATGCTTTGTAAAAGACAGAGGTGCGTGCCTGGGTTGAACTTGGGACCTCTGACTTTGCAGTCCAACGGTCTTACCACTAGGCTATCTCTACTAGATAAGATAAGCCAATTTCTAGATAAGATTTTTTTTTTTGAATTGGGTGAATGTTACTTGGACCGATTTAGAGGCGCTCGACTTAATTTTCCTTCATACAGCCAGGAATTTATCGCGTTTAATCCTCTCTGTAGTAGATTTGATGCTATGTCTTGGTCCTTGCTACTAACTAGTATTGCAGTATCATCAGCGAAGGTCGCCGTTGTGATCCCCGCTACTACAGGTAAGTCTGCAGTAAATACTGAGTACAGTACTGACCATAATACTGACCCTTGTGGTACACCTGCTTTGATTTCAAAGAATATGGATGTTTCTCCTGCTTCTTTAACTTGAAATATTTTACCCAGCAAGTAAGATTGCATCAGCATGTAATAGCTATGTGGAAGTCTATTCTTAATTTTCCATAATAGGCCTTCATGCCAAACTTTGTCGAATGCTTGTTAAATGTCAAAGAAAGCTGAGCAACAGTACTCTTTTCTTTCCAAGGTCTCTGATTTTGTTAGTCACTCGGTGTACCTGTTCAACTGTTGAGTGGTACTGTCTGAAGCCAAATTGGTGGTCTGGTATAATGATGTCTTTAGTAAGAAGAGGCTGTATTCTTTTTAGTATTAATTTTTCAAAGATCTTGGACAAATGGGGGGTAGACTTATGGGTCTATATGAGTCGACTTCGTTCGGAGGCTTGCCTATTTTGTGGATCATTATAATTTGGGACACCTTCCACATCAACGGGAAATGTTGCACTCTTACTATGCCGTTAAATAGGGGTGTGAGATAAGCTACAGCCTTTTTGGGTAGTTGTACTAGGATTTATTTTGTTATCAGATCAAACCCCGGAGCTTTTTTATCTTCATATGTTTGATAGTTTTCCATGTTTCTTTGATTGTAACAGGTTTGGGTGGTAACGCCATTTGTAAGGCCTGGTTTAGGACCTTGTCTAGGTTTTCTTCTGGACCATCTGCGATCATCGTATGGGGAGCGAAGACATTTGCCAGGTGTTTGGCGAAAAGATGCGCTTTTTTCTTAGCAGTTCTAGCCCAACTTCTATCACTAAATATTAGAGGTGGATTGGCTACCTGAGGTCTGTTGTAGTTCTTAGTAAATTTCCAGAGGGAATAGTTAGTAGAAGCTGTCGGCGTGAGTGAGTCCAATTTGACTCCGAGTGTGGTGTCATACCACTCTCTTATTATAGTTCTAAGATTCCTTATGGCTTTATTAAATGATTTTTTGTCTTCGCTATTCTGCTTTGATGCCATGCGTGACGGAGCCGTCGTTTTTCTATGATTTGATTTTTTATTTCAATTGGTAAATTTGTGACACAAGTTTGGGGTTCAGGCTTGGTGTGGCTTCCCAAGATGCCGATTATCATTGTGATATTTTTGGTTGCTTCATCAATTTCTTCAGGAGATTTTAGTGCTACTTTTAGGTTGATGTTCTTTTCCAGATATTCACAGAATGAATCCCAGTCTGTACGTTTATTGTATAAAGTTATTGGTCTTTCAACTTCAATGACCATAGTGCTAACTGTTAGCAGTACAGGAGTGTGGTCTGACGAGCCATCCAGGCAGGACTCCGGCTTAAGGAAGAGTTTAGAGATACCTTTAGTGATGTAGAAGTCCAGTAAGTCTGGTATCTTGTTTGTATCTGTTGGCCAGTAGGTTGGTTCCAGGGCAGATATTGTCTGTGGTTTATTTGCTATTACACTATCCTGCAACTGTCTACCTCTAGATGTTGTCAGTCTGGAGCTCGAACAAGTGTGTTTAGAATTCCAGTCCCCCCAGCTCTAAAACAGCCACCCAGTGAGTTGAAGAACTGTGTAAACATATGTTCAGATATTTTATGTTTTGGTGGGCAGTAGGATTGATGTACCCGCGGCTGTCCTTTATGGCAACTGTAGTAGCTTGTATTGGCTCTGTCTTAAATGGATGGTGTCTCGTACTATTATTGCTGTGCCACTGTATCTGTTCCATCTGGGTGGTGAGTAAGATACGTAGTGTATCCTCGAAGTTTCACATTAGACGAGTTAATGCAGTGAGCTTCAGGGATAAGTACCACATCAAGCTTATGTTGCTTGATTAGACGTCCACGTCATCTATGTTAGGGGCTAAACTATTCGGGTTCCAGGTTACCATTCGTAATGTCGCCATTACGTTAGTTTGTTTAAAATCGATGTTATGAGTTGCATTAAAGTACACATTTGTTGTAAGTTTAATTCAAATTTCTCATTTTGTTTGATTAATAAGTTTTCTAAATTAGATATTTGTTGTGGCTGTGTGGCTCCAGTCTCCTTGGTCGACGCTTGGGTATCCTTCGTTTTAAGCCAATTCGGTGGGCCGTTGGACCATGCATTGCCAGGTTTTATTTTGTCAGGATCATAATCCTGACAAAAGAAAACCTGGCAGCAACTGTATCTTGGGTGTTGGGCTCTGGTACTGTGATTTTATTTTTCTTCACTAATGTTGTTTTCCTGGTAAGAATTTCTTGATATACTTCACAGCCCTTATAGTTGGCAGGGTGGGAACCGTGGCACAGGGCGCACTGTGCTGGAGAGTTCCGGTCTAGTTTGGGACACTCAGAGGTTGTGTTGTTGTGCACATTTGACGCAACGGTACGGCCTTATATAGTATCTTTTTGCGTGCCCATACTGTTGGCACCGTCGGCATTGCACTACCGACTTTCTCTTCTTTGGATCCTCTATTATGACGGATTGGCGGTACACATATCTCAACTCTTTTACCGCTTTATTGTGCGGGCCCGGTAGAAGGTTTACAAAGAAGGTGGATGTGGCTCTCGTTTCCGGTCCATATTTTGCATTGACTATTTCTCCTGCCACAGCGTTTCCAGTACTTTCAATTGCTTCTTCAATTGCACTGATGGGGGTGGAAGGATGCAGATTTCTTATAACTATCCGAAAGTTTCTTTGGTCTGTTCTATGAAAGGTACGACCAGTAAGCCCTTTCTCGCGAACAAGCGAAATTATCTTTTTGTATGCGTCTATTTCAAGGCAGCTTATTCTCATTTGGTTTCGGTTAAATATCTTAAAAGTAAACTGGTTCTTTTCTACGACTGGTTTTAGCATTTCAGCCAGTTTACCTATATCATCCACTCCATATAGAATTGTTGGGGGGGGGGCTTATTAGGCTTCTTCACTGCATTCTCCTCGTCGTTTTCTGTAAGATTCACTGGAAGGTCGCTGAATCTGTTGGTGGTTTTAACGCTTTCCGGAGATGGTGTGTGGACTATTTTCCTCTTCTTGCGGTTGTTCTGTGAGCGACGAGGGCTTTTAGGCTTGAAAATAAGTTCTTTTGATTGGTGATCTGCTTCTATGCTCAGACATTGTTTTGCAGAAGTTTAGGTGAAGTGAGTTTGACAGACTTTGTTTAGTAGGTTTAGGTGAAGTGAGATGCTCCCCGATAGGTACCGGGGAGCATCACTGTTTACTAATGAACAGACTTGGGTGGAATGCCTATTAAACCATTCTCTTGCCTGGTCACCCACTTCCATTCAACTCCTTGTTGAGCTAACTTTTTTTGACCAGTGACAATCACTGCTGAAGTAGCCTGGGTAGCCACTACGTCACAGTCTTCGGTAACCAATTTCTCACCCATAGGCCCGGATACCTGTGAGCGCCGGGTGCTAGCCGGGAAGCATGGCAAATCGTATTCATTAATCTCATTCATCATAATTGGAGTAGTTGGGAGGGTTGTTACGGTGGCTCCCACACCACAGCACACAGAATTTTTGAGGCTATTTAAATACTCAGGCCACTGCAGGTGGGCCTGCAGGGTCAGGTTATTTCCCGCCGCATGATACTTGGCGTTGTTGCTCGTTTGGCACCACCCAGGGGATTCCTACGGACGCGAGCAACTCCATCCCCCAAGATAAGTGGTAGATTATTGTTGTAGCTTCTTTCAACGGAATGGTTCCTGCAAGGGTGTAAACCTCCTCCATCTCGTTCCACCTTAGCGGCGCTTGTCCAGTTCTTTCCGGCTATTTTGGTAAAGTCATCAGCCCATCTTTTCGTTGGCCGCCTTGAGCCCTTCCCTTCGGGCCCCCAGGCACTTTGTGGTTTGGATTGTCCGCCTCTTGTTCCGGTACCTGGCTATGTGGTCTGCCCACTTCCACTTGAGTCTTAGGGTATGTTTTAGTGCAGTGCATTTTGTTTTTCTCCATATGTTGATATTTTTTTGTATTTTTCTAATTAGTTAGTAATAAATAAAGGTCATGTTGGACATATGCCCCAGAACCAATAGCAATGAAAAAATACTTGCACGATTTCAAATCACCCATAAATTCTCATAAGACATTTATTATTAAACGGACAAGCGGGGGCATCGCAATATTGCACAAAAAGTATTCGATTTTGAGGTTAGGTTTAGGTGTATAATTCAGTAGCCATTAATAAATATGAGGTTATATTGTGTGTTGACATTCAGTAAAGATGTCGGCAACTTCGATATAAGTACCTATAATACTTTGAAATATTCGTTTTAGATTGCAAATTGTCCGTTAGATACGGATATTTGCCATTATTTTAATAAAATATAAATAATGATGGCATGGGTCAAATATATGTTGGTTCTGTGGCAATTTTCGACAATGTCCTGTATGAAGTTTGACTCGGTCGACCATCATCATCATTATCATCTCAGCCTATACTTGTCCACTGCTGAACATAGGCCTCCCCAATCGCTTTCCAGCGTAACCGGTCCGATGCCACCTGCATCCAACGACTTCCTGCGATTTTCACGAGATCGTCGGTCCATCTGACAGGCGGTCGTTCTACGCTGCGCTTGCCAATACGTGGCCTCTACTCTAGAATCTTTCTGCCCGAACGCCCGTTCGATCTTCGCGCTATGTGGCCCGCCCATTGCCACTTCAGACGGGTGATTGTTTGTGGCATATTCTTGTTCTAGCGTCTCCGTGCTTCGGAAGACATGTTAAGCCGTTGGTCCCGGTTACCACTTAAGTGGTAGTAGTTAAGCCGAGTTGGAAGCTGTTAGCGCCAATACAGACACGCGCGCAGCTGCGTTGTGGGGGGTAGCCGTGTCGATCAATTCGGAGAAAATTCGATATTTAGATCGATTCTCGATGAAATCGAGGATTAAAAGATTGATTCTCGATTAATTGATTCAAGAATATTTTTTTGGATCCCTCCTTTTTACAATTTTTTAATGCTTTTAAATTAGAGATCGTCAGATGTAGGTACCGGGGAAGAACTAGACTATCTTACCATGACCAAATAGACTGAGTCTTATCTGAAGGACAAGTCAAGAGTCTCCGTAACCGGCGAGCGTGTATGAGACGAACTATGACAGTAGAGGAAGCCAGAGAGGTATGTAAGGAAGGAACCTGTTGGAACTCTGTACTCTCTGTCTACCCCGCGAGGGAGCTGGCGTGATGATATAGATATATAGATTTTTCTTAAAAATATTCAGCGAAGTCGCTTCCTTTACATTATTTGGAAGTTTGTGGTTGTATAAAATCGATTTCTCGAATAATCAATTTTAAATTGGCATGCCTAGTGGGGGGACGCATTGAGCCGCTTCTCACGGCGCGCCGCGGCCAGCAATCAACAGTCCAGCATACTAGTTTCTTATCACTTATATAAAGTGGGTCATCTGTGGAGCGGGTCACTCTTTTCCCTCTAATATGGTCGAGGAGAGTGATGGCTGCTTCTCAGGCCATACTCGTGAACGGGTGCTGCTGGTGGGGACTGGTCCGTCCTCTGTCCTTTGTCTGATTGAACGTGTACCGTAGAGCTGTTGAATTTTGTCTCGTCCGGCATCACACTGGAGCTGGTTGATAGCCTAGTGGTTAGACCGTTGGACTGCAAAGTCAGAAGTCTCGGGTTCAAACCCAGGCACGCACCTCTGTCCTTTCGAAAGTATAAGTGTATTAAAAATTAATTATCACTTGCTTTAACGGTGAAGGAAAACATCGTGAGGAAACCTGCATGCCTAAGAGTTTCTCGAAGGTGTGTCAAGTTCGCCAACCCGCACTGGGCCAGCGTGGTGGACTATGGCCTAAACCCTCTCATATATTATAGGCATTTTTTGTTTCAGATTCGAGTTATTAACAAATCATTTCGATAAAAATCATCCTGACGATAAATTGGAAGGCGAACCTCATGGTATGTACTTGTGTATTCTCTCTCACTAATATTCATTATAACTCACTAGTTTCTCCTTTAGTTGATTTAAGATTAAAACGAATAATTATGGGTCACTCAAAGATGTTTCTCGTGCGGGAATCGAACCCGCGACTATTCTACCTAGGAGGCGGAGCGGCTTAAGCCCTAAACCACTGTGCCAAATCGTCCGTCAGTTTTCAGTTACAGTTGTAAGTTTTTTTTATAAAAACATTAAGAACGTCGGCGTCAAGCAGGGTTGCGTGTTGTCCGCTAGACTGTTTATAATATATTTGGATAAAAGTCTTCAAAGACTGAAAGCGATGAATGAAGGTGTACAAATGAGTGATATAGTGGTAAATCATCTACTATATGCAGATGACGCGGTTTTGATAGCGCCAACAGCCACTGATCTGCAATCACTAGTCACAGTTATGAAAGACGACTGCATGAAACATGGCTTACATTTGAATGTGAAGAAAACCAGAATTATGGTTTTTGAACGGGAAGAAACCAGAACGAATGCAAGGATTGTGGTTGGGAACGATGTGCTGGAGCAAGTGAATGAGTTTGTATATCTTGGATGCGCCTTCAGTAAGGATGGAAAATACACCGCTGACATAGAGAGAAGAGTGAGTGCAGGGAACAGAGTAAATGGCGCGATGGGAAAGCTACTTGGGAGCCGGCACTTAAGCCGAAAAGCGCAGCTGGCCATACATAATGGAGTGCTTGTCCCAACGCTGTTATATGGCAGCGAGAGCTGGGTATGTAAGAAGGAGAATGAAAGTAGGAAAAATGCGGGGGAAATGCGAGCTCTGCGGAAGATGTGCGGAGTGAAGCTGACCGACCGTATTCGCAACAGCGTAGTAAGAAAGCAAATAGGTATGAAAGAGAATATCGGTGTAAAGATGAGAAAGTGTATGCTCCGTTGGTTCGGGCATATAGAAAGAATGTCCGAAGAATGAATGACAAAACTGATATACAACGCGAAAGTGAAAGGATGTAGGTACCGGGGAAGACCTAGACTATCTTACCATGACCAAATAGACCGGGTCTTATCTGAAGGACAAGTCAGGAGTCTCCGTAACCGGCGAGCGTGTATGAGACGAATTATGAGAGTAGAGGAAGCCATAGAGGTATGTAAGGAAAGAGCCTGTTGGAACTCTGTACTCTCTGCCTACCCCGTAAGGGATCTGGCGTGATGATATAGATAGATAGAGATAGATAGATTAAGAACGTAGTCCCACACTATGAATTATTTCCGTGTCGTGGGTGCGTTTTTAAACATGAAATTCGCATACGCAAACACACAGACGATAACAAATCATTATTAGTGACCCTAGACTATCTTATAATATAATATAATATTAGCCCTGTTAAGAAACTCCCACCGTTGGGCACGGGCCTCCTCACAAACTAAGAGGGTTTAGGCCATAGTCCACCACGCTGGCCCAGTGCGGGTTGGCGAACTTCACACACCTTCGAGAAACTCTCAGGCATGCAGGTTTCCTCACGATGTTTTCCTTCACCGTTAAAGCAAGTGATTTTTAATTTTTAACATGCACATGTTTTCGAAAAGACAGAGGTGCATGCCTGGGTTTGAACCTGAGACCTCTGACTTTGCAGTCCAACGGTCTGACCACTAGGCTATCACTGCTTAGCTGGACTATCTTACCACGACCAAATAGACCGAGTCTTATCTAAAGGACAATTTTGTGTGTGTGTGTGTGTGTGTGTGTGTGTGTGTGTGTGTGTGTGTGTGTGTAAATAATCAACGCTGTTGGCCGCGGGGCCTGTACAGCTTCACCGGACAAGAGGACGAGCGTGCAACCACTACGCTCGAGCCAGAAAGGCAAGGGGGCAACTAGCTTAAGGGCGCCTCAAGGAGGAACGGCCTCGGCTTGGACAGTCGCTATGGGAGAGGGCGTATACTAGGTGTCTCGCCGTGGTGCTCTGCACCGGCCGGCGGACAAGAGATTCTTCGAGCTCGCCGGCGAGGTCGATGTCTGATCCTGTGTGCGGTATCTGTATCCGAAAGAAGGGATGTAAGGGCATCGGGAGGGTCGGTGAGAACAAGCCGCGGACGGCGGTAGCGGTTGATAGGAGGGGACTGAAGGACAAGTCAAGAGTCTCCGTCACCGGCGAGCGTGTATGAGACGAACTATGAGAGTGGAGGAAGCCAGAGAGGTTTGTAAGGAAAGAACCTGTTGGAACTCTGCACTCTCTGCCTACCTCGCAAGGGATCTGGCGTGATGATATAAATAGAGAGATAGACATTGTTATGCGTCCCATACATGATTTGCCCCAGAACCAACAGCATTGCATAAATGCTTGTATTATTTAAAATCACCCATAAATTCTTCTAAGGCATTTATTATTAAACGGACAAGCGGGGGAATTGCAATATTGCACAAAAAGTATTATATTTTGAGCTTATAATTCAGTAGCCATATATGTGGATATATTCATCATCATCATCATCATCTCAGCCTATACTTGTCCACTGCTGAACATAGGCCCCCCCAATCGCTTTCCAGCGTAACCGGTCCGATGCCACCTGCATCCAACGACTTCCTGCGATTTTCACAAGATCGTCGGTCCATCTGGCAGGCGGTCGTCCCACGCTGCGCTTGCCAATACGTGGTCTCCATTCTAGAAACTTTCTGCCTCAACGCCCGTCCGATCTTCGCGCTATGTGGCTCGCCCATTGCCACTTCAGCTTGCTAATCTTAAGGGCTATGTGACCTTGGTTCTATCCTTCGTTATGTGGATATATTGTGTAGTCAAAAATATATTGAGTGGATATAAAGATTAATTATATTTTTAGGGTTACCTTTTGACACATTAAGGAACTATCTATGTAAGTATTTTGTCTAAGAAGACAAGCAATCAAGACGTACGCATACTACTTTTTACATAGTCAATTCGATATAAGTACTTACAATACTTTGAAATATTCGTTTTAGATTGCAAATTTTCCGTGAGATACGGATTTTGGCCATTATTTTAATAAAATAGATAAATAATGATGGTATGGGCGAAATGTTCTGGGGCAATTTTCGACATTGTCCGTTAGATAGAAACACTCCCTAGCCAAAGGAGCAACCAAAATCTTCTCCACCAATAGAATTTCGTGACATCATAAGGCTCCGAGTATATAAAGACCACAATATAAAATGGTGCGGCACGAAATTTTATCGCAGTTCTCAACCTAACTCCACGCAGAGATGTCGGTTTCCGCCATCGTAAAAAGGCGCGCGGCTGTCGAGCCCGTCAGCAGGGGCCTCGGGAAGTAGCTGCCTCCCTGCTGATCGCTTTGTCGGGCTTCCTGTGGTTCACCTGACAGTGTTAATCGCGGGGGCGGCGTGAACACTCATGATCTAAGGCCGACCCGGCTATATGTATGGCCGGCGACGGCCACCTCGGCCAGGGGGCCGTTGCCCCGATGCCGACTCCCCACCCATGCCAGGTGTGAGAAGACCACGATGAGCCCGTCAGTACGCGGGTTTAGTATACGAATACTAGTTGCATATAACACCGGAAAGGGACTCAATTCATCACCTCCCCTTGTCGATAGGAGCAGGGGAAGGGAAATCTGAGAACGCGCGGGTGAAATCCGAAGTAGATGAAAATCCGGACGAGGAAGATGCCACTGGAAAGAGGAAGAAGTAAGTATTATGTTCCATGTATTTCCGCTCCAATCTAGGTCTCGAACCTATTCGCGCCTATATTAAAAAGGCGACTACACGACACTTCGCGAACGCATCTACCCATGCGAATCCGTTAATCGTAGCCACCGCCGACTACGATCCCCCCCCCCCCCCCTCCGACCCCTGCCGCCACCGCCGGCTGCGACATGTTCTCACCGATCCCCTCGATGCTTTGTCATCCATTCTCTCCGCTCAGAATACGGGCGACGACGACGTAGTCGTAGATCCCCTCCCATAGCCGGCGGTTGACCGGTGCACTTAGTAGTGCACCCCGTCCCCCCACAGCGACTGTCCCAACTGAGGGTGCCTCTTCAAGGCGCCCTCGAGTATTTAGTCATTTTTTCCTACTTCGCCACCGTCACGCCTATGTTCCCCAAGCGGGGGTGGCAGAGGTGTACTGAGTACACCCACGTTTCGCCGGTAGACGAACACGCACGTTTCGCCGGTGGACAATGTTAGGCTCCATGTAATAGGGGGCAAGCCTATTGCCATATACCGGGCACAATTTCAGACTCCGGACTCATACTGGGAAGTTTTTCACTAGAAAAACTTCATTTGTTCTACCTAGGATTTGAACCCAGGACCTCGTGATCACCAAGCGATGCGCTTTGCCACTAGTCCAACAAGGTAGTCAAAATATATTCAAATCGGTCGTACAATTGGGAATATGCGTGTATTTTTTTATATTTTTATACGATAGATTACATCAATATCTGCAGAAAAAATTTAAGCGTCAAAAACAAAATGTAAAGGTCAAAAAAAAAATTTGAAGATAGCAAACAGAGAAGAGCATTTTAAACGCCCGCCATTTTGACGTCAAAGTCTATAATAACAATCAATTAGTGAACAGCTTTAGAAGTATTTTATTCTGTAATTTATTTTTATTTTGTATTTTGCGACTTTACTATTACAATGGAAAAACACTGTGTTATGCCTAGGTGTAAAATACAATAAGAAATGCACCCGATAGGTGCGGACATAAGGAGAAAGTGGTGTAAAATCAGAAAAAGAGACATGGTATCGGCATCAACTTGTTTATATTGCTGCGAAGATCACTTTAACGTAAGAATTAACTTAAATAATTTAAACTAAAATTTTGTCTTTTTGTAAATCGACAACAAAAAATAACAATAAAACTAACTCAATAGCAAACATCCAACAAATATGCACTTGTTGACATTTGTATTGTAGACTTTGACGCCATATTCGATCTGACCCAGTGTTGGGCAAAAATCAATTGATTAAACAATTGACAATTAACAATTGATCAACTGTAATTGCAGTGTTATGCAATTAACAATTGATCAATTGTAACTGCAATGTTTTGCAATTAACAATTGATCAATTGTAATTGCAAAACAACGCAATTACAATTGATCAATTGTTAATCGTTTTATGCACATTTACGATTAAACAATTAACAATTAATCATCAAAAAAAGCACATCTAATGTTGGCCCAATGTGGGAGTGTACAATGTAAACTTCTGTCTGGTGTTGTAAGGCTTGAATCGGGAGTACGAAGCTTGAGTGAATGTTTGCCTTCTAAAAAGACTCAAGACAAAAGAAGACATCATTATCTATGAGATTTTAGGAGATGCTGATAACTAAAATGGCGTTTATTTTTGGATCAAAGATGGCGTCGCGACTTCTTATGAATGAAGGAAAGACAGACAGACATACGAACAGTGCAAGTTAAATAAAAGTAACACCGTAACACCGTCACGCCTATATTCCCCAGAGGGGGTGGCAGAGGTGTACTGAGTACACCCACGTTTCGCCGACGATGTTAGGTCCCATGTAATAGGGGGCGAGCCTATTGCCATATACCGGGCACAACTCCAGACTCCGGACTGCTACTGGGAATTTTCCGTTAGAAAAACTACATTTGTCCGACCACGGATTTGAACCCAGGACCTCGTGATCACATAGCGATGCGCTTTGCCACCAGACCAACGAGGCAGTAAGCAGTAGTAAGGCAGGGAGCAAATAAAAGCTTGTAAAAATTAAGTATTCTATTTTGTCCATATAAAAATGGAATATTTTACAAGTTCCAGTTCCATAAATCATTCGAAATTCGGCCAATACACTGCACCTTTCTGCCAACCCCCCGTGGTAACCAAATGTTTGTTTATAAAAAGGTACCTAAACTTTAAAGAAGCGCGCGCGCACTTCGCCTTTCGGCAGTGTCACGAGCCGACAAGTGCGCGCGCGTCACTAGTAGGGTTGCCACCTTTTATTTGATTAAGTACATTGGTTTTTAAAGGTAGGCAAAAAAAGTAAATTGTATCAAAATAAAGTATTATTTATTTCACTTTATTATTTTGTTTAAAAACATATTTATTATTACTTTTAGAACTTTTCAGTCACTGTTATCATTGCTAAACACCTTCACAGCATGTTGACAGTCTATAATTAACTTGAATAGATTAGTAAGAATTAAGAAGTGCTGATAGTTTTTACTATTTTCTTTAAGTTAGAGAAGTTAGATGTAATAATGTTTTTTTTCTTAAATCTAGTACCATACATTCAGATTTTAACACCAGACATCATCTACTTTGCTTTTAATTGCGATCATTTTTTTTCTTTTTAATGATTTATTTAAAATAAATCTTAAAAGGTTGACTATTCGAAATAAGGTATTTTCGCATACTTAACAGTTCTCATAAAGTACAAGGTATACTTACCTTAAATAACGTACGATACGTACTTTATAATAAACTACAGGTAGCAACCCTAGTGACTCGTCGCCTTTCGGCACCGGCACGAGCCGACAAAGGGCACGTGCGTAGGTAACTAGAGTCGGTCGGTAATGCCACAGTATCTATCTCTCCAGTAACTCATCTAAGCCGTTTTAGTGGTATAATTACCAACACTCCCCGTCAGAACGTTGTTAAGGTTAGCACTTTTTTTTTCATTTATTAAAACTTATCTACTGCAGTGGTTATAAGCCTGTATTTTTTCGTATGAGTGCAGCGTAATACAATTTACCATAGGGACTGTGTCATAACAGCATAATGAATACGTTTATGATTTTAATGTTTATGCTTAAATATTATTTACCTTTATTGCAATTTTTTTTTTAAAACGTTGCCCCACACTCGTATTTATTCCTGTGTCGTGGGTGCGTTTACAAACATGAAAATTCACACACACAAATATCCAGACCGGAACAAATAATTGTGGATCACACAAAGATTTGTCCCGTGTGGATATCGAACCCGCAACTATTAGACACAGTGGGCGGAGCGGCTTAAGCTCTTAACCACTGCGCTTAATCGTCCGTCTTTCAAAAATTCATTTTACGAATAAGTATTCTCATTATATATAAGTATTCTCGAATCTCATTGTTATTGAGAGAGAGAGTATGATAGATTACTCGGAACTTGTGTATAAGTGTATTTGTTAAAAACCACATGAGTTACTAAATATCAATAAAAGTATCAAGAAGACGTGTAGAGCGCGCGTCTGTGTGCGTGAGTTTAATTCGGACCATAAGTACTAAGATGTTTTACTGTATTATATTACACTGTGGTAGGGCACACCACATACCCCGCGCACTGAGATCCCGCGTGTCTCTGTTCATTCGGCCTGAGGATTTAGGATGAAAATATTGTCATAATTTTTTTGCGGAGCGCAAAGTATCGCGTATATTTCGACATGATCTCACTTCAGAGTACTTTTGTGTGTGTACTTTTAGTAGCAGTTGTTTAAACTAAACTAATTTTCACAAACATAGAGAGTGTGAGTCTGAATCGTGCGCACACAGGAATATTGTAGGAACTTAAATTCATTTCTATTAAGTATATTCGCATATTTCAACGAATATTTCCACACTTTTTGGACATTATAGTCATTATGGATGAAGAGAAATATAGTTATATATCAGTTAACACGTTGGACACGGACATCAATGAACAGTTAGATCGAGATGGGCAGTCTTCAGGGCCGAGCTCAATCACGTCGATATCTTCACCCCCGCGTCTTGCACTACTTGACGGTACATTTTTCAAATATTTACCAGAAGAATCAACAGCACATAATTACAGCTCTGTGTACTAAATGCTCGCCTGTCACTACTAAAATCAGAGGATTCGACAACTGTACATCCAATTTTCTGAGTCACCTCAAACGGAAACATAGACAAGATTGTGTAAATGAATATAAAAGATACATAAAAACAAAGGAAAATGATAAAAAAGGTGCAAACATTCCAAAAAAAATACCGACTAGGGGCTTAAGAAAAGTTGAAGAGGTCCAGCCATATACACAAGAAAAATTTGCTCAAAATATGATAAACTTCTTTATTGATTCTATGATCCCATTGAGGGCTATTGAAAACCCATATTTAGCAACTTGAAGATATCCGATAAGAATTTGAAAGTTGTAAGCCGTCGAAGTTTGAGTCGCCATATAAATACATATTATGAAAAAAAAATGAAATCTGAACTAAAGGCTGTTGATTTCGTGTGCACTACAACTGATATCTGGTCGGGAAAGAAGAGAAGCTTCTTAGGTATGACTGCACATTGGATCACAAAAGATTAGAAACGTGTTTCAGTAGCATTAGCATGTCAGCGGTTCAAAGGCATTCATAGTTACGATCGTATTACTAATTTAATTAAAGAAATTTATACAGAATTTGGCTTAAACGTTAATAAGGTAGTCGCAACCATTACTGACAACGGCAGTAATTTCGTAAAAGCATTTCGCGCTTTTGGCGTGGAACTTACAAACATCAGTTGTGACAAAACCAGTCAGCCGGAAGATTCTTTGTTTGAAGAAATAGATGTGGAATCTCACTCAGGTCTGGACGAAGAAGAATCCGAAGTTTTTTTTTTTGCCTGCCCATCAAAGATCCTGTGCGCATACATTAAGCTTATGTGCTACCGTTGATGCCAATAAAGTTTTAAATGACATAGGTACTCCATTATCTCATATACATACCACCACATTAAAAAAATGCAACTCTTTATTGAATGCAGCTGGTCGTCCAAAAACGGCTGAAATTATACAAGATATATTACAACACACATTAAGTCGACCGGATGAAACCAGATGGAATAGCCTATATGATCAACAATTATTATCAATTCAAGAAAAAAAGTTCAGGTTCATAGAGCTTTAAATATTAGTAATCCCATAAAAGATGTTGAATTTGATTACTTGAAAGAATATTTGACATGTGCTGCACCAGTAGCAGAAGCACTAGATATTATGCAAAGTGAAACCAATGCCTATTATGGCATTTTATTGCCATGTCTGTTTGCATTGATAAGAAAAATACAAAAAATTGAAAGGAGAGGCAATTTGATGTACTGTGCACCTTTAATCAAGGCGCACAGAATAAGCGTTGAAACGAGATTTAAACAGTTTTTTAACTTTAACACTGCTGAGGCAGAACATGCAGCAATAGCTGCTGTATCTTATCCCCGTTTTAAAAATAAGTGGCTTTCTCGCTTAGATAATCAAGACCAAACTAAGGTACAGAATCTTTTTAAAACCCTTATTTCAAAAGAACTCAATGAAGAGCCTCAACAAATTATAGCAACTAAGAGTCGTATTGAAAAATTTTTTGAATCTGATTCTGACTCAGATAGTAATATTCATGTGTCACCTACAGCGGCTGCCGGTAGTAACATGCCTATAACAAAGGCTGAGCTATTAATGCTACACTTTTTTGCTGAAGAAAGTGAAGAACTAAGTCTGCTGAACAAATACCCAGAAATAAAAAGAGTCTTTATAAAATTTAATACGCCATTACCAGCTTCCGCAGCAGTTGAAAGATTGTTTCCTTTTGCTACTATGAGCAATTCACCAAAAAGTCATAGATTATCAGATCAAATGTTTGAAAAGAGAGTCGTGTTGAAGTGCAACTTAACCTATTCAAAGAATATACAGAAAACATTTTAATTATATGTCATTAAATCGGAACATAGATTTAAATAAAAATTTATTTTTAATATTTCTCGTTGTATATTTATTTAACACTATTGTTGCTCCTTGTTTGCTATTTTTTATCTTGAATTCTTATGACAAATTGAATTTGTGATAAGAAAACAAATTGACTTTGCGGGTCGAAAAAACTAGACCAACATGTCTCGGTCAGTTCGAGATTTAGAAACTCCGTCGTGTTTTAGATCGTTATATTTGTCTTGACCAGTACTTTAAACTCAGATGGCGGCCACGTCCTGATGATGGATCAGGAAGGTGGCCAACGGAATTCTTAGGATCTATAGTACTCGTCATAACCAATCAAACGGGGTAAGATGGTCTAGATATTTCCCGGTACCTACATCCTTCCATTTTCGCATTTGATATCTGTTTTGTCATTCTTTCTTCCGACATTCTTTATGCCCGAACCAACGAAGCATACCCTTTCGCATCTTTACACCAATACTAACATTCATACCTACAAGCTTTCTTACTATGCTATTGCGAATACGGTCAATCACGGCACATCTTCCGCAGTGCTCGCATTTCGACCGCATTTATCCTGCTTTCATTCTTCTTCTTACAAAACCACCCCTCACTGCCATATAACAGCGTTAGGACAAGCACTCCTTAATGCATGGCTTGCTACGCCTTTTGGCTTAAGCCTGACGAATCACCTCGAGCCTTTCTTCTCCAATCGCACTAGTTCTTTCAAACATTTCTTTCACTAAAGTTTTGGTGGCACTCTTGCATTGCCGTATATTTATTTCTTCAGCCCTGTCATACTGTCATTTACATTCAAAGAAGAAACACAGTCCTGTCACGCCTTCTTCTTACTTTCTACGAAGCTTTGTAACTCTCCGTCCCACCTTCCGCTGTGCTTTGCTTTTTTGAGCAACGACATACTTCTTTTGCGGATTCAAACAAACTCTCTTTCAGGCTATTTCAGCATTCATTTATATTCGAGTCCGAAGTACCTGCTGTTAAAAGCTTCTCCCGGACCAGAGTCTTTATGAACAGATCTTCATACATTCTTCTCACTCTTGCAACTTTTCAATTATAATTCTTTTATGGCCTCCGAAGGGTATATGCTCTCGCCAGTGCCTCTTCTTCTAAACAAACCACGTAACTATAAAATCGTGTTCCGATTCAAGAGTGGGATATCTTATCTATATGCACAGATATCTTAAAGTTTGCTCTGGAGACGGTTATCTACTAGGATCAAATCTATCATGCTTTTCTGTTCATTCCTTCTCCACGTAATATAAATCGCTTTATGTTGGAATATCGTATTTGACACAAGAAGGCCTCTTTCCAAACATGCATCTACAATGAGCTTACCCGCATCATTTACTCTCTTATCACCATAAGGACCTAGAGCAACGTCGTAAGATTGCCACCTGGTTCCCACCCATTTATTCAGGTCGTCGCACAAAATCACCTTTTCATTTGCATCAGTCAGATTCAAAAGTTCCCTGACATTATCCTAAAACTTTTCAAGCTCCTGTTGTGTTGACAAGCTTACGGAAGCGTATGCTGCATCCAAAAATACTCTAGTGAGACTTAGGATTTAAACGGACTTAGAGAATCTTGTATCGTACAGGCCATAGTCTCACTCCAGAAGCCAGGCGATGGGACAGCCAGATACCCACCCCCTTGCTGGCACGACCGCTCAGTCGTACCCTAGAATACACGCGTCGCCTCGAGGAAACGACCCAGCCTAGATGGCTGGCAGGGGTCGCAACGAGCACGCTCTTGGACATAACCCCCGAAATGATACCCACATTGATGTTACTTCAAAAGTCACATCCGCCATCTTGGATTTCAAAATTAACGCTATATTCTTTATCAGCTCCCCCCATACCCCAAAAATAACACCCATACTAATTTTACTTCAAAAGTCGCATTGGCCATCTTGGATTCCAATATTAAGGTTATATTCGTTATCAGAATCTCCTAAAACCCTAAAAATGAAACTCATATCGAATTTTACAAAAAAGGTCACAACCGCCATCTTGGATCCAGAAACTAACGCCATATTCGTAATCAACATGCCCTAAAACCCCGATATCAATACCCATATCGATTTTCATAACAAGTCGCGCCCGCCATCTTGGATTTCAAAATTAACGTTATATTTGTTATCAGCATCCCCTAAAACCCCGAAAATAAAACCCATATCGATTTTACTTCAAAAGTCGCGTCCGCCATGTTGGATCTTTAAATTAACGTTATATTTGTACTCAGCATCCCTTAAAACCCAAAAAGTGACACCTATATTGATTTTACTTCAAAAGTCATGTCCGCCATCTTGCATCCAGAAACTAACGCCATATTCGTAATCAGCATCCCCCAAAACCCTGAAATCGATACCCATATCGATTTTCATAAAAAGTCGCGTCCGCCATTTTGGATCCATAAACTAACGCCATATTCGTAATCAGCATCTCATAAAACCCCGAAATCAATACCCATATCGATTTTCATAAAAAGTCGCATCTGCCATCTTGGATTTTAAAATTAACATAATATTCGTTATCAACTTCTTTCAAAACCATAAAAGTGACATGCATATTGATTTTGTTACAAAAGTCACGTCCACCATCTTAGATCCAGAAATTAACGTCATATTCGTAATCAGCATCCCCTAATATCCCAAATGTGACTCCTATATTGATTTTACTTCAAAAGTCTTATCGTCGTATTTTACTTAGATCCAAAAATTCATGCCATATTTGCAATCAGTATTCCCTGAATCCCCAAAAATGACACCAATTTTACTTCAAAAGTCACGTCCGCCATTTTGGATGTGTTTAAAATATATTGTCGTGTGTTTAATTGTTAATTGTTTAATCGTAAACATGCAAAAAACGATTAACAATTGATCAATGGTAATTGCAACGTTTTACAATTACCATTGATCAATTGTTAATTGTGAACCCTACAATTAACAATTAATTTTTCAATCGTTAATTGCAATTGATTTTTTCTGCGATTGAAATTTCAATTGTTTGGTCCTACAATTGAACAATTAAACAATTAGTGCCCAACACTGCTGACCAATAGCGTGGCGTACCCGCTACTTTGAATTTCCCACTCATTTTTTGTACTTTCAATAATTATTTTCTTAATATAAAAGTTATGTTATTAAAAAAATATTGGTATAGACATTATACTAATGCGATAAAGTTTGTAAAAAAAATATTTGACCCTTATTTGAATTACACGCATATTCCCTATTGGGACGCCCTCCTATTACATTGGATGTGTAAGTGTGTGTGGTGTTATTAATAAAAATTGGTATTACCATTTTGTTGCACGGACTTGTGGGCCACAATAATATTTATTCCGAGATCAAATGTATGTATTAATTCTTCCAGATCATCCAGAAAGAAGATGAAATCAACATTCTCCAAGAACAATAAACTAGAAGAGGATAAGCCCAGAAAGAAATACCAGAAGAAGCCACACGCCTGCGAGTTTTGTAATAAAAAGTAAGTAATTTTCATTCATTTGTGTCGGCGTGTCTGTTCCAAGTTGGACAAGCACTCCGTTATGTATGGCCAGCTGCGCCTTTTGGGCTTAAGTGCCGGCTCCCAAGTAGCTTTCCCATCGCACTCACTGTTCCCTGCACTCACTCTTCTCTATATGTCAGCGGTGTATTTTCCATCCTTACTGAATGCGCATCCAAGATATACAAACTCATTCACTTGCTCCAGCACATCGTTACCAATCACATACACAACAGACAAATGTTTTCTGCTTCTTCAAGTCATGGCTTCACACTAATTATAAGTGTATTTTGCCAGTGTCCAGTGAGATATATAATCGTGTTTGTTTAAATTAATTCGACTCCCCGATGAATTTGATGACAACGATGATAATGAAATTAATGAAGTACCCCACCCTGGATAGTAAAGCGGTGGATACTTTACATACCAATTGCGACGGCCGTTTTGAGGGAAGTCGAATAGGCACGTTTTATCACTGTGTCACAATTACCTTCACTCATGCACATATAAGAACACAGAATGGTTAATATTCCACCAACATTACACATTATTAGTCAAAATAACACAAGTTTTGGAAAAACAAATTGTCAACATCACTCTTCGACTTCCCGCCAAAACTCAATGTCTTTTAATAAAAGAGTTGCCGAAGATGTCAACTTCATTCTTGCTAATAAGATTATATGTTTCTTTTAGACGGATCATCGGAAAAATCAATAATGTGTGATAGGTTTTTTTTTGATAGGTTGTCGTACCATTATGTTAAACAGTCTGCGAAATACATCTGGGGTAATCTACTACACGGAGTTAGTAGACTCGGGATAATTTCCGTGCGTTCAAGCGTTTTTTGCCATACCTATTACTGGAATCAAACACGAGGCTCACAAATAGGCCCTGTTAATATTTTTTCGCGACCTTGGTGCTATACAACTGGGCTTATCCTAGTTGTAGTCTCCTTCTCTATGGCTGATCTGCCAATTTTTTTGTGTCTCCCGCTTTGCAAAGGAGGGAAGTGGAATTTTTGTTCTTCCTACTCCTCCTGTTTTTCTTTCTAATTAAGTTTGTTGCGGGTTCCAAGACAATTAAAGTGCTTCCCGGGACACCACAAGGTTCAAACCTTGGTGTCATCTAAGGAGACTATTGTGGATCCTGGCTTACAGGAGTTACAATGGAGGGAATGAGTGGCGGGATTAGTCCCGAAAAGTGTTTTTTTTTTAAAAACGTATTGAAATATCTGCAAAAAAAAATATTAAAATTCATATCTCTTCTCAGGTTTTTGCACCTAGGCACGCTTAAAATACATAAAAAGGGCCACGAAGGTGAGAAACTGGTGCTGAAGTGTCGGTACTGCCTCGTCGAGGCGACCGACGAGGCGGCGCTGAAGGACCACGAAGCAACTCACACGGGACCGAAACCATACCTATGTACCATATGCGGGAGGACTTATCAGAAGAGGAAAACCATGGTGAGTGTATTTTACTAATAAAATAAATTGTAAGAACTAGACTATCTTACCACGACCAAATAAACCGAGTCTTATCTCAAGGAAAAGTCAAGAGTCTCCGTAACCGACGAGCGTGTAGGAGACGAACTATGAGAGTGGAGGAAGCCAGAGAGGTATGTAAGGATAGAACCTGTTGGAACTCTGCACTCTCTGCCTGCCCCGCAAGGGATCTGGCGTGATGATATAGATAGAACCATAAGAAAAAAAAGGCGTCTAAGCAGTTAGACATAATAAACGCAAGACCTGAAAGTAGTCTGTTCTAAATCGGTAACTGAATTGATTCCAACTATTTTTAAGGCATCTTACATTTTTCTTTAAATTCCCTAAATCCCGTTACTCCTGTGCGCTATAACAGTGTATTTTGATTCAAAGTAATACGGAAATTTCAACTGCATTTAGGATGTGAAAACTTCTTCTTCGTTGGGCATTTTTTGAGATGGGAAAAAACCATTGAACTCGCGACACTGTTACCGTTACCGACACTTCTGTATACTATAAGTATGTACATATATTGTGTGTGTACTTACATAGATACACATGCACGTTGGCATTTTTTGAGATGGAAAGAAACCATTGAACTAGCTACATTTTTACCGTTACCGACACCTCTGTATACTATAAGTAAGTACATATATTGTGTATGTACTTACATAGATACACATGCACGTTGGCATTTTTTGAGATGGAAAGAAACCATTGAACTAGCTACATTTTTACCGTTACCGACACCTCTGTATACTATAAGTAAGTACATATATTGTGTGTGTACTTACATAGATACACATGCACGTTGGCATTTTTTGAGATGGAAAGAAACCATTGAACTAGCTACATTTTTACCGTTACCGACACCTCTGTATACTATAAGTAAGTACATATATTGTGTATGTACTTACATAGATACACATGCACGTTGGCATTTTTTGAGATGGAAAGAAACCATTGAACTAGCTACATTTTTACCGTTACCGACACCTCTGTATACTATAAGTAAGTACATATATTGTGTATATACTTACATAGATACACATGCACGTTGGCATTTTTTGAGATGGAAAGAAACCATTGAACTAGCTACATTTTTACCGTTACCGACACCTCTGTATACTATAAGTAAGTACATATATTGTGTATGTACTTACATAGATACACATGCACGTTGGCATTTTTTGAGATGGAAAGAAACCATTGAACTAGCTACATTTTTACCGTTACCGACACCTCTGTATACTATAAGTAAGTACATATATTGTGTATGTACTTACATAGATACACATGCACGTTGGCATTTTTTGAGATGGGAAGAAACCATTGAACTCGCGACACTTACCGTTACCGACACTTCTGTATATATGTATGTTTTCACTTCTGTCGGCACTACCGGAGTGCCACTGCTGATTTTTTTAAACATATTTCTTAATAACACATACACATACAAGTTTCATTGTTAATTGGAGTATAAAAGTGCTTAAAAAAGGGGTTCATCATCATCATCAGCCTATAGCAGTCCACTGCTGGACATAGGCCTATCCAAGTACACGCCACTGGGTACGATCCTCATGAGTATATATATAACAACAAAATGTATTGTACCTATACTTGACAAATAAAATATTGATTGATTGATTGCTTTCCGCAGGTATATCATAAAAAACATCACAAAACTGACCGCGAATTCGTCTGCGACAAATGTTATAAAAGTTTCACCGCGGCGTGGATGCTACAGAAGCACATGGGCACCCATCGTTCGAAAAAAATCGTGCTTCGCTACGAGTGCCCAGTCTGTGCGCATATGTTTCATACGAAGTATCACATACATATGCACCTGTCTACGCATCAGAAGGAAGGCCTGTGAGTATTTAAAGGACATTGTCGAAAATTGCCCCAGAACCAACAAACATTCGACCTATGCCATCATTATTTATCTATTTTATTAAAATAATGGCAAATATCCGTATCTAACGGACAATTTGCAATCTAAAACGAATATTTCAAAGTATTGTAAGTACTTATGTCGAAGTCGCCGACATCTTTACTGAATGTCAACACACAATATAGCCTCATATGTATTAATGGCTACTGAATAATAACCTCAAAATATAATACTTTTTGTGCAATATTGCAATACCCCCGTTTTTCATTTTAATAATAAATGCGTTAAAAGAATTTATGGGTGATTTGAAATCGTATAAGTATTTTTTATTGCTGTTGGTTCTGGGGCAAATCATGTATGGGCACAGAACAATGTCATTTGGTAAAAAACATGCGTTTTTAATGATGGTTAGCACTTTTAGGATAGCGCGTATTCATAGTTTAGTGCGCACTTTTAGATTAATGAATCAGAATCAGAATATTTTTTATTCATGTAAACCATTACAGTATTTATGAATCGTCAGAAAAGTAACAAAGACTCTACCACCACTTCGGAATGTCATTCCTGTGGAGAAGAAGGGCAAGAAACTCCACGGTTACTCTTTTAAAATAAGAAATTACAAACTTTTTCATCTACATTCTGTTGTGGGGTATGGGAGAACAATGTAGGTTGGTCATCAGGTGAGTCTAAGTTAAAAAAGCGAATAATACTATTTATGAGAATGGCTACATGGTTCCCTCATTTACAAAAAAAGTACATATTGTGTTAAATTAATAGAAGGAAGAGAGGGAATTTTAACTAACAACAGTTGAATAGGTTGTCATGACTCAAGTGGAGCTGGAATAGCATCTATCCAAGCATTTTTATCTTTTAAATAATCTTCTATTGAATAATAAGCTTGCTTACAAAGTGTTCGTTTTACACAAGCTTTGAACTTATTTTCACTAAGTTTAGTGACGTCAATGGGAATTTTGTTATAAAATCTAACACAGTGCCCCATGAAAGACGTGTGAATTTTTGACAGACGAAACTGCGGTTGGTCTAATTTATTTCTATGTCGTGTGTTATAGCAATGTCTATCACCTAGCTGATTAAAAAGATCTAAATTTTTTCTAATGCATATTTATAGTATAGTGCATAAGTCTAGGCTGCGGATTTGTAGGCTATAGTCTCTTTCACAAGACATGGGTATGGCGACGTTTGATATTCCAACACCGTCACGCCTATATTCCCCAGAGGGGGTGGCAAAGGTGTACTGAGTACACCCACGCTTCGCCGACAATGTTAGGTCCCATGTAATAGGGGGCGAGCCTATTGCCATATACCGGGCACAATTCCAGACTCCGGACTCGTACTGGGAATTTTTCGTTAGAAAAACTACATTTGTCCGACCTAGGATTTGAACCCAGGACCTCGTGATCACAAAGCGATGCGCTTTGCCAGCATACCAACGAGGCAGTCAATATTACTTAATACCGTCTTCTTAAGCAGAGATCGGCAAAGTGATCACAATTGCATAATCGTAAACGTTTAAGATTACAAAATGTAAATGTAATCGTTAATCACTAATACACTGTCACGCCTATATGCCCCAACCCGGGGTGGTTAATCATTAATCTGATTACATTCTGCCCATCTCTGCTTAAGTCACCGTACCCATGTTTCGGGAAAACACTATAGTTTACGCCCCATAGCGACGCCCAAGCCGAGGCCGTTCCTCGTGTGTGTGTGTGTGAGTGATGTACGCTGGCTTGAGGCCTTTACAGCTGCACCGGACTTAAGGGCGAGCGTGCAACCACTACGCTCGAGCCAGAAGGGCAAGGGGCAACATACTCGGTTGGGACAGTCGCTGTGGGGGGACGGGGTGCACTACTAAGTGCACCGGTCAACCGCCGGCTATGGGAGGGGATCTGCGACTACGTCGTCGTCGCCCGTATTCTGAGCGGAAAGAATGGATGACAAAGCATCGGGGGGATCGGAGAGAACATGTCGCGGCCGGCGGTGGCGGCAGGGGTCGGAGGGGGGGGATCGTAGTCGGCGGCGGCTACAATTAACGGATTGAGGCGCCCTTGAGCTAGTTGCCCCCTGCCCTTCTGGCTCGAGCGTAGTAGTTGCACGCTCGCCCTCTTATCAGAATCAGATATCCTATGAAGCTGTAAAGGCCCCGCGGATAATAGCGTAGATCTCACACCCACTCACACCAAAAAACAATTAATCAACCTTTTTTCTCCAACAGAATCGTGGAAGAAAACTTAAACGAAATCCTCGCAATGGTAACACAAAACGCTCGGAAAATCCCCAAACAACCCAACGCGCCCGCCAACCTAACAGACATAATACTCTCCGACGAACGGTCCAAACTATGTAATATATGCGGGGAGATATTCCACCGTTTCTACCACTTAAAAGAACACCTCAAAAGCCACGAGTCGATAATAGCTATAGAAGACACGAACAAACACGAAGAGAAGAAATACATATGCGAAGTCTGCAATAAAGGTTTCAAATTGCATTATAGTTTAAAATTGCATAGCTTCACACATTCTAAGGAGAAACCGTTTATATGCCAGGAATGTGGGAAAGGTTTTATAACTAAGGGAAAAGTGAAAAGACATTTAGAAACACATACTGGTTTGAAAAAATATCAGTGTCATATCTGTTGTAAGTTCTTCACGAGACCGAGTTATTTGCGGATTCATATCAGAACTATTCATGGGACGCAGGATTATAATTTCAAGTTTGATAAGGCATAATTATAACTTGCCTATTATGCAGATTTTAAGTCAGATTTCTGATAAGAATAGTGTTTTGATTTTGGTGGCATGTTGATTTTGAAGAATACCAATATCGATCGATTTGATTTGTTTTGAATATTTACGGAGTGAGTTTAATTTGCCACAGAAAGTCATAATTTCAGGTTCGGAATCCGTTTAGGATTCCGAACTAACACGGAAATCGTAACGAGGATAAAATTCGTAACGAGGTAATCCGACAAAGAACCAAAGTTCCGACATAGCTCGCAGACTCAGTAAGCTAAAGTGGCAATGGGCTGGTCACATCTGCAGAAGGACCGACGGCCGATGGAGCAAGCGTGTCCTAGAGTGGAGACCGCGACTTGGTAAGCGTAAGGTAGGACGGCGCCCAGCTAGATGGACCGACGACCTCAAAAAGGTCGCTGGGACAGACTGGATGCGGAAGGCGGAGGACCGTGTGCAATGGCGCGTGTTAGGAGAGGCCTATGTCCAGCAGTGGACTACGATAGGCTGATTGATTGATTGATTGACGGAAATCGGCTCGCTGACAGATGTCTCACGTTAAAACCAACGGCCGAGTACCCCGACACAAACGCACCGATTTTGCAGTTGCAGCGAATGTAGTGATAGCCTAGTGATTAGACCGTTGGACTGCAAAGGCAGAGGTCTCGGGTGAAAACCCAGACACGGACCTTTGTCTTTTCGAAAGCACGCGCGTAATAAAAAATAACTCACTTGCTTTAACGGTGAAGATAAACATCGTGAGGAAACCTGCATGCCTAAGGGTTTCTCGAAGGTGTGTGAAGTTCGCCAACCCGCACTGGGCCAGCGTGGTGGACTATGGCCTAAACCCTCCCAGTATGAGAGGAGGCCCCTGCCCAAAGGTGGGACAGTTTCTTAACAGGGCTAATATTATTATGTATATATTTATTAAGTATAATATCTTATAAAATATATATAAAAATATAAAATACAAATATTCTTATATATATATTGTATAAAAAAATGTGTTCCACCGACAGCAAGGTCTACGACCCAAGCAACAGGTGGTCAGGGCTCCAAAGAGAGGAACCTCCTCACAATGCGTGCCGTGTCCAACATTACTACCTTCTGTATCAGGCCCTTCACCCAACTGCCTAGCGAGAGCTTCTCAAGGTGTTTATCGAAGCTCTTCGCTATAAGGCCGTTGACTGATACGACCATCGGAATAATGATAGTTGAATCAACATTCCACATGGCGGTAACCTCATGGGCCAGGTCCAAAAATTTAGATAATTTTTCTTTTTCGGCCTTCGCAAGGTTCTCATAATGCGGAATTGTGACATCAACTAGCATTACACGACGCATCGATCGATCTATTATCACGATATCAGGCGTATTGGCTACAATAGTCCTGTCCGTGATAATAAATCGATCCCAGTAGAGCATGATATGACCACTTTCGAGAACTGGAAGAGGCTGGTACTGGTAGTACGGTACTTCAGAGTCCACAAGGCCATATTTAAGAGCAAGTTGCTGGTGGATGATAATCTTAGCCACTTGGTTGTGTCTGTGCAAGTACTCTCCGTTAATAAGACGAGAACAACCGGAAACTACATGTCTAATAGACTAGACCGGGATGGTGGCATGCCCGACAAATGTCAACCGTGCCGTCCTTTAGGATGTTTCCGGTAGTTGTTCGTCATGATAACTTCGTCCATAATTGCAAAGACAAACCCTTCAGTTTCCCCAAAAACGTTGCTGAACCGTAGCCAAGTCACGGAAGCGAGCTGGTCCACATCAGGCCCTGTAAGAGCCCGATAGAACCGTCCGTGTATTTCCTTGCCCTTCCATATAGCTGTGCGGTCCGAAATACTTAACACCTGGGGCCTTCGCCAGTTCCCGTTTGCCAAGAAAAGCGGAGTTAGGCCTCTATCGATTGCGGCAACATCTCGATACATCACCACGGACACACTCAAAAAGTACTGTCTGAGATTGCACACTTCGCGGTTGTGTAGTGTCTTAGCATTTAAAAACCCACGACCACCGCACTTCCGCGGGATGTACAACCTCATAACAGACGACCGCGGGTGATGCATACGATACGCTGTCAGTAATCGACAGACCTTTCTATCCAGGGCATCCAGTTCAGACTGAGTCCACCTTAGTATGCCAAAAGAGAAAGTAAGAACAGGCATGACCCAACCATTGAAAGCTCGTACCTTATTTCCACCTGATAGAAGGCTTTTTAACACTTTTATCAGGCGGCCAAAGAACCGATCCTTCAATGATTGTTTCATATGCTGTTCATATATACTTAAGGCTTGTGACATACCAAGATACTTGTAGGAATCCATTTCAGAGAGAGACTTGTGGGATATATCTTCCGAGAGCTGTAGATTAAAAGAATCTTCAACTCTCCCTCTTTGCACATGGATGACCGCACACTTGTCTACTCCAAACTCCATTCCGATGTCGTTGCTATTATTATTATTAGTGGTAACGACTGTTGACAGCCATTTTGTCTGCAAGCAGACGAAGGGCTTGGTCACCTGATTAAGAGCTTAAGCCGCTGCACCCACTGATACGAGTAGGAGCTGAGCGTAATTCCCGCACGGGACAAATCTTCGTGTGGCCCACAAATATTTGTCTCGGTCTGGGTGTTTGTGTATGTGAGTTTCATTCATAAACGCACCCACGACGCGGGAATTACTAGTGTTGGGCTTCGTGTTTTATGTTTTAAATGCTCGGGCAGCTTCTGAGTGATTTTCTTTTATTATAAATTGCCTATTTTTTCTTGGTAAGGGTAAGTTACGGATAGCTGGTAAATATAATTGTTAAGGTTGTTGAATTTGTAACATAAAAATATGTGAATAAATCAAGTTTTCAAAAGTTTGTTTAATTCGAATCTATGATATACAAGGTGTAACATATATAACGCAATACCTCAGACACCCTACTTTACGAATTCAATACGAAAATAAAACTCCCAATTTTAAGGAGTTTTCAATTTTTTTTAAGCTTTTTGTTACCCAATTTAACCATAAAAGTTAATAATTAATATTTGTATGCATATTGAAGTGTATGTATTACACAAAATAAAAAAAAAACATTAAAAATAGCCGTAAAGCTTTGCCTAATTATTAATAACATTAAGGAAAATAATTAACTAACTTTAAAAAGCCCTCTCTGATTGAAAGAAAGTCCGTGCTTAACGGTAGGACAGTTTCTCAACGAGGTTATTATGATAGTTAACTTTAAAAACACATAATTGGAATGGATTCAGTACTAACTACTTTTAGGCCTGGCGTTAATTTTTATTTCTTAGGCAAAACAAACAATTGCCTAATACAACTTAAACTAAACATCAGAATGCAAACCAATATAATAATAATGCAACTAACACCGTAATCCGTAATGATAATAAATAAATCCACACATTAAATATCATGGTACAGAGTACACATAGTGATTCTAACACTGAGTACACAATTACAAGTTAAAACTCTATTACCATAAGAAATTGAATTAAAAGAGAAACAAAGGACGATTTAGCGCAGTGGTTAAGAGTTTAAGCCGCTCCGCCCACTGTGTCTAATAGTCGCGGGTTCGATTCCCGCACGGGACAAATCTGTGTGATCCACAATTATTTGTTACGGTCTGGGTATTTGTGTATGTGAATTTTCATGTTTGTAAACACACCCACGATACAGGAATAACTACTAATGTGGAGCAACGTTTTTATTAAAAAAATAAAAACACAAAAACAATGCACAAAGGAAAAGAAAAAATAAATTGAAGAGCATAAAACTATTCGTAGGAAGTACAATAACATGCATTAGAACTAACTTCACTAATATTTCTAAACAGGTTGGCTATATAAATGTTTAAACTTTGATAGTTGCTAAATTATCAAGTAAGCCTTTTGTGAATCGCGTTAGTGTTCATGAAAATAAGTCAGTCTGAAAAATTAACGCTGTAAGAATTCATCAACCGACATAGGGGTGCGCGTTAACCTGCGTTGGTCCTGCATAATAATAATAATAATAATAATAAAGCCTTTATTTAACAATCTTACATAAAATATATTTACAATATAAACTTATTTACTCGTTTGACACCGGTCCGTGAAGATTGTCTTGCTATCCAGCATAGGCCTCCCCTAGAGTACGCCACCGAGTGCGGTTCAGAGCTTGTCTTCTCCAAGTATACCCCGCTATTTTCACAATATCGTCTTCCCATCTACGTCGTTGTCTCCCTTTCTTTCTTTTGTGTTGTCTCGGGCACCATTCTGTTACATCCCTAGACCATTTATCTATGTTACTCCTAATCATATGACCTGCCCACCTCCATTTTAGTTTTTTAATGCAGTACGTAATATCTGTGACTCTTGTTTTGCTCCTTATAGTATCTAGCTTAATTTTATCTTTTAATTTAATGCCCATCATGCTTCGCTCCATACTGTGCTGGCAAGTTTCTAATTTGCGTATGCTTTGATTAGTTAGGCTCCACGTTTGGCACCCATATGTCATAACAGGCAGAATGCAGGAATTAAATATTTTACCCTTTGCTTTCAACGGTACGAAAGGATTCTTCATTATCTCTTTGAGAGACCAGTATCTTTTCCAAGCCAAAGTGACTCTGTTATTTATTTCTTTCTTTGTGAGGTCTATTGGAGATATGATCTGTCCTAGGTATGTGTATTCATCCACATATTCTATATTGTTACCGTTAACGGATATAGGAATGTTTTCAGAGCTTGACATAATTTTTGTTTTTGCAGTATTCATTGATAGTCCCACTTTATCACTTTCATACACCAGTTGCTTTAACATCTTTTGTAAGCTTCTTGGGTCTTCAGCAATTATTATTAGATCGTCTGCATAACATAGGTGCAAATAAGGAATGATCATAGTTTTTGCGAATACGTTGGGAACTACTGGGAATACGTATGTATATTTGATTAATTAGCTGGTTACAATCAAAATCAAGATACAGTCTCCTTACGTTCAAGGGTGTCATTGAATATTTTTCTAGCAGTGTATCATATGAAGTGTGAGTATGCGTACACCTATAGTGGAGAGATCTAAGATATTTTCTCTGTACAGCCTCCAGTTGATCAGAATATTTTCGATAATATGGGTTCCATATAGATGTAGCATATTCTAACTGAGATCTATTCAAGGATTTAAAAAGTATTAAATACGTTGTTGATTGCCTAAAGGACTTACACGTTCTCATTATAAAACCATATAGCTGATAAGCTTTATTTATGATGTGCTTAACATGAACATCAAGATAAAGCTTACAATCAAAATGTATGCCAAAATCTTTAATTACTGGCACTTTATCTAGAGGGGCTTTGCAGAGGTTGCAAATTTTGAGGTTGTCGGCTTAAAGGTTGAAATGCGTATTCATGAATCATCCTTTAATGTCGTTAGTAAAGAGAACAAAAAGTAATGGACCCAATATATAACCCTTGGGGAACACCAGATGAAACTTTCATGACATTAGAGGTAAATCCATTTACAACCACTCTCTGGGTTCTTTAAGTAACATATGACATAAACCATCGCAGCAAATCACCGTGTATGCAATTTTTTTCAGAAGTATACGATGATCCACTTTGTCAAAAGCTTTGCAGAAGTCTATGTAAACTAAGTCCATTTGTATACGGCAGTCCAAGTTTTCAAATAGAAAGTTAAAATATAGCATAAGATTGCTGAAAGTGGAGCGGTTCTTAACAAAGCCATGTTGTTTTGGAATAAGAATGTTGTGTAGGCAAGGGTCGATAGCGTTATGAACTAACCGTTCAAGTTCTTTTGACAGAGTAGACAACAATGATATAGGACGGTAACTGGCTACGTCATTTTTAGAACGACGTTTAAATTTTTTTTTTTCTTTTTCTTTTTTTTTTCTTTTAATAAAAAAACGTAGCCCCACACTAGGATTTATTCCTGTGTCGTGGGTGCGTTTACAAACATGAAAATTCACAAACATATACCCAGACCGGAACAAATAATTGTGGATCACACAAAGATTTGTCCCGTGCGGGAATCGAACCCTCGACTATTCGACACAGTGGGCGGAGCAGCTCAAGCTCTTAACCACTGCGCTAAATCGTCCGTCAAATATAGGAATTATGTTTGTAGTTTTCCAAGAGACAGGAACAGTTCTATCTATCTATCTATAACCTCACGCCAGATCCCTTGCGGGGTAGGCAGAGAGTACAGAGTTCCAACAGGTTCTTTCCTTACATACCTCTCTGGCTTCCTCGACTCTCATAGTTCGTCTCATACACGCTCGCCGGTTACGGAGACTCTTGACTTTTCCATCAGATAAGACTCGGTTTATTTGGTCGTGGTAAGATAGTCTAGGTCTTCCCCGGTACCTGCATCCTTCCACTTTCACATTGTATATCTGTTTTGTCATTCTTTCCTCTGGCATTCTTTCTATATGCCCGAACCAACGGAGCATGCCCTTTCTCATCTTTACACCGATACTATCTTTCATACCTACTCGCTGTCTTACTATGCTGTTGCTAATGCGGTCGGTCAGCTTCACTCCGCACATCTTCCGCAGAGCTCGCATTTCTACCGCATTTATCCTACTTTCATTCTCCTTCTTACATACCCAGCTCTCGCTACCATATAACAGCGTTGGGACAAGAACTCCGTTATGTATGGCCAGCTGCGCCTTATGACTTAAGTGCCGGCTCCCGAGTACCTTTCCCATCGCACCATTCACTCCTGCACTCACTCTTCTCTCTATGTCAGCGGTGTATTTCCCATCCTTACTGAAGGCGCATCCAAGATATACAAACTCATTCACTTGCTCCAGCACATCGTTACCAACCACAATCCTTACATTCGTTCTGGTTTCTTCCCTTTCAAAAACCATAATCTTGGTTTTCGTCACATTCAAGTGTAAGCCATTGATCATGCAGTCGTCTTTCATAACTGTGACTAGTGTTTGCAGATCAGTGGCTGTTGGCGCTATTAAAACCGCGACATCTGCATAAAGTAGATGGTTTACCACTAAGGAACAGTTCCTTCTCGTAAACTACTATTAAATATATTGAGGGGTACTAATTGACTGGGCTGTATGTTTAAGAAAAAATGATGAGCAACCGTCAGTTCCAGAACCTTCACCCACGCCCATAGATTTTAGGGTATCTGTCACCATATCTTTCAGAAAAGACAAATCTGATATTAAGTTATTCGATAAGGACCTGAATGTATCTATATCGAGATCATTTTGATCCTTCTTCTCGTACACAGTGTTAAAAAAATTTAAAAACATGTTACAGATTTCCTCAGGTTTAAAACATTTCTCGTCACCATAAATCATCGAGTCAGGTACACGTGACGTGTCCTTTTGTCTATTTATATACGACCAAAATATTTTTACGTCCTTGTGAATACCTACTTCTATAGAATTCATATATGAGTTGAAGCACTCAGATAATAGTCTTTTAAATCTACTTCTATATATAGGAAATTCCTCATAATTTAACTTGTTACCATACCGTTTCCACTTAATCCATGACCTTTCCTTATTTTGAAAGATGTGTATCAATGGTTGAGAAAACCATGGCGGGACTTCATTACTTTTTTGTGGGCGTAAGGGTACGTGTTTATAAATAATTTCATAAAATATGTTAATGGCTAAATTCAGAGGAATGTCGCTTATATGAGTCTCCCACAGTCCCCAATACTGATGTAATTATTAATGTCAGTATATTTAGCTTCTATGTAGCGGTATTTTGGTAGAAAACAACGAATCATGAGTTTACTTACAGACTTTAAGAAAGCGAATGTCGACAGTGGCGGGTGGAAATGGTCTACTGGAACCAAAGGGCTATGGGGCGATTCACAATTACAAACATCATCTTTTGAAATAAAGAGGTCTAGGGTACAGCCCATCGGATACCTATTATTATTAAATTATTTGCAATTAGTTGATGTTAAAAACTAGAGAGAGGAACATCTATGGCACTACAGTTAGCTATATCCGGAATCATGGCCGTCGAGCTAATGATCTGCCAGTGTGTGCTTGGTAGATTAAAATCTCCAAGGAGGTATACTTGGCCAGTTGTGGGAGATGCTAATTCATACTGGAGGACGTCGAAGAAAGATTAATACGTATAGACATTTGGATTAGGTGGAATGTATAGGCCACAAATTATGTGGAGGATAGCATACACGTCTGGAGTATCAGAATTTAATTTTAATAACGCATAATCGATATTTGGAGAGATATTAGGATTACAATATTGTGACGAGCTTAGTACGTAACGATTTACTTGTAAATCTCGGGAGTACGGCACACAGAATGCCACCGCCGTCCAATTTACCACTCAACGCCCCGTTTCTGTCACAACGGAATACTTTATATCGACTGTCTGTTCGGTACGACGCCTTCATAGTGTAATAAATATAATGTAATATATTAAGATTAGAAAGAAGCATTGTAATAGATTTAAGTTTATAGCGCCTCAGCAATAGCACATAAGGATCATGTAATAGAAATACATAGGAATAGAAGAATGTAACCCTAAAAAGGGATAGATAGGATAGAAAAGTTTTACCCTAGAAAGGGACAGAGAATTGTACTTCAGGATTGGTTTATTAGAACAATAAAGCTCATCGCAAAGCCCGCTAGTTGTGACCCTATAAAATTGCATATTTGAGAAGAAACTACGCGTCTGTCTGAAGAGGGTCACAACTGGTGGGTGGAGAACTGTTTCAAGCCTTGTTTGACTTTTCACTTGAATCTTCCCTCGTGACGCACACTGGCCAGAATTGCAACAGGGCGCACGCCGTATCATATTCGTCCTGTTCATTCTGGTCCTTCGGCAGCCGGATCATCGTCACGGATAAAGAAAATAGAAGACGCAAACTGAACACAGAAGATTGAAGCTGTCAATAGAAGACGCAAGCTGAACAATGAAAATAGAAGAAAGAAACATGTCAATCACACGCTCCACCGCCAGCAGCCACCAGCAGCATCGGTCCCAGTCGCCGAATCGTCAGAGTCGACCGCCACGACGGAAACAACAATGATGAAAAAAAATGGAGAATTATACAAAAAAGACAAGCCCGCTGAGTTTCTCGCCGGCTCTTCTCAGTGGACGCCGCGTTCCGATCCGCTGTTAGATTAGTAAGTTAAACAAGAAATGTTTATATGAGCATTTTAAATACCCCCGCAGGATTTACACAAAATAAATCATTTGAGTTGAGTACAGTGTTCCAACAGGTTATTTCCTTACAGACCTCTCGCTTCCTCCACTCTCATAGTAATTCATACTAGTTATATACTACACTATAAGCAGTGACAGCCTAGTGGTTAGACCGTTGGACTGCAAAGTCAAAGGTCTCGGGTTTAAACCCAGGCACGCACCTCTGTCTCTTCGAAAGCATGTGCGTATTAAAAATTAATTATCACTTGCTTTAACGGTGAAGGAAAACATCGTGAGGAAACCTGCATGCCTAAGAGTTTCTCGAAGGTGTGTGAAATTCGCCAACCCGCACTGGGCCAGCGTGGTGGACTATGGCCTAAACCCTCTCAGTTTGAGAGGAGGCCCGTGCCCAACAGTGTGACATTTTCTTAACAGGGTTTATATTATATACTACACTCCCGTCCATTCCCGTACATGTATATGTATACCGTTATGTCAGCAATGTTACCAAAAAGGCAACGACCCACTTTTTCGTTAACGCGTCTAATCGTAGCCGTCGCCGACAACGCATCTAAATCCTCTCCTATCAGCCGCTATTGGCATACTCTCCCAATGCCCTTACCTCCCTCCTTTCGGATACAGATACCGCACAAAAGGTTTTTATCGTGTGTGCGGTATCTGTACCCGATCATCCATCCGTTGATGTCTGCATCGACCTCGCGAGGTCGAAGGATCCCTTGCCCGTCGGCTGCTGCAAAATACCACTACCACTATAGTGTTGGATCTTCCAGGGTCTCAGCCATGATATCGTGATATCGTCGGCAAATCGAAGGTGAGAGATGTACTCGCCGTTGATATTGATGCCATGCCCTCTCAAGTCCAGAAGCTTAAAAACGTCTTCTAGCGCGGCGGAGAACAGTTTCGGAGAACGTCTCCCTGTCTCACGCCTTGCTGCTGTTGGATAGGGCTTGAGTTTTGGCCATAGAGACGGACTGATATCGTGGTGTTTTCATACAAACTCTTCAACACTTCGATATAACGGTGATCTTCTTGGCACCGCTGGAGAGATTGTAGCACATCCCATGTCTCAGTCGAATCAACAGCTTTTTCATAGTCCACAAACGCTAAACATAGTGGCCTTAAACTCCTCTGTCTTCTGTATAACCTGCCGCAGCGTATAGATAGATAGATAACTCTTTATTGTGCACCAATTACATATATATCAAAATACAAAAAAAAATAACTAAAATTTACACAAAGAGCGGCATTATCTCTAAAAAGCAATGTCTTCCAGGCAACCTTGGGATGGAAAAAATGATTAGGTTGTGAAATAAACGGGGGTGCACTTGTTACACAAAAGTTTTAACTTATAGTAATAAATACTTAAATATACTATAAAAATGCAAACACCGTTTGCACCGGTGTTTTTACGGTGCAAACACATACTACAAAATAGAGTATGTCAGAGACATATACTCGTAGTACAAAAATGTACTATACATACACATAATAAACTATCACGATACGACAGCAGGACCCGGTGAACAAGTAGATACGTAATACTTCCTTACCTGGCCCTTGAAGCTCTAGCGACGGTGCACGCCGTATACTGATAGGTAGAGTATTCCACAGTCGTACCGCCTGGACAGTAAAAGACGTATCATAGAAGCTGCTCGTGTGAAGTATCCTTAGGCTAAGATTTTCTGAGGACCTGAGGCATTGGGTGCCAGTGCTTTTCCTCGTATGTATGTGGTATATGGTGCTAAAGCCTTTTCGAAAACCGGCTTGTTCAGGGGGCTGGAAGTCGTCGGGTCTACGTGTGAGACGAGTGGTAATGACTCTCGAAAACAGCTTATACTCGTAGACATGACTCAGAAGTGATAAGGCTCTATAGTTCTTCAACAGTGTTTAGTCGCCCTTTTTGAAAAAAGAACCACCACACTCCTGTGCCATGACTTTTGCGTTTTGCTCTCGACAGTGACAGAATTGAATAGCTTATAGAGAGCCCTTAGTATCATCTTCCCACCAGCCTTGAGAATCTCAGTTGTCATAACGTCATTGCCTGGCGCCCTATTGTTTTTGACCTGAGCTAAGCTAGCTCTCAAGCTAGACTAATCTCGTACATACTGATGTCCGAGATATCTTTGGTGGAATCTCGGGTCAATCTGGCTCTTGGGTCTTAGGCAAGATTGCTAGCAAGAGGGTTTGTTGAAATGTATAACTGGCCTTAGAACTTCTCGACCTCCCTCAAGAGTTCAGGTTTGGAGGATAAAATCCTGCCTTCTCCGTCCCTCAGCTTATTCAACCGGCTTTATCTAATAGACAGATCTTTAGTAAACACTTTGAGGCCTTGTTCCGCTCCATAGCCTCTTTTGTTGAGCTGGTGTTGTAATCGCGCGTGTCGCGAATCAGATACTTAGAGATCTGCCTATTGAGCCCTCGGTATGCAGAAGCATCGTCCGGAGAATGCAGGACCATCCTGCGTCTTTCCTCCATCAACTTTAGGGTATGGTCAGATATATTTGGTTCTTTTTTCGGATAGCCCTGCAAAATCTCAGTCTAACTTGCTCAGTTCTTTCTCCAGTTTGTCGATCTTATCGTCGGTCCGCAGTGTGCGCTTGTTATAGGTTGCTAGGGCCAGTAGTCATCGTTTGTGGTAGCCAGGTCTCTGCCGAAAATTGTTAGTACCCCTGCCCCGCCGTTACCATGACTGCTACCTTGACCAGGACTAGCAAGGACGCGGGGACTGGGGGCCGTTTAATTTTAGTGTCGTTCATTGGGGGGGATTTGCTTCACTCGTCACTCTTGGCAGGCGGGTTGGCGAGCGCAGTTCAGTGGTCGTGGAAGTATCTTGAAGGACGCTGCTGCCCATTCCCTAGTTGTCTCTTAGTCGCCTTGTACGAGATCCGATGGGTTGGTCCAATTATAAGCCGGGAACTACACGGCACATTCTAAGCCGGGAACCACACAGCACATTCTAAGTCGGGAACCACACGGCGCGTCTATATATCTCATCAAAATTAAGCTGTTTCAATATGTTTTTATTATTTCATGAAATTCGTCGTCGTGCGCCAGTAGAGGGCCTCGCGAAATATAATACGCCCACATCAAAATCGCCGCTGCTTAAAATGTTAGATGTAATGTAATAGGGGGCGAGCTTATTGCCATATAGCGAGCACAATTACAGACTCCGGACTCATACTGGGAATTTTGCGGTAGCAAAACTACATTTGTCCGATCTTGGATTAAACCCATGACCTCGTCGTCTTAAAACACATATTAATTCGCCACTAGACCAACGGGGCAATTCGAGTCGGAAGTGAAAATAAATTGTTTAGTTTCAAGGGTTCTAGAGGACCAGAGTTTCTTTTTTGTATACCGGGTCCTTATTCTTCACGAAAATTTAAGAAAAAAATACTTTATCTATATTGACAATAATTTTAATTTAAAAAGACCTTTTTAAAAATAATCTTTTGTAGCAAAACTACAGCAGTAATATCTTGCTTAGTTAAACAGTTCCTATAGCTTTCTCCCGACTCCATCATCAGACCCTGGACACCATACGGGTATAAAGTACTCTTCAAGACAAATCCAACGAGCCCAAACACGGTGGGGTTATATTGAGTAGTCGGGTAGTTCCAATGGCCACCTTTCGGATTCATCATCAAACCCTGAAAACTATCTGGTTGTATAGTACTTGTCAATACCAATCCAAGAAGTCTTAACACGAGAGAGTTGCGTTGTATAGTTGATATGTGCCTATGGTCACCTTCAGACTCCATCATCAGACCAGCGTCATTGTACCATATTATTACATTGTCACCAAACTTACATACGTATGCCAAATTTCAGCTCAATCGGATACGTGAGTGCTTATTGCTTGGAATACGTACGTAAGTTTGGTGACAATGTAATAATGTGGTACCATGGAGCTAGTCTGATGATGGAGTCGGAAGGTGGCCATAGAAACATGTAAATTATACAACGTAACCCCCTCGTGTTTAGGCTCGTTAGTTTGGTAATGGTAAGTACTATACGACCAGATAGTGTTCAGGGTCTGATGATGAAGCCGAAAGGTAGGTAATGAAACCACCCAAATACTCAATATGACCCAGCCGTGTTTGGGCTCGTTGGATTTGTCTTGACGAGTACTTTAAACCCGGATGGCGTCCAAATCGGTTCTGATGATGGAGCCGGAATGAAGCCATAGGAACTCTTCAACTAAGCAGGATATATACATGCTATTGTGTGTGTGTGTATGTGTGAGTCTGTGTTTGTCTGTGTGTGTGTGTGTGTGTGTGTGTGTGTCTCTGTGGGTGTATGTATGTGTGTCTGTCTGTGTGTGTATGTGGGTGTGTGTCTGTGTGTGTGTGTGTGTGTGTGTGTTTGTGTGGGTGTGTATCTCTGTATATGTGTGTCTCTCTGTGTATGTGTCTGTGTGTGTGTGTGTGTGTGTGTGTGTGTGTGTGTGCACCGGCCGGCGGGCAAGGGATCCTTCGACCGGCGAGGTCGGTATCTGATCCTGTGTACTGTATCTGTATCCGAAAGAAAGGATGGAAGGGGATCGGGAGGATCAGTGAGAACATGCTGCAGACGGCGGTAGCGGCTGATAGGATTCAAAGTCAGCGGCGGCTACGATTAGCGGATCCCTATGATTGGACGCGTTCGCAAATTATCGAGTTGTCGCCTTTTTAATAAAGTGCGTATGAACCAGCAAAGGTGGACAAACACCCGGACGGACCCCCGAAGACGTACAGACGTCGTGGTCGACCGAAACAAAGATGGCGTCACGACTTGGACACCTTTGCGGTAAAGACGACGATGACTTGACGGACGATTTAGCGCAGTGGTTAAAAGCATAAGCCGGTGTCTACTAGTCGCGCGTTCGATTCCCGCCCGGGACAAATCTTTGTGTGATCCACAAATATTTGATTGAGTCTGGGTATTTTGTATGTGAATTTTCATGTTTGTAAACGCACCCACGACACAGGAATAAATCCTAGTATGGGGCTACATTTTTATAAAAAAAGAAAGAATGGTAAATAAAAGAAATAGCCATGGATACTACAAGACAACAATTGATTTGCATGGAAACGTAAAAGGGAGACCTCTGCCCAGCTGTGGGATACAAAATAGGCTATTAAAAAAGTGGTCATCAGCAGCCATGGTCACGGGAGGGACTGAGGCATATGACGTCTAGAAGTCATTGTCTGGAGTCCTTAAGGGGGCGTAGCGACTGCCCAAGCCGAGGCCGTTCCTCCTTGAGGCGCCCTTGAGCTGCCCTCTTGCCCTTCTGGCTAGAGCGTAGTGGTTGCACGCTCGCCCTCTTGTCCGGCGAAGCTGTGAAGGCCCCGCAGCCACACACACAAACGCTTATAAATTGCAATAAAAATATTTAAAGATTGATTCTACAATAAAAAAAAACTAACAGTGACCCTCCGTGTGTATTTTTTGAATCGTCTGGAAATATTTTTCGAATTTTTTTATACTGTAACAGTGTCGAGAGTTCCATTGTTTTTTCCCATCTCAAAAAATGCCATCATGCATGTGTATCTATGTACGTACATACACAATATATGTACATACTTATATACAGAGGCGTCGGTAACGGTAACAGTGTCGCTAGTTCAATGGTTTTTTCCCATCTCAAAAAAAGCCCAATGCGCCTAAAGAAGTTTTTTCTTCAAAAACATTAAATAACTTCCATAAGGACAGTGTTTTTCTTTTTTAATACTTTTTATTAGAAGTTTCTGCCCGCGACTTCGCCCGCGTTGGCTTAACATAGAAACATTACATTTTCCTGGATTAATAGTATCCTATGCGGTAATCCAGGTAATAAACTATTTGTGTGCCAAATTTCATCTAAATCCGTACAGCCGTTATGCCGTGATTGGGTAACAAACGTCCAAATATCTAAAAATACAAACTTTGACATTTATAATATTAAGTAGGTTTGTATTATGTTTAAAAATGGCTATATATGTCATATCTCCAGTCTTTTAATCATTGAATAACATAAATTACTTTGACCCTTAGTCCTCCAGATATGTAATAATTATTGCAATATAATGGGCATAATTACGCTATAAGGAACGTAAGAGGTCATTCGGACATTACAAGATAAAGAATGGTGCCTACTATGAGTTCTCCTTTTTTTTTTGATATTTCCAAACGCCTATCAAAATGATCGCTCACAATAGGGCTCATATGGGGGCATTAACTACGTGAGCTGTTTTCCTTTAAATTTGCACTCCTCCCCCCTTGGTGAGATATACGCTCTCGTTGTTAAAAGCCTATATTCTCGGAAGTAAATGTTTTTAATAGCCATGAGATTATTTAAACGTACAAAATGGGATACTCTAAGAAAAGTAAAAGATTTTTTTTTATATTGCTTATGATAACTTATATTTTTCAAAAGTAGACGTTAGATTTTCAATTATAAGCCCCCAGATTAAATGAAATTTTACTGGACCCCTTCCCCCATTTTGAGCTCACGTGTTTACTGGATGGGGTATCCATAGAAGTCTCAAGGTCACCTAAAGGGCAACGGAAAGAGCTGCTATTAGATGAATTCCTTGTCTAAATAGAGGATTGCACGCGCGGAAACGGCACAAAACTTATACACCTATAGAGTAGATAAATTATAGCACGCACACACACGCGCCCACACAGCTATTGAACAATTTTTAAAAAAAGTCTATGTCAGCGTTCGACTCTTTCATCTACACCTACTATATGCGTAACTGAGGCCGCTTTTAGGCGCCAATTTCGTTAGCAATGCTCCTTCCAGACAAGTTTTAGTCTAAGATTGTACTCTTTTTTTTGTACTGATTCTGCTCACACACCCACACACACATGCCAGTGTACGATTTTTGAATTTTGTTCAAAAGCTGTTATTGTGTGCGTGCGCGTGCGTGTGCGTACTATATATCTACCATACAGGAAGATAAATTTTATGTCGTTTCCGCGCGCGCGATGCTTCATTTAGACTAGTAATTTATCTAAGAGTACAATTTTAATTTCTCGAGTTTCAAATGGGTGCGCTTTACAATTTTTCATACAAGCAATGATCGAATTCAATATCGAGATTTGATTTAAAAAACTCATAGTAGCACTGCAGGTTTTTTAAAATTACCCGCCACTCGTTAAAAACATTCCGTTCCTGTTTTTAAAACTACTAACATTATGCAAAGGTCTATTTAAAATTATCAAATTTAAGTGATCTTGTAACTTAATTACATTTCATTGGAGAATCATTTTGAACTTAAGTTTTGGTATTTTTATAAATGAATATTTTTGCAGACAATTTGTTCTGTTGCGTGAAATGAACCGTAATACACAACGACCTTGACTTTTGACAACCCTTTTTTGAGATGCCAGGTCTTGAAATTTTCCCTAGAAAGTGCTGTATTTTTATTTTATTTATTTATTTATTTATACTTAATGCACTAATGTACATAGGCGGACTTAATGCCTACGGCATTTTCTGCCAGTCTACCTTCGGGTGGTGTGAGACAAGTGTGGTAGGTGCGAGATTATACAAGTGGAAAAAAGTTACATTAATAAATATAAATAACAACTAATTACCTATTTATAACACTTAATAAATACATATTATATATAACGATACATATACATAATATATATTTATATATACCACAAATATATACATACATATATAGCCATACAATACATACATGAACTAGAACTGTGCGAGATAACGAGATGGAACAACTAACATTGAGGAGAATCCGGCCTTTTATGCAAATAGTCCTGCAGCCTTTTTTTAAAAGAGGGACGATTGGTTGCCATTCGGAGTTCCAAAGGCAAAGCATTCCAAAGAAGGATAGACTGGACGAAGAAGGAAGAGTGAATGAAATCAGTAGTATGAGGGGGGCACTGAAGAAGACGATTATCAGAAGAGCGAAGATGTTTATTGTGATTAGAGCATAAATACTGAAATTGAGAAGTAAGATAAGCGGGCGAGACTGGAGAATAAAGGATAGAAAATAAAGTTGTCAGTGCCCTCAGAGTTCTACGCTTCCGAATAGGCAACCACTTTAATAGTGATCGATGCTCCGACACATGATCATATTTACGCAAATTGAAGACGAATCGAATGCAGTTATTAAGTAGGCGGTCTAGTTTATTGAGGAGATCTGCATTCAGGTCGAAGTAGCACACATCAGCATAGTCGAAGATAGGAAATATCAGGGACTGCACAAGCATTGCTTTCGTGTTGCTGGGAAGCAAGTTTTTTAATCGATACAGGTATCGTAACGTTCCGGTAACTTTTTGACCGACAGCCGTGACTTGTATTTGCCAGCTAAGTGTTGTGTCAATATGCAAACCGAGATTCTTAACGCTAGAGCCCAGGGGGATAACTACCCCGTTGAATTTAAGTGGAGGCAAAGAACCAACATCGACCCTGCTTATAAGCCTAGAGCTTCCAACTAGAATCGCTTGGCACTTTGTAGGATTCACCGTGACACCAAACCTGTCAGACCAATTCTTAATAGCCTCTAGGTCACGATTAAGTTTGACGACAATACCAGCAATGTTATCCACACTACCTTGCGAGTATAATTGCAAGTCATCAGCGTACAGATGATACGTGCACTGAAGTTCTTGAGTTATTAAATTAATGAAAATGGAAAATAAAAGAGGAGAGAGAATACCGCCTTGGGGAACGCCAGTGTCGAGGCAGCACCATGTTGATGATAATTCATCACACAAAACTGACTGCTGACGTTCTCGAAGATAAGAAGAAAACCAATCCAGTGACTCTTGAGAGCACAGAAGGTAGGAGAGAATAGAAAGAAGGATATCGTGACTAACAGTATTGAAGGCATTAGTGAAATCGACTTAACGACGAATCGACGTATTTTCTGTGGTGATATTAGACCAAAATGTTCTTAATTAATTTTCTATTTATTTGATTGTGTCTATTTATTTCATTTGATTGTAACCTTTAATGTAAACTAATTTTCATGTTCATTTTTCCCTTTGTGTTGCTGTATTCACGATTTGATAATAATATTTTTTTCTTGTTCTTTCAATTTTCGTTGTCTAGAAGAGATCGCTATTATCGATAAGACCGCTAATTGTACCTCTATCTTTTTTTTTAATGTAAACGTATTGATGTATAATAAAAAGTATTCTATTATAATTCTACCGAAGTTGAGGATTAGTAGGTAAAGTAATATTTAACTCAACAATTATGTTGCTTTTAACTAAATTGTATATTATCTTATTTCGGAATTGTTATTGCTTTTTTTTTTATTTGTAATTGTACCCTGCAATCGGCCTCGTTCGACTATAATTAGGCTGATTGAAGTAACATGGGTTTTAAAGAATTAAAGCCACTGCCTCAACTCTCTTCAGTTATCAAGCACATTGGCTCTTTTCAAACGATAAATAAGATTTCTTTGTAGAAGCACGTTTGTCAGAGGGTTAGGATGATTGATTAGGCGGTTTGAGTATTTCTCTGTATACTGTTTAGCTTCTTCTATCACAGTTTTCATGTCCAGGTACTCATAAGTCTCTAAGTTGCGAGTGAACCAGGCTGTGCCTTTTATTCAAATTCAAAGTCAAATTCAAATTCATTTATTATTGTGTATCATAGGTTACATAGGTTGGTATAAGTGGTACATTAGTTCTCTATGATCAGCCTATACGGCGTACAATATTGCATATATTTCTGAGTGATCTAAAAAATACCAAAAAAATATATATTGTATTCTGTTTTATACATCAATGTCATCATCAGAAAAATAATATTATTATAAAATGTCGAATAAATTATTAATATACCTATGCAAAAAAAAATTACAATATTTGATCTTTAATATAGCATAATACAATATAATCAATAAAACAAAAAGAAGAAAAAGTCAGAGCATAACAAAATAAACAAACGAAACATGCAAAAAGTGTTATAAAATAAATTGAACCATTTCAGAGTCAACTAACTGCATTTATAACATGTCCTTCATATATTCTTCTACGAAAATTCTATATTTTATAATCCTTATTATATTGTTTTGGGCTCTTTGAAGACATTGGATGTTTGATTTACTGGCTAAAGACCACAGTTGAATCACATAAGTCTAAATGGACTTTATAACCGAGCTATATATTCTAATTTCATCACTAAGGGATAATGTTGATTGTTTTCCAAGTAGCCACGTAGATTTTTGAATTGGTTATTAACTTCGTCTCGTTTTTTCCGTATATGGTATTTCCATGTTATACGTTGGTCCAAGTAGAATCGCAAGTATTTGACACACTTGGGTTGCGGCAGCGGATCCTGGCCGAGGACGACTGTTGGGCATGACTTCTTTATTAAGAGTAAATGTGATATGGTGTGATTTAGGGGCACTTGCTTTAACACGCATGCTTATAATTGTAATAAAAGTGATTATATGATTGTCACTGATTGGTGATCATAATAAAGTAGAAGTACTTCATTATCCTTGTACCTTGCACTCCATTAACAGCAAGCAAGACGTAATCAACGCATTATAAAAATATTATATTCTTATTTGGATAAGGCGAAGGCGAATATAAGGCGATAAGGAAGGGCGAAGTCTCCTAATACAGGCATTTGTCTAAATTTCATACACAACTTTCATTTAAAGAAGAAAACGTTAAAATATTACTAAAAAAGATAAAATTGGAACCCGTGCTCCTAGAACTGAATATGGTATAAGAAACATCTACTTTGAGGGAGTGAAACTGTTCAGTAATTTACCTTGAAATGTTAAGAATGCTGTATCAAGGACTATTTACAAAAAACTTCTCAAAACACCAGGGGGTCTGTCCAAGAGCGTGCTCGTCGCGACCCCTGCCAGTCATTATGGCTGCAATCTTGGACCGAAGACGTACCGCAGTGCGGGCTAGGGCGTCCCCCCGAGGCGACGCGTACCGGCCCGCCCCCGTCGGTACGAATATAGGTGGAAGCGGCGATGGGGGCCGCCACCCATCACGCCGGGCCCGAACTGGCGAGTCGTGGGGTGCAGAGTGCCGAATAGAACCTGTTGGAACTCTGTACTCTCTGCCTACCCCGCAAGGGATCTGGCGTGAGGTTATAGATAGAGATAGATAGATTCTCAAAACACACATTTCGGAACAACGATATAGTATAGATTAACAAAATAAAGTGAGCTTCATTATTATGTCATTGTATTAAGTTTTCCTTAGTGAAATGTAAATTACTTTAGAAATAAATGTCTTTGAACCGAAAAAGAGCCGCCATCCACAAAATATTGTAACATATTTATGAAAGTAAATAATTATTAATTATAATAATAGTTAACAACTGTTGGAACTTTGTACTCTCTGCCTACACCACAAGGGATCTGGCGTCATGATTAACCGACTGAACCCCAAATGCAAACAAAGGTAAACGTAATCCTTAATTGGCAACACCGGAATGACGGCCATAGCAGTTTACCCAGTCACGCGAGGAAAAAAAATGTAATTTTACGAATTCAATATTCTTTGCTAAAATTAATTAAATAAACTTTAAATTGTGTTATTCCATTCACAAATACGTCGAATTCGATATAATTAGTTAAATGGAGTCGTTAAGTGTAGTGTTTTGTTGTGAAACATGAGGTTTTTAATCTTGTCCAACTAATTTGTGTGTCGATAAAAAAAGTGGATTTTTTGCCTCGCAGTTGTACGTCAGGTAAGTTTTTTTACATGAGACGTATCGATTAATACGTAAACGTCACGTCTGGCTGTTGGCTGCCACTTTTCACGTTAAATTTCGTGTTAAAAGTGTACTTTAAGGGTTTGTTTACATAGTTTTGTGTATGTGTAATTTTTTTTCAATCGGCGTAATGTTTGTATCGTGTATAATTTCTTTATACGTGTAAGTTGCTGTGATGGTGTATAATTGTGGGTTATTAGCATTGTTTTAGTAGGATTTGTGTCGTGCAAGCCGTCGTTACTAGCTTATGTCAAAGTTTATTATTTTCCTTATTCTTGAAAAAAAAAATCACTCCAACTATATTCCCCTAGTGGGGGGTGGCAGAGGTGTTTTGTGTGCACCTACAAATCTATGGAGCTATGATTTGAACCCAGAACCTTGTTTTTAGTAGTCATATTCATGAACATGTGCTGTTTGTGAGGACTGGTCCATCCAGAATCTTTTAGACACTTATTCTTTATATATATAATTATAATAATCTAAAATTTCTTAACGGGGCTACGTTAAGAAACTGTCCCACAGTTGAGCACGGGCCTCCTCTCAAACTGAGAGGGTTTTGGCCATAGTCCATCATGCGGGCCCAGTGCGGGTTGGCGAACTTCACACACCTTCGAGAAACTGTCAGGCATGCAGGTCTTCTCATGATGTTTTCCTTCACCGTTAAAGCAAGTGATAGTTAATTTTTAATACGCACATGCTTTCGAAAAGACGGAGGTGCGTGCCTGGGTGTGAACCCGGTAACTTTGACTTCTTGATCCTGCTTAATTATTTATAAAAACTTAATTACATTTCGAAAAAACATGAACTTAAAGAAATACCGTAGTGAAGTACTGTGCCACAGTTGTTAACGCCTATTATTATGCATTACTCATATTCGTTGGTCTAGTGGCAAAGCGCATCGTTTTGTGATCATAATGATTTTGGGTTTAAATCCTAGGTCAGACAAATGTAATTTTTGTAACAAAAAATTCCCAGTATGAGTCCGGGGTCTAGACTTATGCCCGGTATATGGCAATAGGCTCGCCCCCTATTATTATACTATTATAGTGGGTGTACTCAGTACACCTCTGCGCCCCTCGCTTGGGGAATATAGACGTGACGGTGATTATTTTTATTACTCATATTAATCAAACAATCTCTTCTTTCCAGACTCCAAGAATGAACCAAGGACCCATGGACATTGACCCTTTAAGCAATTATGAATACCCATCATACGATAGTTACCCCCTTAATCCTGCCTACTCCTATAATATCAAACCTGAGGAACCCATACCATACAATTACAACAATATATCATATGAATTAGTAGTTACCAACGAAACACGCAACAATGAACCTTCAAATGTTAACGATATAGAGAATAACGATACTAAAGATGTCAAACCGACTGCTAGAACGAGAAAGAATAAGAATGGAAAGAGTAATTACTGTTCAGAGAAGATAACAGATACTAATTTTGCATTTTACGGATGTTCTGTTTGTAATATAAGTTACACGGCATTGTATGACTTAGATCAACATGTAATTATACATAAAGACCGTATGACAAGTTACAGGTTGCGTTTAAAAAATCAAATCAAAAAGAAAGAGTTAAAAAAAGAGAAGAAGAGAATAAAAAAGTTGTTGAAAATTAAAAAAGAAACCGATTTGGAGATTGACATTAAGCCAGAAGACGGTTTTATTGGCAATGAAAAAGCAAGCGATTATTTGAATAAGGAAGATGTTAGTGATCCTAATTCAAATAGCAATGGGGTTATGCAAAATAATTCACAAAACAACGGAAGCTTTATAGATAATTCACAAATTAACGGAAATTTACAAATACATTCACAAAATAATTCGCAGGTTAACGGAAATTTATCGAACACTGAAAACGCTAGTGAAATTAAAGATAAAGAAAATTCAAATAGCAACGATTGTGATAACGAGAATAAAGAGGATAAAGACGCAACGGAATTGAATAATTTAGAGAAAATATACAAATGTTTTGCTTGCAAAAAGCAGTTTACTTTAAGTTATTATTTGAAACTTCATGTTAGATCTCACACAGGTAAATCTATATCATCACGCCAGATCCCTTGCGGGGTAGGCAGAGAGTACAGAGTTCCAACAGGTCCTTACAGTCTTCTGTGGCATGCATACGTTTAAATATTAGTATTTGTTTTCAGTTTTGAGGCGCTCGTAGCGCTGTGTAACCGCGGTGTTCTTACCGATTACCAAGGTTAAGCAGCGTTCGACTCGGTCGGCCCGAGATGGGTGACCGTTCGTCGCATTTCCAAATTCGAGCGTCTCCGTGCTTCGGAAGGCCCGTTAAGCCGTTGGTCCCGGCTACCACTTAATGTGGTAGTCGTTAAGCCGAGTTGGATGCCTTAAAGGCGGCTTGATAAGTTCCAACAGCAGGTGGCCACACACCTGCCTCCACCAATCCGCACTGGCTCCGCGTGGTGGAGTATAACCTAATCTCTCTCGCCTCGATTACTGAGAGGTCTTTGTCCAGCAGTGGGTAGTATAGGCTGATATTATTATATTTGTTTTCAGATGAAAAGCCTTACACGTGTAGTGTTTGCGGACAGTCTTTTATAACCGCAAGCAAACTGGGAAGACACAACAAGAGAATACATTTGGCTGAGCGGTACCAGTGTAGGATATGCTTTAAGATATTTTCTAGGTAAGTCTATCTATCTATCTATATCATCACGCTAGATCCCTTACGATAGGCAGAGAGTACAGAGTTCCAACAGGCTCTTTCCTTACATACCTCTCTGGCTTCCTCTACTCTCTAGGTAAGTGTTCCTAGATAAGTGGCAGATTAGTATGTAATAAATAAATTGATGAAGTTCCACTCGGTTGGCCTGAGATGGGTGACCCTCTATTTTTCATTTTGGAATGTCTCCCTTCAGAAGGCACGTTAAGCAGGTGGTCCCAGTTACCACATAACGGACGATTTAGCGCAGTTGTTAAGAGCTTGAGCTGCTCCGCCCACTGTGTTGAATAGTCGCGGGTTCGATTCCCGCACGGGACAAATCTTTGTGTGATCCACAATTATTTGTTCCGGTCTGGGTATTTGTTTGTGAATTTTCATGTTTGTAAACGCACCCACGACACAGGAATATATCCTAGTGTGCGTGCGGCTACGTTTAAAAAAAAAAAAAAAATTGGTGGTCGTTAAGCCGAGTTGGAAGCAGTTAGCGCCAATACAGGCGGCACTGCGGAGTGGGGGTAGGCATGTCGATTCATTCTGAAAAAACCGATCTTTCTCACGAAATAACACACGAACCACATAAAACTGCATTATTTGAGAAAAGTGTATTTTATTTGATTCCTGACATATATATGTGTGTGTGTGTGTGTGTGTGAATGATGGACGCTGTTGGCCTCGAGGCCTCTACAGCTTCACCGGATTTTAACGGCGAGCGTGCAACCACTACGCTCCAGCCAGCCAGAAGGGCAAGAGGCGACATACTCGAGGGCGCCCTCGGTTGGGACAGTCGCTGTAGGGGGACGGGTGCACTACTAAGTGCACCGGTCAACCGCCGGCTATGGGAGGGGATCTACGACTACGTCGTCGTCGTCGCCCGTATTCTGAGCGGAAAGAAGGGATGACAAAGCATCGGGAGAGTCGGTGAGAACATGTCGCGGCCGGCGGTGGCGGCAGGGGTCGGGGGGGAGATCGTAGTCGGCGGTGGCTACGATTAACGGATTCGCATGGGTAGACGCGTTCGCGAAGTGACGTGTTGTCGCCTTTTTAATAAAGGCGCGAATAGGTTCGAGACCTAGATCGGAGTGGAGGATGACAGATATAATAAACTACCAACGCAAATTAAAGAAGTGAAAAATATTGACAAGTTCAAATCAGATCTGTATAAATTTTTAAATGAGAAATGTTATTATAACTTAAAAGATTATCTGACCGACGTGAATAATAAATAGACATTGAATGGAATGTATATTTTTGACATTGTAAATCGTATCATTATATTAATACGTGAAGCAAAAATATGTACACATTTTTACGAAAATTGCGCGGACGGAGGAGTATGAAATTTCCCACACTTATAGTTTATATAGAGAAGGAGTGCAGAATGCTAATATTTTTTTAAAATTATGCATAAAACATACATTAAATAAATGAAAAAAACATTACACACACTACCATGTATTTGACACAATACACGTCAAATTGATGTTAGTCTTTAATATTATTTGTCTATAGTCTTATTGTATGTCAAACATAACCAGCAAACGATGAAAGAGTAGATCCAATTATCGACCAATGGGCGACCACTAAGTAGTATATAATTTTGTGAGTTTTATAATTTTCTTTTATTTTTCTTTTAAAAAACGTAGCCCCACACTAGGATTAATTCCTGTGTCGCGGGTGCGTTTACAAACATGAAAATTCACATACACAAATACCCAGAGCGGAACAAATAATTGTGGATCACACAAAGATTTGTCCCGTGCGGGAATCGAACCCGCGACTGTTAGACACAGCGGGCGGAGCGGCTTAAGCTCTTAACCACTGCGCTAAATCGTCCGTCAATTTATTTGTATAGGCCACTGAGAAGATCCGGCGAGAAACTCAGCGGGCTAGTCTTTTAATTTAATTTGTTTGGCCTTTCCGATAACCATTTTTTTTTGTTTTTTAATAATTGTGTTATACATCATTTGTAAATGTTGCTGATTGAGGAGCTGCTCAAACCCAATCTGTTTTATCGTCAAGATAATCCGAAATTTTGTACCCTTCTTACAATTAAATTATATCATCATCATCTCAGCCTATAGTGTGTGTGTGTGTGAATGATGTACGCTGTTGGCCGCGAGGCCTTTACAGCTTCACCGGACTTAAAGGCGAGCGTGCAACCACTACGCTCTAGCCAGCCAGAAGGGCAAGAGGCGACATACTCGAGGGTGCCTCAAAGAGGCGCCCTCGGTTGGGACAGTCGCTGTAGGGGGACGGGTGCACTACTAAGTGCACCGGTCAACCGCCGGCTATGGGAGGGTATCTACTACTACGTCGTCGTCGCCCGTATTCTGAGGGGAAAGAAGGGATGACAAAGCATCGGGGGGGTCGGTGAGAACATGTCGCGGCCGGCGGTGGCGGCAGGGGTCGGGGGGGAGATCGTAGTCGGCGGTGGCTACGATTAACGGATTCGCATGGGTAGATGCGTTCGCGAAGTGTCGTATTGACGCCTTTTTAATAAAGGCGCGAATAGGTTCGAGACCTAGATCGGAGTGGTCTCAGCCTATACTTGTCCACTGCTGAACATAGGCCTCCCCAATCGCTTTCCAGCGTAACCGGTCCGATGCCACCTGCATCTAAATAAATTAAATTAAATATTATTAGATATTAAATTATATATACCCTTCTTACAGAGTCTAGTTTTAATTGCCTTTTTAAACTTATTGATAGCATGTTTCGGATATCTTTGGGTAATTTGTTGTAGAAGCGTATACATTGCCCCATGAAAGAATTACTAATTCTGTGGAGACGAGTGGAATGTACAATACGATCTTTGTTCCTTATATTTAGATGATGAATGTCGTACCAGCGTACTAGTTTCCTATTATTATACACCTCGCTTATACAAAGCATATCGTTTATACCACCATAGTCCACGCATTTTATTCTTTAATACCCTCCAAGTATCTCAAGCATTCATTGGGGCACTGGACCCATCAGAAGCCTTATAGGCGGCTTGATAAGTTCCACCACCAATCCGCACTGGGTCCGCGTGGTGGAGTATGACCTAATCTGTCTCACCTCGATTTGTGGGAGAAGTCGTTTGCCCAGCATTGGGACTGATATTATTCTCTATCACTTTAGCAATTATTATTCCTATCTGATGGTGGGGTCTGCCTTCATAATTTTCCTCTTTCACTTCGCTCTGTCGGACGTGTCGTGTTCGGAGTCGAGTTCTTGATAACATTTGCCCATCTTGTTTTTGGCCGCCCTCTGGGTCTGGGCCCTGATAGGTTTAGATTGGTCGTAATTTTACCCACATAATCGGGAGGTCTGGAGAAAATATTATTGTTGGCTTGGCTGATATTATTATCTATATCATCACGCCGGATCCCTTGTGGGGTAGGCAGAGAGTACAGAGTTCCAACAGGTTCTTTCCTTGCATACCTCTCTGGCTTCCTCCACTTCCATAGTTCGTCTCATACACGCTCGCCGGTTACGGACACTCCTGACTTGTCCTTCAGATAAGACCCGGTCTATTTGGTCATGGTAAGATAGTCTAGGTCTTCCCCGGTACCCACATCCTTCCACATTCGCATTGTATATCAGTTTTGTCATTCTTTCTTTGTTTTGTTATTATCTATATAAATAAAAATGAATTCCTAAATGCTATAGTGCGATAACCGCTGGACCGATTCTGGATAAATTTTTTTGAAAATATTCTTTGAATTCCTAGGAAGGTTCCTATGATGAGAAAAAATGGAAAAATTTTACGGAAAAACGTAAAAACAGCATTTTTCTTTTTGCCATTCAAACGCGTTTGCAGCCGCGAGTAACAGCTAGTTATGAATAAATTTCCTGATATTTTTTTTTGCATCAAAAAAAACGTAGTTCCACCCTTGGAATTATTCCTGTGTCGTGGGTGCGTTCACGAACATGGTATTTACATACACAAACACGAAGACCAAGACAAATATTTGCGAGTCACACAGATTTGTTCCGTGCGGTATTCGAACCTGCGTTTTCTTAATCCAGTGGGCGGAGCAGCTGAAGCTCTTAAGCACTGGACCAAGCCGTCCGTCCAATAAATATAAAATAAAAAAATTTGTAAAGATTTTTTTATGCAACGCACGTTACGATTTGAAACGGCCAATCAAAATTAAAGGTATATTTATCTATCTATATCATCACGCCAGATTCCTTGCGGGGTAGGCAGAGAGTACAGAGTTCCAACAAGTTCTTTCCTTACAGACCTCTCTGGCTTCCTCCACTCCCATAGTTCGTCTCATACACGCTCGCCGGTTACGTAGACTCTTGACTTGCCCTTCAGATAACACACGGTCTATTCGGTCATGGTAAGATAGTGTAGGTCTTCCCGGTACCTACATCCTTCTACTTTCGCATTGTATATCTGTTTTGTAACCCATCTCCACCTGAGGACTATAGGTGTGAAGGTGCTTGCAAAAAAAAATTGTGTAAATAGTCATTTTTTGTTTCAGATTCGAGTTATTAACAAATCATTTTGATAAAAATCATCCTGACGATAAATTGGAAGGCGAACCTTATGGTATGTTCTTGTGTATTCTCTCTCACTTTATTTTTTTTTAAACGTAGCCCCACGCTAGGTTTTATTCCTGTGTCGTGGGTGCGTTTACAAACATGGAAATTCACATACACAAATACCCAGACCGGAACAAATAATTGTGGATCACACAAAGATTTGTCCCGTGCGGGAATCGAACCCGCGAATATTAGACACAGTGGGCGGAGCGGCTTAAGCTCTTAACCACTGCGCTAAATCGTCTGTCAATATTCATTATAACTCAATAGTTTCTGCCCGCGACCTTGTCCGCGTTGATTTTAGACAGGAACCTTACATTTTATCAGGATACCCAGACCGAAGCAAATAACTTTGGGTTACACAAAGATTTATCCCTAGCTGGAATCGAACCCGCGACTAATCGACTTAATGGGCGGAGCGGCTAAAGCTCTTAACCACTGCGCCAAATCGTTAAAATACAAAAATAAATACAAATATTTTGTTACAGACTACAACGCAATCCTTCCATATCTCAAAGAGCTGGAAGAACAGCTTAAGATCCAGGATGTGAAAGATGAGAAGCCTAAAAGCGAAGACTTATCATGGACCGATGCAAACTCATCCAATTCCGACGTGGCGGCGGGTGTGCAAAACTCCACGGCACCTGGAGAGGTTTGTTACCATATCCTACTTCCAGTTCCGATTAGGTATGACCATACTAATTACCATAACTAAGCCAATCTCAAGTTTGTCAAGAAAATATAATTGTAAATTAATTTTAATTTTTAATTTTATCTTACCATGACCAAATAGACCGGGTCTTATCTGAAGGACAAGTCAGGAGTCTCCGTAACCGGCAAGCGTGTATGAGACGAACTATGAGAGTAGAGGAAGCCAAAGAGGTATGTAAGGAAACAGCCTGTTGGAACTATGTACTCTCTGCCTACCCCGTAAGGGATCTGGCGTGATGATATAGATAGATAGATAATTTTAATTTAAAAAGACCTATTTAAAAAGAAGTTTTTGTAACCAAAAACACAACGAAGTCATCTTGCTTAGTTTAGAAGTTCCTATGACTTCCTTTCGGCTCCATCGTCAGACCCTGGACGCCATCCGGGTCTATAGTACTCGTCAAGACAAATCCAACCAGCCCAAACACGATGGGGTTATGTTAAGTAATTGGCTACCTTCCCATTGACCAACGGAACTCCGTTGGCCACCTTTCGGCTCCATCATTAGACCCTGGACACCATCCGGACCTACAGCACTCGTAAATGCAAATCCAACGAGCCCAAACACGGTGGGGTTATATTGTGTAATCTCGGGTTCCATTGGCCCCCTTTCGGCTTCATCATAAGACCCTGAACACTATCTGGTTGTATAGTACTTGTCAATACCAATCTAACAAGCCTGAACAAGAGGGGATTACGTTGTACAGTTCACATGTTCCTACGGCCACCTTCCGACTCCATCATCAGACCAGCTCCATGGTACCATATTATTGCAATGTCACCGAACTTAAATACGTATGTCAAAGGACATTGTTCTGCGCCCAAACATGATTTGCCCCAGAACCAACAGCAATGAAAAAATACTTGTATGATTTCAAATCACCCATAAATACTCTTGATGCATTTATTATTAAACGGACAAGCGGGGAAATCGCAATATTGCACAAAAAGTATTAGATTTTGAGGTTATAATTCAGTAGCCATTAATACACATGAGGTTATATTGTGTGTTGCCATTCAGTAAAGATGTCTACGACTTCGATATAAGTACTTACAGTACTTTAAAATAGTCGTTTTAGTTTGCAAATTGTCCGTTAGATACGGATATTTGCCGTTATTTTAATAAAATAGATAAATAATGATGGCATGGGTCAAATGTTAGTTGATTCTGGGGCAATTATGGACAATGTCCTTTCAGCCCAATCGGATACCAGCAAGTGATTTGACAGGATTTGAACCGGAAAGACAGAAGACAGACATACGAACATTGGAAGTTCAAGATTTAAAAAAACATTGTCGGCACAACAACAACAATATGGTCGGCGAAAAATGGGTGTACTCAGTACGCCTCTGCCATCCCCGCTTGCGATATATAGGCGTGGCAGTCTTTTTTACCTTTAACAAAATTCCAAAGCCTTTGTCCAGCTGTCGGACAGTATAGACTGACGGATGGCTTGGTGCAGTGGTTAAGAACTTAGGCCGCTCCGCCTACTGGGTCGAATAGTCGCGGGTTCTATTCCCGCACGGGACTAATCTTTGTGTAACCCACAATTATTTGTTTCGGTCTGAGTATTGGTGTGTGTAAATATATTACTAGTGTGGGGATACCTATTTATCTATCTATATCATCACGCCAGATCCCTTGCGGGGTATGCAGAGAGTTCAGAGTTCCAACAGGTTCTTTCCTTACATACCTCTCCTGCACTCTCATAGTTCGTCTAATACACGCTCGCCGGTTACGGAGACTCTTGACTTGTCCTTCAGATAAGACGGTCTATTTGGTCGTGGTAAGATAGTCTAGGTCTTCCCCGGTACCTACATCCATTTCGCATTGTGTATCTGTTTTGTCATTCTTTCTTCTGACATTCTTTCTATATGCCCGAACCAACGGAGCAGACCCTTTCTCATCTTTACACCAATACTATATTTCGTACTTACTCGCTTTCTTACTACGCTGTTGCGAATACGGTCGGTCAGCGTGACTCCGCACATCTTCCGCAGAGCTCGCAGTTCCACCGCATTTATCCTACTTTCATTCTCCTTCTTACATACCCAGCTCTTGCTGCCATATAACAGCGTTGAGACAAGCACTCCGTTATGTATGGCCAGCTGCGCCTTATGGCTTAAGTGCCGGCTCCCGAGTAGCTTTCCCATCGCACCATTCACTCTGTTCCCAGCTCTCACCTGTGGGGATACGATTTAAAAAAATAACTTTTTCCCAGGACCAAACAGATGATCAGAAGTCTCTTCTATCAAGCATAGACATCATAGTGGAAGAGATCAAGGTAGATCCAGAAGACGCTGATTTTAAGGTCAAGAAGGAATCTGACGATGAGCACCATCCGGGAGATGATGGAGACTTCGGAGCCCAGGATATAGCCAATGACGATGACAATGACGACGTTAAAGATGAACCAATGAAGTATGAAAGGTGAGTTAGCGATCACCAAGGTTAAGCAGCGCTCGGCACGGTCAGTTTGAGATGGGTGACCGCTTATGGCATTTAACGGTCGGCTTGGTTTAAGAGATTAAGCTGCTTAGTCCGCTGGATCAAGTAGACGTGGGTTCGATTCCCGCATGTGACAAATCTTTGAGTGACCCCACAAATATTTGTTTTATATTTGTGTATGAGAATTTCATGTTTGTAAACGGACCCACCCGAGAGCAGTGATAGTCAGTGGTTAGACCGTTGGATTGCAAATTCAGAGGTCTCGGGTACCTCTGTCTCTTGGAAAGCATGTGCGTATTAAAAATTAATTATCACTCGCTTCAACGGTGAAGGAAAACATCGTGAGGAAACCTGCATGCCTGAGAGTTTCTCGAAGGTGTGTGAAGTTCGCCAACCCGCCCTGGGCCAGCGTGGTGGACTTAAACCCTCTCAGTTTTAGAAGAGGCCCGTGCCCAACGATGGGACAGTTTCTTAGAAGAGCTCATATTATAAACGCACCCACGACACAGGACTAATTCCTAGAAGGGAGCAACTTTAAAAAAAACGTTATATTTTTTCCACTCAAGAGTGTTTGTGTATGTGAATCTCATTCCCATCATGACTTATGCGTGTATTGTGTTCGGGCATTCGGCCCCCTCTCACATCGATGAACTCCAAGCGGTTCAAAACCGCTTCCTCCGTAAAGCCGTAGGAGCCCCCTGGTTCGTACGGAATGTCGATCTCCACTCCGATCTAGGTCTCGAACCTATTCGCGCCTATATTAAAAAGGCGACAACACGACACTTCGCGAACGCATCTACCCATGCGAATCCGTTAATCGTAGCCGCCGCCGACTACGATCCACCCGCCGACCCCTGCCGCCACCGCCGGCCGCGACATGTTCTCTCCGACCCCCGATGCTTTGTCATCCATTCTTTCCGCTCAGAATACGGGCGATGACGACGTAGTCGTAGATCCCCTCCCATAGCCGGCGGGTGACCGGTGCACTTAGTAGTGCACCCCGAACCCACAGCGACTGTCCCAACCGAGGGCGCCATGTTTGGTAAAGTACCCACGACAAAAGTACTTGTGTGTGGAGATCTTCTTCCACGTTCCCTCATTGCTGAGGATCGCGTCCGACAAACAGTCTCCATTGGGTGCAATCATATGCGGAGTGTACCGCACAGTGCATGCTGCCACCCACCGCCTTCTTTATTGCGTCAGAACATCTTGCAGGCGACCTTCCCTGAGTACGTCCACTGTCCATTTTAGGCTTTGTTAGTAGTTTTTCCTATCCGTGGTGCTTTACAACTGGGGTTATCCTAGTTGTAGACTCCTCCTATATAGCTGATTTGCCAATTTTTTGAGTCTCCCGCTTTGCAAAGGAGGGAAGTGTGATTATATTTTTCGTAATTAATAAACGGACGGTGACGGACGATTTAGCGCAGTGGTTAAGAGCTTAAGCCGCTCCGCCCACCGTGTTTAAGAGTGGCGGGTTCGATTCCCGCACGGGACAAATCTTTGTGTGATCCACAATTATTTGTTCCGGTCCTGGTATTTGTGTATGTGAATTTTCATGTTTGTAAACGCACCTACGGCACAGGAATTAGAGCGGAGCGGAGCTACGGTTTAAAAAAAAAATTGTGTCTCCCGTTTTGCAAAGGAGGGAAGTGGAATTTTATTTCTCCTACTCCTCCTGTATTTCTTTCTAATTAAATTTGGTGCGGGTTCCAAGACAATTAAAGAGCTGACCGGGACACCCCAAGGTTCAAACCTTTTGTGTCATCTAAGGAGACTTGCGGATCCAGTCTTACAGGAGTCACAATGGTAGGAATGTGCGGCGGGCTTAGTCCCATTTAAAAAAAATACCGAACATTTTGCCTAAAATAATCTGCTTTTCCAGGCAATGGGGATACAATATCTTAAAAAAAAGAGTAGAAAAACCTATGTTGCGCTAAAAATATCAAGAATAGTCTGCGCAAACAGTCACCCATCTCAGACTGACCTAGCTGAACGGAATTAACTCCAACTAAGGAAACTCCGCTCAAAGCCGGGAGAGGCGCTTTGTCCAGCAGTGGACGTCTTTCTGTTGATGATGAAGCGAACTCACACGTATAACTCCATCTCTCTCTCTCCCCAGCTACTCAGACGACGACTACTTCCCCTCAAAAACCTGGCTGTCTTCCCCTAAAATGGACTTCTCTCCCCCCTCCCCGACACGCCGGCAGCGACGCAAATCTACAGGTCTCGTGTGTGAGATATGCAACAAGAAGTTCAGCAGTGCGTCCTACATGCGGGTCCATTTACGCACGCATTCGGGGGAGAGGCCTTTCAAATGCTGGACATGTGGGAGAGGGTTTATAACGAGTAGCAAGATGCATAGACACGTGTTGACACATGAGAAACCTGATGGTAAGTCCAGAAACATGGTGCATGCTATTCTAAGTTCTTAGATTTACGCGAATAATACACATGAAATAAAACTATTTTTCGGATTTTATCGCGGTTTATTTTTGATTTTTAAGTTCCCGACGTTTTGAGTGCTTTGCAGCACCCATGGTCACGGGAAGGACTGAGGTGTCAGACGTCCAAAAGGCATAGTTGTTCCGGGGTACCCTCAAACTTCTTAATTATTTTTATTGGTCCGATCTAAGCAGAATGAGCTCACGGTGTCTTGAGGTCTTGCAGTGTTATGTTTGGTTTTGGATTTGATTATATTAATTACCGGATCCCAAGACGATGAAAGCACCCAGCCATCTTCTCTATTGAAATTAGGATGTTTTTTAATTTCAATAGCCTCGCGAACCATGCTTGGTAGGAATCGATGTTCTTTCACAAGGATTTGTGGTCTATCAAATCTGATGTAATGGCGGGTGCGGTCAAGGACATGTTCACAGACTGCAGACTTCTTTGAGCGACGGTGTTTTAGGTCAGCTATGATCGTCGGGGGTCGGTCGGGTTAAAGAACACATAGCTGACCTAAAACACCGGGTACCCCGGAACAACTATGCCTTTTGGACGTCTGACACCTCAGTCCCTCCCGTGACCATGGGTGCTGCAAAGCACTCGAAACGTCGGGAACTTAAAAATCAAAAATAAACCGCGATAAAATCCGAAAAATAGTTTTATTTCATGTGGCATGCTTATGCTTTCATGTTTGTGCAATTAAATATTTGCGTAGTTACTTGTTTTTGAAGTTGCATATTCACAAATAGGTTTCGCAAATATGCAACTATGTATAGTTGGCTTCTTTATGTAGTTGCATATTTTTGCAATTGCATATTTGTAGTTATGACAGCGCTTAATTATTGTTAGAAGATTCTTTACACTCATAAGCATAAAGTATGTCGTAACCCATGAAAATCCATACGGTAAGTCGAAAATCCTTTCTTTTTAAATAACATAGTTCAATCAGTTACATATTTGCACAGCTACATAGGCAAGATACATAAGACAGATATTGGACCCATGAAAATCTATGTAAGTCTAAAACCCTTATTTTTATAAAGCATAGTTCCGTATTACAATAATTATGTGAGATATGCAACAAGAGAGTCAGCAGTGCGTCCTACATGCGAGTCAATTTACGCATTCGGGGGAGAGGCATTTCAAATGCTGGGCCTTTGGACGCCTAAAAACCATGATGGTTAGTCGAAGAACGGTTGTAAAATGTGTCGAATCGCCCTTCTAAATTGTTTTGGCGTATTTGTGTAGGAAATGTGTATAAATGTTATATCTTACCATGACCAAATAGACACACCACTTTATTTGATGGTCCGGCCAGCACAACCAACTATGCACATAATTCTTATCGCGCATTCGTAGAATATATAACAATAAATTTTCCTCGGTAGATATATTTATGCCAGAAGAAAGAATGACAAAACAAATATACAATGCGAAAGCGGAAGCATGTAGGTACCGGGGAAGACCTAGACTATCTTACTATGACCAAATAGACCGTGTCTTATCTGAAGGACAAGTCAAGAGTCTCCGTAACCGGCGAGCGTGTATGAGACGGAACTATGAGAGTGGAGGAAGCCAGAGAGGTATGTAAGGAAAGAACCTGTTGGAACTCTGTACTCTCTGCCTACCCCGCAAGGGATCTGGCGTGATGATATAGATAGATAGATGAATACCAGTTGCACATAACATCAGAAAGGGAACCCAATTCATCATCTCTCATTGTCTATAGGAGCAGGGGAAGGGAAATCCGAGAACGCGGACGTGAAATCAGAAGTGGATGAAAATCCGGACGAGGAAGATGTCACTGGAAAGAAGAAGAAGAAGTGAGTATTTTGTTATATGTATAGTCCGACAAGGATCTTTTGGCCTGTAAATGACATTGACAGGGGAGCGTTGCTGTGAAATTAGGGTATTCAGATTTTTTTTTGCTATTTCCAGGGAAATATTTCAACAGGTGGGTTGGGAACGGTTACTAATTAAAAAAAAAGAACTTGGGCCTAGTGGTTAGACCGTTGGACTGCAAAGTCAAAGGTCTCGGGTTCAAACCCAGGCACGCACCTCTGTCTTTTCGAAAGCATGTGCGTATTAAAAAATTAATTATCACTTGCTTGAAAACATCGTGAGGAAACCTGCATGCCTAAGGGTTTCTCGAAGGTATGTGAAGTTCGCCAACCCGTACTAGGCCAGCGTGGTGGACTATGGCCTAAACCCTCCCAGTTTGAGAGGAGGCCCGTGCCCAGCAGTGGGACAGTTTCTTAATAGGGCTCATATTAAATTTTATAGCAATATTACAAGAAAATATATATTCTAATCGGTCGTACAATTGATTTATGTATATACAAACCCCGCGAGCAATTGAAATTAACTAGATCTGGCGAAGAAAGTGTTATTATTATTAACAGCGCACGTGAGCGTCGCAAGCGCAGCGTGGGACGACCGCCTGCCAGATGGACCGACCATCTTGTGAAAATCGCAGGAAGTCGTTGGATGCAGGTGGCATCGGACCGGTTACGCTGGAAAGCGATTGGGGAGGCCTATGTTCAGCAGTGGACAAGTATGGGCTGAGATGATGATGATGACGTGAGCGTCTAGTCGTCCTTTCGTTTATGAATGAAACATAGACCTACAAATATCACGACAAAACAACAAAAACTTTTTTTTTTCAATTATTGAGTTTTGTCCGAACTCGTTGAGCAAAAGTTGTTGCTTATGATATTAGCTATCGAGTCCTGCGAGGTTGTTGGTGTTTTACAAGTACCCCTGTATATATACAAGCTGTAACATAATAAACGCTAGACCTGAAAGTAGTTTGTTCTAAATCGATAACTGAATGTACGTTACATTTTTTTTTTTATGTGCAAAAAATGCTTTTACTCCTTCAGTGTGCTATAAAAAGCTAAATTTATTCTTGATTCATAGCAATAAGGAGATTACAAATGCATTCCTAACCCGTATTTCTCAAAATGCACACATACACGTACAAGTTTCATTGTTAATTGGGGTATAAAAGTGCTTTAAAAAAGGGTAAAAACCTTTAATACCGTATTCGCAACAGCGTAGTAAGAAAGCGAGTAGGTATGAAAGATAGTATCGGTGTAAAGATGAGAAAGGGTATGCTCCGTTGGTTCGGACATATAGAAAGAATGCAAGAAGAAAGAATGACAAAACAGATATACAATGCGAAAGTGGAAGGATGTAGGTGCCGGGGAAGACCTAGACTATCTTACCATGACCAAATTGACCGTGTCTTAGCTGAAGGGCAAGTCAAGAGTCTCCGTAACCGGCGAGTGTGTATGAGACGAACTATGAGAGTGGAGGAAGCCAGAGAGGTATGTAAGGAAAGATCCTGTTGGAACTCTGTACTCTCTGCCTACCCCGCGAGGGAGCTGGCGTGATGATATAGATAGGTAAAAACCTTTAAATTTGAAAATTTGGTTTACGTTTTGACTTTATGAAGCAATTCTCTAATTGGGGTGTCTGAGGTCTTGCGTTTATTATTTTACACCTTGTATATATATATATATATATATATATATATATATATATATATATATATATATATATATATATATATATATATATATATATATATATATATATATATATATATATATTGGACCGTCTTCCTGAATATAGGCAATTAGTTCCGCGGACCTCCGGACTAGTGGGTCACACTAATAATATTTATTCCGAAATCAAATGTGTGTATTATTTCTTCCAGATCATCCCGAAAGAAGATGAAATCCAAATTCTCTAAGAATAATAAACAAGAAGAGGAGAAGCCCAGAAAGAAATACCAGAAGAGGCCACACGCCTGCGAGTTTTGTAATCAAAAGTAAGTAATTTTCATTTACTCGTGGCGGCGTTTCTGTTCCAAGTTCGCCTGGCCGCCCTCAGCGCATCGCAGTCGTGAGGCGTGGTTGCAAACGCGATCGGTGGAGTTAATATCCTAACCATTACTTTTTGTGAACTATAAGCTTGAGGCTACCGCGAAAAATACGTGTTTGCAATTCAAGAAGTGTATGGATTAGACTTAATATTTCTAAATATGATTATTGACTGTAACTTTTCGAAATCTGATAAAAGGAATGCACGATTACTCGTAAATATCTCGATACAACAACAAATTAGCGAACCTTACAGTAGTCGCATATGATGTGTAACATCTGTCATGTTATCCTACTATGAAATTGAGATGACTCATTAGTCAAATCAAATAGCGCACGCTCATTGGTCAAATTAAATAGCGCGCGCTCATTGGTCAAATCAAATAGTGCGCGCTTCCTCGGTTCCACCGCGCGCGCTTCCCCGGTTGCACCGCGCACGCTCATTGGCTAAATAGCGCGCGCTTCCACGGTGGCACCATCTCACAGCCATCTCTCCGCCACCGCGCGCGCTCAGTGGTCAAATCAAATAGCGCGCGCTCATTGGTCAAATCAAATAGCACGCGCTCATTGGTCAAATCAAATAGCGCGCGCTCATAGGTCAAATCAAATAGCGCGCGCTCATTGGTCAAATCAATAAGTGCGCGCTTCCCCGGTTTCCTGTAACACATTACCGTCCCTTTTCGTTCCCTTTTCCAAAATCACTCCCACGAAAAAAATATCCAGCCCGAGAGGACAGATTCTTAATTCTTTATTGTACACACACAGAAAATGTTACAAAATAAAAATAATAATAAAATAAAATGTACAAAGGCGAGCTTAACTCAAAATTGAGTTCTCTGACAGCAAACCTTTGAGTGACAGAGAGACAAAACATTAAAATAAGAATAGTAATGAGTGTACAACACGAAGGGAATAGTTTTAGATAATAAAATGATAGAATACATATAGATAGAATATATACCTATAAATATACTACACACTATACGATAACATGAAATATACTACTTGATATAATACATACCAACATATAACTTACATAGATAGGAAATGTTCTTTAATTCTTTTCTTGAAAATCTGCGGAGTGGAACTATCGCGTAAGGAGTGTGGAAGAGAATTCCACAAGCGCACAGCACGTACAGTGAATGAGCTATGATACCGGCTCGATGTATGCCGAGGAGTACTAAGAAGAAGAGAAGATAAAGAGCGACAGATGTAACACATCAAAAAAAATCGAGAGTCATCTCTATCGCTTTACATTCTTTGATGCCAACGCGAAATGCTTAAGTACTAGTCAATTGAATTTACGATGGAATTAATTTCATATTCATAGTGTGGTATTTTTAGCAAAATAATAAAGGACATTGTTTTGCGCCCATACATGATTTGCCCCAGAACCAACAGCAATGAAAAAATACTTGTATGATTTCCAATCACCCGTAAATTCTCTTAACGCATTTCTTATTAAACGGACAAGCGGGGGAATCGCAATATTGCACAAAAAGTATTCGATTTTGAGGTTATATTCAATCAATCAATCAGCCTATCGTAGTCCACTGCTGGACATAGGCCTCTCCTAACACGCGCCATTGCACACGGTCCTCCGCCTTCCGCATCCAGTCTGTCCCAGCGACCTGTTTGAGGTCGTCGGTCCATCTAGCTGGGCGCCGTCCTACCTTACGCTTACCAAGTCGCGGTCTCCACTCTAGGACACGCTTGCTCCATCGGCCGTCGGTCCTTCTGCAGATGTGACCAGCCCATTGCCACTTTAGCTTACTGAGTCTGCGAGCTATGTCGGGACTTTGGTTCTTTGTCGGATTACCTCGTTACGAATTTTATCCTACAAAGGGACGCCGAGCATAGCTCGCTCCATAGCCCGCTGAGGTTATATTGTGTAGTCAAAAATATATTGAGTGGATATAAAGATTAATTATATTTTTATAGATGCCAATGGACATACTAAGGAATTATCTATATAAGTATTCAATCTAACAAAATTAGCAATCTAGATAGCTAATAGGTCGGATTGACATCTCTAATGACAACATTGACATTCAGTAACGATGTCGGCGACTCCGTATATCGCCGACATCGACAACGCTTTCGCTTACTTACAATACTTTGAAATATTCGCTTTAGATTGCAAATTGTCCGTTAGATACGGATATTTGCCATTATTTTAATAAAAGAGATTTTAGTCAAGTCTCCGTAACCGGCGAGCGTGTATGAGACGAACTATGAGAGTCGAGGAAGCCAGAGAGGTATGTAAGGAAAGAACCTGTTGGAACTCTGTACTCTCTGCCTACCCCGTAAGGGATCTGGCGTGATGATATAGATAGATAGATAGGTATATATATGTATATATATAGGTGTATTTATTTAAAAATGTTTTGTTTTATATATGTAATATTAGTAGAACAACTACACTTGTCCGACCTAGGAACCCAGGACTTCGTGATCACAAAGCGATGCGCTTTGCCACCAGACCAACGAGTCGCGCGTGTTAGGAGAGGCCTGTGTCCAGCAGTGGGCTGCGATAGGCTGATTGATTGATTGAAGGAAAACATCGTGAGGAAACCTGCATGCCTGAGAGTTTCTCGAAGGCGTGTGAAAGTCGCCAACCCGCACTGGGCCAGCGTGGTGGACTATGGCCTAAGCCTTTGAGAGGAGGCCCGTGCCCAACGTTGGGACAGTTTCTTAACAGGGCTAATATTATTATTCAATCATGATTGCGAATCATGATTGGATCTGGCGTGAGGTTATAGATAGATAGATTCTAATAAAATAGATAAATAATGATGGCATGGCTCAAATGTTTGTTGGTCTGGGGCAATTTTCGACAATGTCCTTTGTTTTTGCACAAACGTTTATTTCCAAGCGTGCGCTCTATATATCCGTCCCTTATTATTCTTATGTAAATGAATAGCATCACTGTCACTCTCCCGTACGATAAATGATCGATCGCGGTATGCCCTTAAGCGAGAGCGCAATAGTAGGCTAATGCGTACTTTTAGGCTAATTCGCATTTTTAAAATTGTCGTGTACGATAAAATTATTGAACGGAGAATGCGCGTGAAGTCCGATGGAATGTTGTGCGAGGCACAAGGGGGTTTCAGGTCTGGAAGAGGATGTTCGGATCAAGTCTTCTCACTCCGCAACATCGTAGAGAAGCATCTGGCAGTGGGCCGGAAGGTTTTCTGCGGTTTTGTAGATCTGGAGAAGGCATTTGACAGAGTTGTGCGAAAGAGACTTTGGGACATTTTGCCAGAGTATGGTATAGATGGCACTCTGTTGCGAGCCGTCCAGTCCACTTATGTGGACTGCAAGGCATGCGTACGGGTGGGTGGTAACAGGTCACCCTGGTTTGACGTTAAAATCGCCGTCAAGCAGGGTTGCGTGTTGTCCGCTAGACTGTTTATAATATATCTGGACAAAAGTCTTCAAAGACTGAAAGCGATGAATGAAGGTGTACAAATGGGTGACTTAGTGGTAAACCATCTACTTTATGCAGATGACGCGGTTTTAATAGCGCCAACAGCCACTGATCTGCAAACACTAGTCACAGTTATGAAAGACGACTGCATGATCAATGACTTACACTTGAATGTGAAGAAAACCAAGATTATGGTTTTTGAAAGGGAAGAAACCAGAACGAATGTAAGGATTGTGGTTGGTAACGATGTGCTGGAGCAAGTGAATGAGTTTGTATATCTTGGATGCGCCTTCAGTAAGGATGGGAAATACACCGCTGACATAGAGAGAAGAGTGAGTGCAGGGAACAGAGTGAATGGTGCGATGGGAAAGCTACTCGGGAGCCGGCACTTAAGCCATAAGGCGCAGCTGGCCATACATAACGGAGTTCTTGTCCCAACGCTGTTATATGGTAGCGAGAGCTGGGTATGTAAGAAGGAGAATGAAAGTAGGATAAATGCGGTAGAAATGCGAGCTCTGCGGAAGATGTGCGGAGTGAAGCTGACCGACCGCATTAGCAACAGCATAGTAAGACAGCGGGTAGGTATGAAAGATAGTATCGGTGTAAAGATGAGAAAGGGCATGCTCCGTTGGTTCGGGCATATAGAAAGAATGCCAGAGGAAAGAATGACAAAACAGATATACAATGTGAAAGTGGAAGGATGCAGGTACCGGGGAAGACCTAGACTATCTTACCACGACCAAATAAACCGAGTCTTATCTGATGGAAAAGTCAAGAGTCTCCTTAACCGGCGAGCGTGTATGAGACGAACTATGAGAGTCGAGGAAGCCAGAGAGGTATGTAAGGAAAGAACCTGTTGGAACTCTGTACTCTCTGCCTACCCCGCAAGGGATCTGGCGTGAGGTTATAGATAGATAGATAGATAGATTATATTTTTATAGATGCCAATCGACATAAGGAATTATCTATATGAGTATTCAATCTAACAAAATAGCAATCTAGATAGCTAATAGGTCGGATTGACATCTCTAATGACAACGTTGACATTCAGTAACGATGTCGGCGACTCCGTATATCGCAGTCGCCGACATCGACAACGCTTTCGCTTGCTTACAATACTTTGAAATATTCGCTTTAGATTGCAAATTGTCCGTTAGATACGGATATTTGCCATTATTTTAATAAAAGAGATTTTAGTCAAGAGTCTCCGTAACCGGCGAGCGTGTATGAGACGAACTATGAGAGTCGAGGAAGCCAGAGAGGTATGTAAGGAAAGAACCTGTTGGAACTCTGTACTCTCTGCCTACCCCGTAAGGGATCTGGCGTGATGATATAGATAGATAGATAGGTATATATATGTATTTATATAGGTGTATTTATTTAAAAATGTTTTGTTTTATATATGTAATATTAGTAGAACAACTACACTTGTCCGACCTAGGAACCCAGGACTTCGTGATCACAAAGCGATGCGCTTTGCCACCAGACCAACGAGTCGCGCGTGTTAGGAGAGGCCTGTGTCCAGCAGTGGGCTGCGATAGGCTGATTGATTGATTGAAGGAAAACATCGTGAGGAAACCTGCATGCCTGAGAGTTTCTCGAAGGCGTGTGAAGTTCGCCAACCCGCACTGGGCCAGCGTGGTGGACTATAGCCTAAACCCTCTCAGTTTGAGAGGAGGCCCGTGCCCATCGTTGGGACAGTTTCTTAACAGGGCTAATATTATTATTCAATCATGATTGCGAATCATGATTGGATCTGGCGTGAGGTTATAGATAGATAGATTCTAATAAAATAGATAAATAATGATGGCATGGCTCAAATGTTTGTTGGTCTGGGGCAATTTTCGACAATGTCCTTTGTTTTTGCACAAACGTTTATTTCCAAGCGTGCGCTCTATATATCCGTCCCTTATTATTCTTATGTAAATGAATAGCATCACTGTCACTCTCCCGTACGATAAATGATCGATCGCGGTATGCCCTTAAGCGAGAGCGCAATAGTAGGCTAATGCGTGCTTTTAGGCTAATTCGCATTTTTAAAATTGTCATTTTGTTAGACAGCGCATTATTAGGAGTGCGTAGTTTTGTCTGCGCTCATATGTTTAACTTTGTCATTTTATGACAAAAAATGTCACTGCGTAAATGGGTGTGCTAAGTACACCTTAAGAAAAATGACGGAAAATCGACGGACAGTTTGGTTCAGTGGAGCTTGTGTTGTTGCGCTCAATGGATCGAGTAGAGCGTTCGATTCCCGCACGGGACTTATCTTTTTGTGACCCAGAAATATTTGCCTTGGTGTGTGTGTGTGTGTATGTGTGTGTGTGTGTGTGTGTGTGTGTGTGTGCATGCGCGCGTGTGTGTGTGTGTGTGTGTGTGCGCGCGCGTGTGTGTGTGTGCGTACGTGCATGCGTGTGTGTGTGTGTCTGTCTGTGTGTCTGTCTGTGTGTGTGTGTGTGTGTGTGTGTCTTTGCGCGTGTGTGTTTGTGTGTCTGTGCGCGTGCGTGTGTCTGTGCGCGTGCGTGTGTGTCTGTGCGCGTGTGTGTGTCTGTGCGCGTGTGTGCGTGTGCGTGCCTGTGTGTGTGGGTGTGTGTGTGGGTATGGATAATGTACGCTGTTGGCCGCGGGGCCTGTACAACTTCACCGGACAAGAGGGCGAGCGTGCAACCAAAACGCTCGAGCCTGAAGGGCAAGGGGGCAACTAGCTGAAGGGCGCCACAAGGAAAAACGGTCTCGGTTTGTGCAGCCCTATGGGGGAGGGCGTATACTAGGTATCTCGCCGTGGTGCTCTGCACCGGGCTGCGGGCAAGGGATTCTTCGAGCTTGCCGGCGAGGTCAGGTATTGTTTAGGGTGACCCCTAGATATTTGACCAGTTTGACCCAGGGAATAGGTAGGTCGAACATGGTCACTTGACCGAGATTACTTCTGGGGTGGCGCAGAAAGGGGCTGGTGCGTAGTTTAGGGCCGGTGCCCAGTTTGCGCTAATATGTTTATGACAAAAAATATCCGTCATATTATGAAAAAAAATGTCTGCGAAATTTTAGTGCACTAAGTACAGTGATCTTTATTACAAAAACTTTGGTGAACATTGTTGAAGCCCCATTATTAGCAACATACTCAAGTATTATCTGAAGGACAAGTCACGAATCTCCATAAACGGCGAGCGTGTAAGAGGCGAACTATGAGAGTGGAAGCCAGAGAGGTATGTAAAGAAACTGTTGGAACTTTACTCTCCGCCTACCCCGCGAGGGGTCTGGCGTGAGGTTAGAGATAGATAAATATTTGCATGTGTAAATTAGAAATTAATCCTAAGTTCAGTAAGCGAAAAACATATTATAAATTTATTTTTAGATCTTGTCTGTCGAGATTTTCGCATGCCTACCAAAGGCGAGATATGTAGTAACATTTTACCTAAACCTAATATAGGAATGTACCATATCTCAAGCGAATAAAGATTTCAGATTAGTAAAAGGATCTATCTCCCTGGCGCGGTAGACAGACAGTACAAACTTCCAAAAGGTTCTTTCTATAGAAAAAATGTCGGAAGAAAGAATGACAAAACAGTTACACAGCGCGAAAATGGAAGGATGTAGGCACTGGGGAAGACCTAGACTATCTTACCATGACCAAATAGACCGAGTCTTATCTGAAGATTTATGAAAACCTCAAAAAAAAATTAAGTCAAAATTATATCTCTTCTCAGGTTTTTGCACCTAGAAATGCTTCAAGTACATAAAAAGAGCCACGAAGGTGAGAAACTGGTGCTGAAGTGTCGGTACTGCCTCGTCGAGGCGACCGACGAGGCGGCGCTGAAGGACCACGAGGCAACTCACACGGGACCGAAACCATACCTATGTACCATATGCGGGAAGTCTTATAAGAAGAGGGAAACTATGGTGAGTTTTTTACTACTAAAATATTGTCGCAGGGAGCACCCTGCGACGGTTCTACCGGTTAATCAGAATATTTTTTACTCATATAAACCATTGATAGCAGTGATAGCCTAGTGGTCAGACCGTTGGACTGCAAAGTCAGAGGTCTCGGGTTCAAACCCAGGCACGCACCTCTTGTCTTTTCAAAGGTATGTGCGTATTAAAATTTAACTATCACTTGCTTTAACGGTGAAGGAAAACATCGTGAGGAAACCTGCATGCCTAAGAGTTTTTCGAAGGTGTGTGAAGTTCGCCAACCCGCACTAGGCCAGCGTGGTGGACTATGGCCTAAACCCTCTCAGTTTGAGAGGAGGCCCGTGCCCGACAGAGGGACAGTTTCTTAACAGGGCTAATATTATTATAATATTATAAACCATTACAGTATTTATGAATCGTCAGAAACGTAACAGACTCTACCACCACTTCGGAATGTAATTCCTGTGGAGAAGAAGCGCAAGAAACTCCACGGTTACTCTTTTAACACGTTAACCGCCAACGCGGTCTTGTTTACTGCTGAACAAAGGCCTCCCCAATCGCTTTCCAGCGTAACTGGTCCGATGCCACCTGCATCCAACGACTTCCTGCGATTTTCACAAGATCGTCGGTCCATCTGGCAGGCGGTCGTCCTACGCTGCACTTGCCAATACGTGGTCTCCTAGAATCTTTCGGCCCCAACGCCCGTCCGATCTTCGTGCTATGTGGCCCGCCCATTGCCACTTCAGCTTGCGAATCCTGAGGGCTATATCGGTGACCTTGGTTGTTCTACGAATCTCCTCATTCCTGATTCGATCGCGTAGAGAAACGCCGAGCATGGCTCTTTCCATAGTTCGCTGAGAACCTCTAAGCTTTTTTATGTCATCACTGGCAACACACATTGACTAAAAACTTTAGCCTTGAGGCACTGAGGTATTTTGGACGGGAAGATCTATGGCGCTAAAGCCTTTCCGGAAACCGGCTTGTTCGGGAGGCTGGAAGTCATCAAGCCTGCGTTCGAGACAATTCGTAATGTCTCTCGAAATCAACTTATAAACATGGCTCAGCAGTGCGTTTAATAAAGTATTATCAATTTTCTTGAAAAACAGCACCACACAGGGGTGTCCCTGTTCCATGCTTCCGGCGTTTTCCCTTCGAGCAAGAACCGGCGGTCCGCCCGCTTTCAGAAGCATTGCGGTAATTCCGTCTGCGCCCGGCGCTTTGTTGTTTTTGAATTGTTTGAGAGGTATCCTAATCTCGTACAGGCTGATGTCCGGGATATCTTCAGTGTGGTGTCGGGTTAGCTTGGCTCTTGGGTCTTTTATTAAGTCAACAACAGGTTCAGCTACTGAGATATATAACTGCCTATAGAACCTCTCTATCTCCCTTCGACGTTATTTTTCCATCCTTCGTCTTCAGCTTCGTAAACTGGCTTTGCCCAAAAGACGCGTCTCTTGCGAACACTTTGGAGCCCTTTTTCTGCTCTATGGTCTCCTTAATACGCCTTGTAATGAAAGACCGTAAATCGCGTCGCAAGGACTTCAATATCTGTCCATTGAGCTGCCTATAGGACTTAGCATCATCGGAGGTTTGGAGCGTCATGGAAAGTCGCTCAGCCATGACGTTCTGGGTGTAGTTAGATAGTATTTGAGGCCTATTTTTACTTTAAGGCTTCAAATTCTTGGACCCGACCGAATAGACAGTCTCTACCAGCCTGTTGTTGATTTCGTCCACTGTACCACCATAGGTTACGACGGGTCAAACACACATATCCATCAGTCTGGCTTGAGGGACAAGGTAAGGTCATCCTTCATCATATCCCTCAAGGACCATACTCTTCCAGGCGTTCTCTTTATGTCTATTGAATCATGCCGATTATGAAACGAGACAGTCTGGCCCAAATACGTATGCTCGTTGACACTATGCACTACGCATAGTAGTAATCTGTCGATCTATCTCTACCCTACATTTCGTGCTGTTGGTCATAAGTTGAGTTTTTGATCTTTTAATGGATAATCTAGCCTCGAGGCTTGCTGTACTCATTCTTGAAGCATTTGTTGTTCTTCTGATGGTGTGGATGAAAACAGCACGATATCATCGGCAAAGCGGAGATTAGTGAGTTTACCTTTCAATAAGTTTTTGGAGAAGTTTTTAATTTTTTTATAACATTATGTTTAATTTCAGTTTCAATTTGCTCTAGAGAAGCCGTAATGATATGAGTTATATATCTTTTTTTTAATATTTAACCAGCTATTTCTTCTTTTAAAAGTTGGTTTAATTTATTATGATTCCAAAAAACTGTACACTGATTTACATTTTACAGTAGCGTCTCAAAAATCATATATTTTTTTCTAAGTGATAGTCTCTTGTAAGAACCAAGCTATATAAGGTAAACTAGAGGGCCGCGCGGGTCAGCTTATAAGTGAATTATCTCGGTGTCGGTGTCCGCCGGCGCAGCAGACAGTTTCGAACTCGGGTCTGCCGCGCGGTCAACGTTGTCCGACACGGCCTAAACGGAAAGTTTTAGTGTCGCCCAATATTGTCCGCCATGGCCCGAATGAGAAGGGACAATTTTTTCATTGGCAGCTACCGTGTTAAAATAAAAAAGGACAACTTTTGAGGAGTTTTGGCAGGAAATCGAAGAGTGATGTCGTCAGTTTGTTTTAATTTCCAAAACTTGTGTCGAATTATAATGTGTATAGTTGGTGGAATATTAACCATTATGTATTCTTATACGTGGAAGAGTGAAGGTAATTGTAACAAAGTGAAAAAACGTGCCTTTTCGATTTCCCTCAAAACGGCCGTCGCAATTGGTATGTAAAGTATCCATCGCTTTACTATCCAGGGTGGGGCACTTCATCCATATCATAATAACCTTTGTCATCAAGTTCATCGGGAAGTTGAATTAATTTAGAAATGAATATTCGTAATACTTGACATTGGCAAAATACCCGTGGTCGTGATGCCATAAAAAAGCATATTGTTCTATTCCGTCCGTCCGTTCCGTCTATACCTGATTTGCCCCAGAATCAAGTTACCTGTAAATTATCTTCATGCATTTATTATTAAACGGACAAGCGAGGGAATCGCATTATTGCATAAAAAGTATACTATTTTACGGTTATAATTTAAAAGCCAACAACACATTTGTAAAATCTTTATGTAAAAATACACTAGCATAATCAAATCGATCATGATTAAATGTAATCGATCGAATATTACCAATTGATAGGATTGACACCTCCAACCTAATTCGATAACAACGTTGACATTCGGACGATTTAGCGCAGTGGTTAAGAGCTTAAGCCGCTCCGCCCACTGTGTTTAATAGTCGCGGGTTCGATTCCCGCACGGGACAAATCTTTGTGTGATCCACAATTATTTGTTCCGGTCTGGGTATTTGTGTATGTAAATTTTCATGTTTTTAAACGCACCCACGATACAGGATAAATCCCAGTGTGGGGCTATGTTTTAGCAAAAAAAAAATATGAAAAATCAGGTGTTGGCGACTGTGATTTAAGTACTTACAGTACTTTGAAATATTCGTTTTGGATTGCAAATTGTCCGTTAGATACGGATATTTGCGACTGCTAAAATAAAACATTTTTACAAAATTTTACATCGCCCATTCCACAAAGCCTAAAGACAAAAGTCTTTAATCAGTGCGTCCTGCCCGTTATGACATACGGAGCCGAGACGTGGACACTCGCGGTTGGAATGGTCCATAAATTCAAAGTCACTCAGCGAGCTACGGAAATGGCTATGCTCGGAGTTTCTCTGAAGGATAGAATCCGGAACGAAGTCATTCGACAGAGAACCAAAGTTATCGACATAGCCCACCGGATTATTAAGCTGAAGTGGTAATGGGCCGGTCACATTAGCCGAACAACCGATAACCGCTGGGACAAACGAGTTCTTGAGTGGAGACCGCGGACTGGCAAACGTAATGCAGGACGCCCTCAGGCTAGGTGGAGCGATGACCTTCTTAGGGCGGCTGGCAGAAACTGGATGCAAGTAGCCGAGGATCGTACCCAGTGGCGTGCACTTGGAGAAGCCTATGTCCAGCAGTGGACTGCTATAGGCTGATGATGATGATGATGATGAAAATAAAACAGAAAAATAATTGTAGTATATGTCACATGTTTGTTGGTTCTGGGGTCATTTTCGACGATGCCCTTTACAAACATTTTCATCTACATTTTGTTGTGGGGTATGGGAGAACAATATAAGTTGGTAATCAAGTGAGTCTTAAAATAAATATGATCCAGAAGCCGCGGACGCGCATCGAAATGAAGCAACAATTACTACTTGCAATGCGAGTAGTCACACATTCATGTGAGTCACTCTGTGACCGTCGTGCGAAATAACGTGCTTTTAGCGTCTTAAATTAAATTATGCCGTCTTGTGTTGTTTCTGCCTGTAAAAATGCTGTTAAGCTCAAAAAGAAACATGATGGGATCTCATTTTTTATTTTCGGTTTTTTTTTTATATATTTTTGTACGATACATTACATCAATATATAATTGCAAAAAAAATTTAAGCGTCAAAAACAAAATGTAAAGGGCATAAAAATGTTGAAGATAGCAAACAGATAAAAGCACTTTAAACGCCCGCCATTTTGGCGCGCTTGGCGTGACGTCAAAGTCTATAATAACAATCAACTAGTGAACAGCTGTAGAAGTAATTTATTTTGTATGTTGCGACTATTATATAATGGAACAACACTCTGTTGCGCCTAGGTGTAAAAATACAATAAGAAATGCACCCGATAGGTGCGGACATAAGGAGAAAATGGTGTAAAATCAGAAAAAGAGACATGGTATCTCCATCAACTTGTTTTTATTGCTGTGAAGATCACTTTAACGTAAAAATTAACTTAAATAATTTAAACTAAAATGTTGTCTTTGTGTAAATCGACAACAAAAAATAACAATAAAACTAACTCAATAGCAAACATCCAACAAATATGCACATTTGTATTGTAGACTTTGACGTCATATTCGATCTAACCAATAGCGTGACGTTCCAGATACTTTTTTGCCACTCATTTTTTGTACTTTCAATAATTATTTTCTTAATAAAAAAGTAATGTTTAAAAAAATATTGGTATTGACATTATTCTAATGCAATAAAGTTGGTAAAAAAAAATATTTGGCCCTTATTTGAATTACACGCATATTCCCTATTGTCATAAATAAAGACGCGGCCATTTTATTAGTGTTGCTAATATAACAATTTTATTTTTCACTACATTTATTTGCTGAGGACTTTTTTAGTTACACCGTCACGCCTATATTCCCCAAGCGGGGGTGGCAGAGGTGTACTGAGTATACCCACTTTTCGCCGACGATGTTAGGTCCCATGTAATAGGAGGCGAGCCTATTGCCGGTTATTTATTATTATACCGGGCACAATCCAGTGTCCGGACTCATTCTGGGAATTTTTCGTTAGAAAAACTACTTTATCCGACCTAGAATTTGAAATTAGGACCTCGTGATCACAAAGCGATGCGCTTTGCCACCAGACCAACGAGACAGTCGCGCGTATTAGGAGAGGCCTGTGTCCAGCAGTGGGCTGCGATAGGCTGATTGATTGATTGAAGGAAAACATCGTGAGGAAACCTGCATGCCTGAGAGTTACTCGAAGGTGTGTGTAGTTCGCCAACCCGCACTGGGCCAGCGTGGTGGACTATGGCCTAAACCCTCTCAGTTTGAAAGGAGGCCCGTGCCCAACGATGGGACAATTTCTTAACAAGGCTAATATTATTATTATCATATCTTTTGGTACTTTACGGTATTTTTATCCACAGGTATACCATAAGAAACATCACAAAACCGGCGAGTTCGTCTGCGACATATGTTCTAAACGTTTCACCGCGGCGAGCAAGCTACAGAAGCACATGGGTACCCATCGGTCGGACAAATTCGTGCTTCGCTACGAGTGCCCAGTGTGTGCGCATATGTTTAACACGAAGTATCACATACATATGCACCTGTCTACGCATCAGAAGGAAGGCCTGTAAGTATTTCAAAGATATTGTCGAAAATTGCCCCAGAACCAACAAATTTGACCCATGCCATCATTTTTTATCTATTTTATTAAAATATAGGCAAATATCCGTATCTAACGGACAATTTGCAATCTAAAACGAATATTTCCAAGTATTGTAAGTACTTATATCGAAGTCGCCGACATCTTTACTGAATGTCAACACACAATATAGCCTCATATGTATTAATGGCTACTGAATAATAACCTCAAAATATAATACCTTTTGTGCAATATTGCAATTTCCCCGTTTTTCATTTTAATAATAAATGCGTTAAAAGAATTTATGGGTGATTTGAAATCGTATAAGTATTTTTTATTGCTGTTGGTTCTGGGGCAAATCATGTATGGGCGCAGAACTATGTCATTTGGTAAAAAACATGCGTTTTTAATGATGGTTAGCACTTTTAGGATAGCGCGTATTCATAGTTTAGTGCGCACTTTTAGATTAATGCATATTTATAGTATAGTGCATAAGTTTAGGCTGCGTATTTGTAGGCTATAGTCTTTTTCACGAGACATGGGTATGGCGACGTTTGATATTCCATTTCACGTATATTGTATTTAAGAATATTGAAAATATAGAATCCAAACAATAAACAGGAATATTAAAATACATTACTTAACTTTTCATTTAAATCATATACTGTCCATAAATTTGCGTAATTATTAAAAATTTTAAACCGAATGAAACTCTATTACTTAATTATGTAAACTGTAACGGTTTGCGTTTTAGGAACTGACACAATAAAATCGTTATAATCGATATGTTGTTTTTTAAAATGTATAAAATCGATTACAGATTTTTTTAACGAATATATTATTCTATGTATCTGACTGAAATATTTAGTATTCTCATGGTCAATTAATAAATAAACGTCGATGCGCTATCTTGACATATTAAAACGATTTATATAGATATTTTTAATAATAATACACGGAAGCGAAGAATCAAGCGATTTGTCAGACGATTTTCTGACCAATGGCTTGATTAGATTGATATAGACTATCTTAAATAAGCACAATACTCCAAAAGTTCGCATCATAGCCCAATAATACCCACTAGGCTAAAAGTGCGCATTAGTTTAATAATACATCTTAACCTTAAACTGATTATTAGCCTAACAATACGCAGCCTAAAATTACGCACTACCTTAAAAATTCGTACTCCCCCAAAAATCACAAATTATTAACTATGATACATAGTCTACGGACGATTTAGCGCAGTGGTTAAGAGCTTGAGCTGCTCCACCCACTGTGTCGAATAGTCGCGGGTTCGATTCCCGCACGGGACAAATCTTTGTGTGATCCACAATTATTTGTTCCGGTCTGGGTATTTGTGTATGTCAATTTTCATGTTTGTAAACGCACCCACGACACAGGAATAAATCCTAGTGTGGGGCTACGTTTAAAAAAAAACAAAAAAACTATATAGTATCATAACATATCATACATGACAACCCAAAATTGCGCACTATAATCCTTTTCACCAGTCATGGGTACGCTGACTCTTCTAGAAATGTGGCGAGTGTGAAATAGAATTGATTGAATATCTTATGGAGAAAATATATAACGGAAAATGAATCGATATGAATAAAATAATTTAGGAACAAAATATTATTATATCTATCTATCTATCTATCTATAACCTCACGCCAGATCCCTTGCGGGGTAGGCAGAGAGTACAGAGTTCCAACAGGTTCTTTCCTTACATACCTCTCTGGCTTCCTCGACTCTCATAGTTCGTCTCATACACGCTCGCCGGTTACGGAGACTCTTGACTTTTCCATCAGATAAGACTCGGTTTATTTGGTCGTGGTAAGATAGTCTAGGTCTTCCCCGGTACCTGCATCCTTCCACTTTCACATTGTGTATCTGTTTTGTCATTCTTTCCTCTGGCATTCTTTCTATATGCCCGAACCAACGGAGCATGCCCTTTCTCATCTTTACACCGATACTATCTTTCATACCTACTCGCTGTCTTACTATGCTGTTGCTAATGCGGTCGGTCAGCTTCACTCCGCAGAGCTCGCATTTCTACCGCATTTATCCTATTTTCATTCTCCTTCTTACATACCCAGCTCTCGCTACCATATAACAGCGTTGGGACAAGAACTCCGTTATGTATGGCCAGCTGCGCCTTATGGCTTAAGTGCCGGCTCCCGAGTAGCTTTCCCATCGCACCATTCACTCTGTTCCCTGCACTCACTCTTCTCTCTATGTCAGCGGTGTATTTCCCATCCTTACTGAAGGCGCATCCAAGATATACAAACTCATTCACTTGCTCCAGCACATCGTTACCAACCACAATCCTTACATTCGTTCTGGTTTCTTCATCAATAACACTCTCTGTATTAATATGTCAAGATAGCGCATCCATGTTTATTTATATTAATAAATTATTATTGACCATGAGATTACTAAATATTATATTTCTTCGCAATATATGTAACAATGCTATAGATTGCCTACTTTTAAATAATCTTGTAATGCAGATTGGGGCACCTTCCTACCCGACCAGACACACCACTTTATTTGATGGTCCGGCCAGCACAACCAACTATGCACATAATTCTGTCGCTTGCCGCATTCGTAGAACATATAACAATAAATTTTCCTCGGTAGATATATTTATGCCAGAAGAAAGAATGACAAAACAGATATACAATGCGAAAGTGGAAGGATGTAGGTACCGGGGATGACCTAGATTATCTTACCATGACCAAATAGACCGGGTCTTATCTGAAGGGCAAGTCAAGAGTCTCCGTAACCGGCGAGCGTGTATGAGACGAACTATGAGAGTGGAGGAAGCCAGAGAGGTATGTAAGGAAAGAACCTGTTGGAACTCTGTACTGTCTACCCCGCGAGGGAGCTGGCGTGATGATATAGATAGATAGATAGATAGATATATTTAACACCTCTTTTGTTTTGTTTAAAAAACAAGTGACGTCACTGCTTTAATATTTATTAACTTTGACAGTAATTTAAATAATATGGTTATTACTATAAAGTAATCTTAATGCAATTTGTTTTTTTTTTATTAGGTACACATGTATATTTATGTACACAAATACTAACACGCACACACACACACATGCACACACCCACATACACACACACACACGCACGGCATATAATTTATAGGTACGGCAATCTGTTTTCAATCATTAATTATTATTAAATATGTCTTTGTCTTAATATAGTGTAAATTGTAAAACCATAATTGGCTTTAAGATATTATACTTATGTTTACATCTCCAATTATGTTGAAGAGCTGTGGTTTTTGTAATAAAAATAAATAAATATTTCAGTCAGATACATCGTCAAAAAATTGGCAATCGATTTTGTATATTTTAAACAACAAAATATCAGTCATACTGTGTTGTTAGATTTACGCGAATATTACACATGAAATAAAAAAATAGTTTTATTTTAAAATATCAGTCCCTAAAATGCGAACCGTTAAAATTTACATAATTAAGTAATATAGTTTTAAGTATTTTAACTAATTACGCAAATTGATGATTTAAATGAAAAGTAGAGTAGATTTTTGATGTATAAAAATACATCAGAAATCTACTCTACTTTTCATTTTCCTGTTGATTCTATATTTTCAATTTTCTCAAATAGAATATGCGTGAAATGGAATGTGATCAAATGTCACCGTACCCATGTCTCGTGGAAAAGACTATAGTATACGCCCTCCCCCATAGCAACTGCCCAAGCCGAGGCCGTCCCTCCGTGAGGCGCCCTTGAGCTAGTTGCCCCCTTGCCCTTCTGGCTCGAGCGTAGTGGTTGCACGCTCGCCCTCTTGTCCTGAAGCTGTAAAGGCCCCGCGACCAACTGTAGATCCCACCACAAAAAAAAAATAATAAAGCATTTCTTCCCCAACAGAATTATAGAAGAGAACCGTAACGAGATCCTCGCAATGGTGCTACAAAACGCTCGGAAAATCCCCAAACAACCCAACGCGCCCGCCAACCTAACAGACATAATACCCTCCGACGAACGTTCCAGAATATGTAATATATGCGGGGAGATATTCCACCATTTCTATTACTTAGAAGAACACCTCAAAAGCCACGGCTCGAAAATAGCTATAGAAGACACGAACAAACACGAAGAGAAGAAATACATATGCGAAGTCTGCAATAAAGGTTTCAAATTGCATTATTATTTAAAATTGCATAGTTTCACACATTCTAAGGAGAAACCGTTTATATGCCAGCAATGTGGGAAAGGTTTTATAACTAAGGGAAAGTTGAAGAGACATTTAGAAACACATACTGGTTTGAAAAAATATCAGTGTCATATATGTTGTAAGTTCTTCACGAGGCCCAGTTATTTGCGGATTCATATCAGAACTATTCATGGGACGCAGGATTATAATTTCAGGTTTGATAAGGGTTATAACTTGCCTATGCCGATTTTAAGTCAGATTTCTGATAAAAGTAGCGTTTAGATTTTGGTGGCATGTTGAATTTACCAATACCAATGTTATCAAGTTAAATCGATTTGTTTTGAATCTTTACGGAGTCAGTTTAATTCGCTACAGTAAATTTCATACAAGTGCCTCCACCTATGTAAAAAATGTATAATAAATAAACAGTCACTCCTATATTCCCCAAGCGGGGGTGGCAGAGGTGTATTGAGTACACCCACTTTTCGCCGACGATGTTAGGTCCCACGTAATAACGGGGCGGGTCAATGGGGTCGTCCGTGTGCGTTCTACAATTTATCTACTCTATGGGTAAATAAATTTTATCCCGTTTCCGCGCTCGCGATTCTCCATCTACACAAATAATTCATTTAAGGTTTTATTATTATAATTATTTGGCTTCCATTACGAAGGAGCGGAGCGCGTCCGTTTTTAACTATTTTGCCCGCTCAGTACTTTTCTTCAGTACTTTACTTCTATGAAATTTACTGTTTCGAGTTAATCAGATTCCGTACGGAGTCCGTTCCGGCTAACCTAGAAACCCGGCTTTAAAATAGGTCAAGCGAGTCCATTTCTAACTATTATTGCCCGCTCAGCAGTTTCAGCTAAATCTTTCTTGGTGGAAACACCATAATGAAATCCACTGTTGCGAGTTAAACGGACTTCGTACGAAGTCTGTTTCGCTTTACCAAAAAAGAGATAGCCGGGGTTCCACTGCAAAATAGTAATGAGCTAGAAATAGCGAATTTGCGATTCAAGCAAAGTCAATTCTGTACAAGAAAAAGCGCGCCTAACCAAAGTTTTAGTTAAGCATCATATCAAAGAGAGACCGTCGCATTCGTTTTCACCTATTTTTATTAATTTGGTCCATTCCGCTTACCTCTTTGACGGTGGGAGCGCTTCTATGAAATTTACCGTAGCGAGTAAAGCGAAGTCCGTACGGACTTTGCTACATTTTCTTAAGCAGAGCGAGTCCCTTTTTTTGAACTATTTTTACTCGCTCAGCACTTTCTGCCAACTTTTTCTTGGTGGAAGCTCATGAAATTTACTGTTGCGAGTTTAAACGGACTCGTTACGGAGCAGAGATGGGCAAAATGTAATCAGATTAAAACAACCCTTGCTTGGGGAATAGAGGCGCGACGGTGTATTAATGATTAACGATTACAATTCAGTCGCTTACGATGGGCCTCATAAGAAGGCTCAACGTCACCCAAAGGGCGATGGAGAGAGCTATGCTCGGAGTTACCCTGCGGGATCGACTCAGAAACGAGGAGATCCGCAGGAGGACGAAGGTCACTGACATAGCACTCAGAATTGCTAAACTTAAGTGGCAGTGGGCGGGGCACATCGCTCGTAGAACTGACGGCCGTTGGGGCAGAAAGGTTCTCGAATGGCGACCACGTACCGGAAGACGTGGAGTGGGTAGGCCCCCTTCAAGATGGACCGATGACCTGGTGAAGGTCGCGGGTAGAAGTTGGATGCGTACAGCACAAAGCCGGTCGTTGTGGCGGTCTTTAGGGGAGGCCTTTGTCCTGCAGTGGACGTCTTTCGGCTGAAGAAGATAACAATTACATTTTGTAATCTTCAACGATTATCATTACACTTTTAATTTTAAATCATGATTGAATATTACAAAATGCAATTGTAATCAATAATCTGATTACATTTAGCCCATCTCTAGTACGGAGTCCGTTTCGCTCCACCAAGAAAGAGTTACACTGAAAGTGCTGAGAGTACGAAAATAGTTAAAAACGAATTCGCTCCGCTCCTTTGCTTTTGCAGTTCAAGGCAAATAATTCTAATTCTTTCTTAGTGGAAGGTACAACCTATTTTAACTATTCGTATCTCATTCCGTTCGATTTTCTCGCTCATTACCCGCAGTGAAAGCTCGGCTTAAGACGATATTGTCCTCTAGCGACAGTACGCTGGGAAGTGGGTATGGGCAATGTGAGAATGTAAACCCTGGTAGTAAGGGAGGGCAAGGAAATGGATAGAAGTGATTCTGATCATTGTTTTTATATAAAAAACGTGGCAAACTATGAGTTATTTCTGTGTCGGGGGTGCATTTACACACATCAAATTCGCATTCACCAACATTCCGCTCGCAGTTGTGCGCTAAAGGTACTTCCAAACCAACGCGTCCAACGACGTCCGCGATGGCGTGCACATTCGCGATCAGTTTCTGCAGAAGTATTTTTGTGGGCGTGTTTATAAATTCGTTCTGCATACTCCACGCGCGATCTATGTAGCGTTTGCACGCGGGATATAATCATAGGGAAATAAGGTACTGATCGCCACTGCGAACTGTTACAGCCCTAACTCTAGGGCTAGGGCTATATTGCTGAATTGCAGTTCCCACATTTTTCCATTTCTGTTAAAGCAAATCAGCAATATATGTCTTTATAAACCCCGGGTTTTCAACAAAAGTCAGTCACTATTCATTTGATAATTAGTCTAATTGCTGCCCAACTTCGGATCTTTCTGCCTACCGGTTGGCTTAGTATTGAAAATAAGCTACCAAAGGGGTCTGAATTCGACAAAGACCTTCAGAAGATCTCGCGTTTGAGCGACAAAAGTACCGCGTTACATGTGTAGACGGTTATAAAAATTGTGGAAGAAACAATAAGTGTCTAGCAATCTAGTTGGGTTTTTTTATAACAACTAAGTGCTCGGATCTAACAGAACGCCATAGCGAACGCGGCTGGACGCGTTAGTGTGGCCGTACCTTCTTCTTATTTTAATTAATGGCCGCACACTTTAACAGTGTATTTCGCCAATGTCAAGTAGTAATAGAGTATAACAGTGAATTATAAAAATTGGCTTCTTGTCGCCATTACGGCAAAAAACAAAAGCCGAGTATCTAGCCGTACCTTAAAAGCGGCTCCCTCACAGATGTCTAAAAAACACACGTTAAAATCAACGGCCGAGCGCACACCGATTTTTTTTAAATTTATTTATTTAATATATTTTGCACAATTGGTACAACGGCGGACTTAATGCCTGAGACATTTTCTACCAGTCTACCTTAGGGTAATGCAGAAACGAGTGAAGGAGGTGCAAATTCACAGAAAGCAAAGTCAGCGAAACAAATAAATATTAGATCATATAATATCCGCCTATACTGCCCACTGCTGGGCAATGGCCTTCTCTCACAAATCGAGGTGAGAGAGATTAGGTCATACTCCACCACGCGGACCCAGTGCGGTGCGGTGGAGGCAGGTTTGTGGCCACCTGCTGTTCGAACTTATCAAGCCGCCTTTAAGGCTTCCAACTCGGCTTAACGACTACCAGATTAAGTGGTAACCGGGACCAACGGCTTAACGTGCCTTCCGAACCACGGAGACGCTCGAATATGAAAATGCCACAAACGGTCACCCATCTCAGGCCGACCGAGTCGAACGCTGCTTAACCTTGGTGATCGGTAAGAACACCGCGGTCGCACAGCACTACGAGCACCTCCACAGCGCTACGAGCGCCTACACATAAATACATTTATACATAAATATTTATAATAAAATGAAATTTTATTGAGATAACTGCCAAAGTTTCTTGAAGATACTCTTGTACTTTACTTTTAAAAGACCAACGATTTGTAGCCATCCTTTTTCGTATTGTATTAGCGTTATCGACTGTTGAAAGCCAATTTGTCTGCAAGCAGACGAACGGCTTAGTCACCTGTTTAAGAGCTTAAGCCGCTGCACCCACTGATACGAGTAGGAGCGGAGTTTAATTCCCGCACGGGATAAATCTTCGTGTGACCCACAAATATTCGTTATGGTTTGGTAAACGCACCCGCGATACAGGAATTACTAGTGTGGGGCTTCGTGTTTTTATTTTTTAAACGCCCCGGGCAGCTTCTAAGTGATTTTTCTTTTATTATAAATTGTCTATTTTTTCTTGGTAAGGGTAAGTTACGGATAGCTGTTAAATATAATGTTTAAGGTTGTTGAATTTGTAATATAAAGATATGTGAATAAATTAAGTTTTTCAATAGTTTGTTTTATTTCTATCTATCTATCTATCTATATCATCACGCCAGCTCCCTCGCGGGGTAGGCAGATAGTACAGAGTTCCAACAGGTTCTTTCCTTACATACCTCTCTGGCTTCCTCCACTCTCATAGTTCGTCTCATACACACTCGCCGGTTACGGAGACTCTTGACTTGCCCTTCAGCTAAGACACGGTCTATTTGGTCATGGTAAGATAGTCTAGGATTAGTCTTCTATAGATTTGTTTTATTTAAATCTGATATATGTATATGTGATGAAAGGAATATATCGAGAAAATGTGAATGGAAGCGTCGAAAGAGGTCACCTAAGGAAAACTTATCACAACCAAATTAATAGTCTCTTGGAGAAGGGTCAAGTGCGTAGCACTCTAAATCGACGGAAATGTATCAAGAGATGTATGTAACTGTAGTCTCTGCCTGCCCCAGTGGGATAAGGGCGTGAGTGTATGTATGTGATGATGTATTTTTCAATATTTTATTAAACTTGCAATGTTTGTATGTATGTCTGTCTTTCCGGTTCAAATCTTGTGATCCATTTTTCAAGTACTTGCGGTTATCCGTTAGAGTTGACATTTGGCATACGTATGTAAAATCGGTGACAATGCAATAATATACCATGGAGCTGGTCTGATAATGGAGTCGGAAGGTGGCCATCATGTGAACTATACACCGTAACACCCTCGTGTTTAGGCTTGTTAGATTGGTATTGACAAGTACTGTACAACCAGATAGTGTTCAGGGTCTGATGATGAAGCCGATAGGTGGCCAATGGAACCACACAACTACTCAATATAACCCCGCCGTGTTTGGGCTCGTTGGGTTTGTCTGACGAGTACTTTAGACCCAGATGGTGTCTAAGGTCTGATGATGGAGCCGGAAGGAAGTCATAGGAACACTTCCTTTACTAAGCAAGATATCTTCGTTGTGTTTCAGCTATAAAAGCTTGTTTTTAAAGGTCGTTTTAAATTAAAACTATTAGGTTATCTTCAACACAACTGTTGACAATTGTTCTCTCGATACGTAAATTAATGCAATAAATGTTCAATTTCGTTATCTTTTTTGATTTTCTTCGAGTACGAATCGTTCAGCTCCGCATCATTTGGCTCTGTCATGGATGCTCGGCGGGTTCTGAATTCACTAAACAAACGTCTCACGCGCTTCGCCCCGCTCTGAGATACGGAAGCTGCGTACTCTTACCCGACGCGTGATGTTACCCCGAATGACTTTACGCCCTCCCCCATAGCAACTTAAGCCGGGGCCCTTCCTCCTTAAGGCGCCCTTGAGCTAGTAACCTCCTCGCCCTTCTGGCTCGAGCGTAGCGGTTGCACGCTCGCTCTCTTGCCCGCTGAAGCTGTAAAGGCCCCGCGGCCAACAGCGTAGATCATTCACACACACATGCACAAACGAGATAGAGGAGATAGCATTCACCAAAGAGAAAATATTTAATGAAATGAATAGAAATACGTAAACGTCATGCCTATATTCCCCAACCGGGAGTGGCAGAGGTGTCGCACACCTACTTTTAGGGAAATATTTCAACAGGCGGGTCCGCACGGTTACTGAGTGATGTACGCTGTTGGCCGCGAGGCCTTTACAGCTTCACCGGACTTAAGGGCGAGCGTACAACCACCACGCTCGAGCCAGAAGAGCAAGGAGCGACATACTCGAGGGCGCCTTGAAGAGGCGCCCTCGGTTGGGACAGTCGCTGTGGGAGGACGGGGTGCACTACTAAGTGCACCGGTCAACCGCCGGCTATGGGAGGGGATCTACGACTACGTCGTCGTCGCCCGTATTCTGAGCGGAAAGAATGGATGACAAAGCATCGGGGGGATCGGAGAGAACATGTCGCGGCCGGCTTGGGTAAAGGACAATGCCCAAAGCTAAAGATGCGTCACAATGCACAGACACTATTTAGTATATACCAATTTTATTTATTTTATTTTTATTTATTCTTTAATGTCCACATATATACACAATGAATCAATATATAGGATATTTCATTGATGATACAATAATTTGGATCTGAATTATAAGTCCCTGCTGGCAATTGACTGTCTTGTAGGTCTAGTGGCAAAGCGCATCGCTTTGTGAGCACGAGGTCCTGGGTTCAAATCCTAGGTCGGACAAGTGTAGTTTTTTAACGAAAACTTCTCAGTACGAGTCCGGAGTCTGGAATTGTGCCCGGTATATGGCAATAGGCTCGCTCCCTATTACATGGGACCTAACATCGTCGGCGAAACGTAGGTATACTCAGTTCACCTCTGCCACCCCCGCTTGGGGAATATAGGCGTGACGGTGCTGGCAATTTGTAGGGCCATTAGTATAAAATAATATAACGGTATCTTGTACATTGATATACATGGTAACAACAATAATCTTGTACATTATTATCTTATTAACCCCAATGTTTACGACAATACACATTCACACGAATTAATAATATGTGAATGGTTTTTGAACGGGAACAAACTAGAAGGAATGTAAGGATTGTGGTTGGTAACGATGTGCTGGAGCAAGTGAATAAGTCTATATATCTTCGATGCGCCTTCAGCAAGGATGGGAAATACACCGCTGACATAGAGAGAAGAGTGTGCAGGGAACAGAGTGAATGGTGCGATGGGAAAGCTACTTGGGAGAAGCACTTAAGCCAAAAGGCGCAGGTGGCCATACATAACGGAGTGCTTGTCCCAACGCTGTTACATGGCAGCAAGAGCTGGGTATGTAAGAAGGAGAATGAAAGTAGAATATATGCGGTCGTAATGCGAGATCTGCGGAAGATGTGCGGAGTGAAGCTGACCGACCGTATTCGCAACAGCGTAGTAAAAAAGCGAGTAGGTATGAAAGATAGTATCGGTGTAAAGATGAGAAAGGGTATGCTCCGGTGGATCGGGCATATAGAAAGAATGTCAGAAGAAAGAATGACAAAACAGATATACAATGCAAAAGTTGCAGGATACCGGGGAAGACCTAGACTATCTTACATGCACAAGAATCTCCGTAACCGGCGAGCGTGTATGAGACGAACTATGAGAGTAGAGGTAGCCAGAGAGGTATGTAAGGAAAGAACCTGTTGGATCGCTGTACTCTCTGCCTACCCCGCAAGGTATCTGGCGTGATGATATAGATAGGATTTTGGTAAAAACTATACTTACGATTCAGATTACCCACAATATCAAATAATTATTTCGATAAATAAGCTGGAGGGTAATTGGTAAAATCACTAACAAAATCATAGGGACAGTTTTGCTATTTACGTTAATAAGCATGTTTTAGTAATTTTCTGCGAATATCAGAGTTTGCCAAATAAACCGAGTCTTATCTGAAGGAGAAGTGAAGAGTCTCCGTAACCGGCGAGCGTGTATGAGACGAACTATGAGAGTCGAGGAAGCCAGAGAGATATGTAAGGAAAGAACCTGTTGGAACTCTGTACTCTCTGCCTACCCCGCAAGGGATCTGGCGTGATGTTATAGATAGATCAGAGTTTGATAAGTGTTTCTGTACCTATTCATCATCATCATCATCATTCCTATTACTCGTAGATATGTTCTTGATAAGTGCCAGTGAATTTTGTGTACTAATTGCGATGACGTTCGTTTCAATCATAACCCTCATACCATGGCGGTGTATTAACTGTTCGTTGGTTGTGCCACACGATGATCGACTTAAACGAATGAATTAACCAAATTCTATTTGTTTTGACTTCTTAGATTTCACGTGGTTGCAAGTGGTTTAATCTAATAATTTGTACTGCATTATTGTGTTCTATTTTTGCCGTAGCAAAATATTTACACATATAGTGATGTGGTATTAGTTTGAGCCCAGGCACACAATATTAGTTTTACAATACACATGGGTATTTTTTTTCTCCTTCAAGGCGCTTGATATAATGAAGTTTAATGAGCCATGCCATCATTTTTTAACTATTTTATTAAAATAATGGCAAATATCCGTACCGAACAGACAATTCGCAATCTCAAACGAATATTTCAAAGTATTGTAAGTACTATCTTTACTTAATGTCAACAAACAATATAATCTCATACGTATTAATGGCTACTGAATTATAACCTTAAAATCGAATACTTTTTGTGCAATATTGCGATTCCCCCGCTTGTCTGTTTTCTAATAAATTCCTTAAAAAAAATTATAGGTGATTTGAAATCATACAAGTATTTCTTCATTGCTGTTGGTTCTGGGCAAATAATGTGTGGGCGCAGAACAATGTCCTTTTTGACTTTATCTCAATGACATCCTAGGTACATTACCTAGCCTTTAGTGACTATTTGGAAGAGACGCAAGATTAGCCGAACCCCATAGGACTTTAGGCATTGTCCTTTCATAGCAAATGGCAACTCTGCGACTGTTATGCAGTGACATTTCTCTTGATGACAGCGCTAGTTCCGAGTTTGGTCGCGGGCCAAATAATCCTTATATGTATGACTATTTTTATTCGTAATTATATCGTTGTAGTTCCATAGGTTCAAACAACTTAGATAGGTACTTAAAAAAATATAGGATTTGATACTAAACATTTAGAGTTACTTGAAAATATACCGATATGTGAGATATGAAAATAAAAATATCGATTATTCTTTAAAAAATATTGTTTTTCTCAAGTGGGCTGTAATGGAAGAACTTGTTGAAACTGTATTCTGTCTTTCCCACAAAGGATATAGCAATACAAAACAGATGAATAGGTAGATAATCACATTATTTATTTTTCAACTTACAAATCTTGTACAACAAACATTTTATGAAATGATAGCAATCAGCGCAAAGGTTACCGCTGTTCTCGATCATTTGGCACAAAATCTCGCCGAACCGAGTATCAGTAAGATTGAAACCGGAACCCGCACACTTTATGACTTCAATGACGTAATCGCCGATTGCGCCGACGCATAGACAACAGTTGGTGCTGGCGTTTGCGCAGATATCTTGGATCGTGGGATTTTTCTTAGACTTGTATAATGGGCAGCATTTTTTCTTTTTATTACTTTTGTTGGCTCTTGTTTTTGAAGTGGACACCTGAAGCAAAGAAATAGATGATTTACCAGAATCAGGATATTTTTTATTCATGTAAACCATTTCAGTAGTTATGAATCGTCAGAAAAGACTACCACCACTTCGGAATGTCATTCCTATGAAGAAAGGAAAGAAACTCCACGGTTACTCTTTTAAAAAATATTTTTACCAATATTTCCATCTACATTTTGTTGTAGGTATGGGAGAACAATATAGGCTGGTCATCAAGTGAGTCTTAGTTAAATAAACCAAGTTATACTGTTTATAAGAATAGCTATATGATTCCCTCATTTGCAAAAAGGAAACTAAACCTGTAGAGTTGTTTTATGCGAATATTGGAGATGAAATAAAACGATTATACGGATTAAGTCGCGTTTTTTAGTTCCTGGTTTGAACAGTTCACACTACGTGACGTGCTTTACAGCACCCATGGTCGAAGGAGGATGTCCTTGCATTATCTTTCTTCTTAGTCGTACTCTTGAACGGGTGCTACTTGTGGAGACTAGTCCACCCAGAATCCTCTAGCTTTTCATTATAACATATATTTAAAAATAGTCTTATATATCAGTCGTAAGGCATCACACTGGAGCTGGATCGCAATAATGATTTTGTATAATATAAAAATGTATGTATCTATACAAAAAATTATGAAAAAAAATGAATAGAGTACTAAACAAAAAAGACAAGCCTGCTGAGTTTCTCGCCGGATCTTCTCAGTGGAGACTGCGTTCCGATCCGCTGGTAGATTAGTAAGTTAAAAAAAATGTAAATATGACATTTGTAAACTCCCCCGCAGGGTTTATGCAAAATAAACGATTTTAGTTTATCTGAAGGGCTAGTCCAGTCTCCGTAACCAGCGAATGTGTATGGGACGAACTATGGGAGTGGAAGTGGCGAGAGCGGTCCGTGACATCCTGTTGGAACTTTACTCTCTGCTGATCTGGCGTGGTGACATATTCTAGATATATATATATCTACAGTAAATCAGTACGGTGTCAATAGAACATGTGTTGTTACCAACCTTAACGCGCCTCGCCTCGGCAGTAACTTCCATACTGCCTCGGTAATGCAGGGAACTAACTATCTGTACATTTTACAACAAATTTTTCTTTTTCCCAGAACGAAATTTTTATAAATCCAAGATGACAGACGAATATGTCAAAATTATTCGTTAACTTCTTTTTTTGTTAATGGCTATCGTTTCTCAGAAATCGAGGTGAGAGAGACAAGTTCCACCATGTGGAGTCAGTGCGGTGATGTGGAGACAGGGTTGTGGCCACCTGCTGTTGGAACTGATCCAGCTGCCTATAAGGCTTCCTCACTTCTGCCCAAGCCGAGGCCGTTCCTTATTGAGGCGCCCTTAAGCTAGTTGCCTCCTTGTCCTTCTGGTTCGAGCGTAGTGGTTGCACGCTCGCCCTCTTATCCGTTAAAGCTGTAAAGGCCCCGCGGTCAACAGCGAAGATCATTTAAACACGCGCACACACAAAATAAATTCTACTTAGCTCAGCCCGTAGAAATAAGTATCTGTCAAAGACGTCCTCTGTAGAACAAGGGCATTCTCCCAAGATCGATTCGATGACCCCCTTTGTGCTGAACCTATCCAGACCTGGCACCTTCACTTGCTCAGCGGTCTATAAGGCCTTGTGTTCTATACACCTATCTATCTATAACCTCACGCCAGATCCCTTGCGGGGTAGGCAGAGAGTACAGAGTTCCAACAGGTTCTTTCCTTACATACCTCTCTGGCTTCCTCGACTCTCATAGTTCGTCTCATACACGCTCGCCGGTTACGGAGACTCTTGACTTTTCCATCAGATAAGACTCGGTTTATTTGGTCGTGGTAAGATAGTCTAGGTCTTCCCCGGTACCTGCATCCTTCCACTTTCACATTGTATATCTGTTTTGTCATTCTTTCCTCTGTCTTTGTTCTATACACAAAGCCGGTATATACTTTGCCCCACTATTGAGGATAATTAGTAGGCTAAAGAATGGTCAGAGAACCATGTAGCCATTCTCAAGAATAGTAAAACTTGGTTAATTTAATTTAGACTCTGATACTACATTGTTCTTCCATACCCCATAACAAAATGAAGATGGAAAAAATTGTACAAATACTATTTTAAAAGAGTAACCTTGGAGTTTCTTCCCCTTTTTCTCCACAGGCATGACATTCCGAAGTCTCTGTTACTTTTTTGACGATTCATAAATACGATAACGGTTAACATGAATAAAAAATATTCTGATTCTGAAAACTATTACTACAGATATAGTTTTACCCTCCATTATGTGGACTGTTTGAGACCTATGTGGTGGTGTGAATGCAGAGCATAGTTGTTGCCCGCTCGCCCTCTTGTCCGGCGAAGCTGTGAAGGCCCCTCGGCTAATAACTTTAGATACTCCCTCACAGCGCCGGCTCTGGGGTTGGTCTGGCGAGAGGAGCGGTCGTTCTATGCGCCAGGTGACAAGGGGGCACCAAAAAGCCAAATGCGAGAAACAATTTCTACCGAAAAATAAAATTTTGATGGTGTCTTTTGAGAGGCGTAAGGCCAGCGGTACCAGCGTCGACCAAATGGCGGTGAAAGACAATCTAAATCTACCCTGATCAAGGGCATAGATAGGCTAATGTAATCGTATTCATTAAATTGATTACATTTTGCCCATACATCTAGGGTTAGGGACGGCGCTGCTCCCTTAGACAACAGTTTCGAGTATGAATGTGTTCCGAGAGCTTAATAGGAAAATATTTACGTTATCGAGTTTATATACCATCCTTGTCACACTAAAAATGTAATAAATACGCATGAACGGTCTTCGCGATTACTCGCCAACGTCAAAGTGAGAGCGTTTATAAACATTTAAATTCACATACACAAATACCCAGACCGGAACAAATAATTGTGGATCACAACATTTGTCCCGTGCGGGAATCGAACCCGCGACTATTAGACACAGTGGGCGGAGCGGCTTAAGCTCTTAACCACTGCGCTAAATTGTCCGTCGTATGTGACGTGTTGACGTCACGTGACCCCCAACGTTTAGTGGTAACTAAATGTAACTGAAATCGAGTCACGAAGCATTCATGTCATAAGATCTTAAGATGAGTTCTTAGATTTACGCGAATATTACACATGAAATAAAACAATTTTACGGATTTTATAGCGGTTTATTTATTTTTTTCATTTTTAGTTCCTTATTCCCTATTATCCCTATTATTTTTGTTGTTGTTGGTCCGATCTACGTAGAATGAGCTCACGGTGTCTTGAAGTCTTGCAGTGTTATGCTTGGTTTTGGATTTGATTATATTAATTACCGGATCCCAAGACGACGGAAGCACCCAACCATCTTCCCTATTGAAATCAGGATGTTTTTTTAATTTCAATAGCCTCGCGAACCATCCTTGGTAGGAATCGGTGTTCTTTCACGAGGACTTGTGGTCTATCAAATCTGATGTTATGGCGGGTGCGGTCAAGGACATGGTCACAGACTGCAGACTTCTTTAAGCTTCTTAAATAATTAAGAAGTTTGAGGGTACCCCGGAACAACTATGCCTTTTGGACGTCTAACACCTCAGTCCCTCCCGTGACCATGGGTGCTGCAAAGCACTCGAAACGTCGGGAACTAAAAATAAAAAAAAAATAAACCGCGATAAAATCCGTCGAATAGTTTATTTCAGATCTTAAGATGGTTTTAGAGTGATCGGTTTGGTTTATTGATTCTTACTAAACATCATGACCATGAAAAAATAAATAAAACAACATTCTTTTCATAATAAACTTTTTTCCAAATAGCATATATTTTTATGAAATAAAAATTACACAGATACAATTAAACATAACTTTTATTTAAGCTATACTTAAGTCTAGGGTTGCCAACCGTAAACGGTGTTTGTGACGGTTAAAAAATCCGAAAACAAAAAGAAAAGAATTTAAACTAAACAATAGAGTTTTTTAAATAACACGATTGGCCAGATTGTCAAATGTACAGGGCGATTTGTTTTAGAGAAATTTAATGTAGAAATAATAACACCCTGTTCAAAATAATAATACTGACGTGTGGAAGTCAAAAAATTAGGGTAATAAGGTTGTTTTTTTTTAATAATAATTGATTTGAAATCGAATTGTCTAAACCTAAATAATTGTATTATGGTTGATGTACAGTTTATCGAATTATCGACACGGGAATCGAACCCGCGACCAGTGTAATCTTTTTAATTTAAATATGATCTGCATTTTGTTGGTAAATAAATATGCGATTGATTTTACATTTATTCTTTGTTTTGTTTTACTACTTCCCATGTTTGGGCAAAGGTTTCTCTACGTAATTCCACAATAATCGACTAAATTGTAAATTATAAAAAACATTTTTCCAAACGTCTCTGAACACCCTCGTTTCGAGAATGAGGTCGTGAGCATAGATATGTTAAAACAGCTATGTATAATTAAATCCACACGTCATTTTAAAATGTCAACTTGTCATTTTCAAACGCTAGATTAATTTCTAGGTAATGTCAAATCGATCGTAAAACAGGGCACAGAAAAAATAATAACATAATATTTTTTCTCTTGTATTATTATTAAATAATAAAGACTTTTTGAACTAACAACATTTTAATGTACTGTTCTCTTAGACGCGTGGTTTTTTCAACTTGGTCGGGTTGGTTCGAAAACTGTTTAATATTTTCATAGTAAAAGATTTTTTTGAGCGGCGAAACAGTTTCATTTAAAATAATTTATTACACAAATTTTTAATAATGTTGAAATTGTTGAGTGTAATTATATTAAAAATAAGTAAATATTTATAGTTTAATTTCTGTTAATATTTACCATAATCTATTCAAAGAAGCAACATGCCTTTTTATGTTAGGTAGATATAATTATTTAATTCTAATATATTGCCATTGTCAAAAAAAAACAATATGTTATTAAAATAGAAGGTAAGTCTTTTTAAAGATAATTAATAAAATATCGTTTTAAAAAATATTAAACATGATTAATAGGAGGATACTTTGATGTTACGTATTACTATAAAACAATTAATACTTTTATGTACATATCCAAGTCAAATCAACCACGCTTACCGCCAGAAATTAAAAAAACAAGGAAAACATAAATTTAAAAATATAGAAAATAGGCTAGCCTGATTAATCTTAAATTTACATAAAATGCTAACATATATTATATTTTTTGTTTTTATATTTAAATACTATATCTATTTGACAGTGTGGGCTGACAAAAAACTTAGTTACGAAAAAAAAAGAGTAGTAAAAAAGTATCAAGACATTTTTGTTTTAAAAATAAAATAAGTTTAATTTTTTTTTACAAAAATAACTTTCAATCATTTTGACATATATAACTGTCAGAAGTTTTGACAGTTAATATTTTATAATCTGTGAAAAAGTGAGACTTTTTTTATTTTTTCTAATCAATCTACAACAAAGCAAATGTTTAGAGATGTAATTTAATTTATTTTTATTACAATCGGAAGAGTATTATAATTTTGACAGGCCACACCGTAAAAACGATACAATCTATTTTGTAATTCTATTATTTAAAAGCACGAATGGCGTAGGACCTCCATTGTGGACCTTGACTGCTCGTTCCGGGGTTCAATCTCGTTACCAGGGTTATATTAGACTATATCAGATTTGTCTTTGTCAGGCTTGGAAAAACTAAGTATAATAATAATCCTTAAAATTTTTGAAAATGCTGGCTTTTTTGTTGTAATAATACTAAAGAGACGCTATTTTCCAGATCAATTTTGTTAGATCTTACTGAGCACCTATAATATTGTTTGTGCTAGTCTTAGTTCTATCGTTACATTATTGTTACACGTGTAACGAAAAAACTAACACACTAGTAGAACATTACACTCTTTCACTGTAAGCGATTATGTATGGATGTAGGATATTGCGCTTCTTCGAAGATTTCATCGAACAATTCATAGCAGTTTTCGAAAATGAGTGAATGGTTTTGCTTTTAAAGCCCCCTTTATAGCTGATCGAGTCAAATTGCTTTAAAGATCTGGAAAGTTTGAGGTAAGTGCTTAGCTTTTTATGTATTTGTTCTCATTCTTTCCTCTTGTATCCGAAAAAGAACCCCGCAGTCGGGTCAAGACGAATGGTCCCAAAATCATGAAAGCATTACATGCTGTAAAGACGAGAGGTCATAATGAAATAACGCACCAGAACCGTTGTTTTGACGATGTCGAATCGATATAGACGGATAGGTAGATGCCAAAATTTTTGTACATTTAAGCAGTTACATACGTCCTACACAAATACACAACGAAAGAGTTATTATGTACTCAGTACAAGAGAAGCAATTTCAAACTAATAATGGCGGGCAACTTGATAACCGCGGGTTTAACGGGTAGTGTTTAAAACACCGCCCAATCATCCCTATATTCTATAAGCGGCAGAGGTGTACTGTGTACACCTAATTTTCGCCGACGATGTAACGTCACATGAAGTGTTTTAATAGATAAAAAAACAACAGTGGCACTCCGGCAGTGCCGACAGAAGTGAAAACTTGAACAACATGCATGTGTATCTATGTACGTACATACACAATATATGTACATACTTACATACAGAGGGGTCAATAACGGTAGCAGTGTCGCGAGTTCAATGGTTTTTCCCATCTCAAAAATGCCCAACGCGCCTAAACAAGTTTTCTATCTATCTATCTATCTATAACCTCACGCCAGATCCCTTGCGGGGTAGGCAGAGAGTACAGAGTTTTGTTTTACAAGTTTTCACTTCAATAAAATCTAATGTTGCTGTTAAAAAAGTATCTATGTGAGCACGAAGTCATATTTTTGATATAAAACTAAGCACTCGAACGTGTCACGTTACGGCAAGCACCTGAGACAAAGTGAGCTCGAGATGCAGTCTTAACGTGTGCTACAAAATTCTCTCGTACGTAATACATAACTCGATATACTCCACGGGTTTACTTAGCAATCCAACCACCATTGTTGTCAGATTAGTGAAGTTATATTCTTATTTATTGATTCTTTATTGTAAAAATTAACATCGGTCAGCACATACACACAGATGATGTACTAAGGAGAACATGTTTGAACTCGAAAATTATACTTAAATCCAAAATTGCGCATTAACTATATAAACATTTCAAGGAAATTAATGTTGAATAAGTTTAATTTTAAAAAAATAATTTAAGAAACAGCTGCCAATAATATTAATCAACCAATATTCATCACTCGACATCGCCTACCAACGTAGAGAAAGACTAAAAAATAAAAAGTTTTACAAAAACAAAAAAAAAACACGTTTTTCGATCATAAGAACTCGTTTGGCAAGTCAAAAGTGAATAAAACTTTGAAAAAAATAAACAGTAGATCAATTTATTTGATTTGTCAATTAATAAATAATAAAAAAAATAAAATAAAAACGCCGTCCGTTCCTATTACATAGCTAAACCACTAATTTACGTCAAATTTTTGCTCAACATTGACTGAAATGAGCATTCCACTCGGTTGAGTGAACGAGCAAAATCGCTCAAATGCTCAGTGCGAGCACAGAGATTGCTCATGCTCAACGCTCAAGCTTGAGCAAAAATGAGCGCCATCTATCGTGAAAGGGGTAGCAGCGTAGGCATTCTAGCAACGATCGAGTACCGACTCAAGTCAGTTGGTGGGATTTTTTTTATTGTACATTTGACTTTAACTCAATTGAGCCGCTCATGTAGATATTTTAATATCATTAAGGTTTAGGCAGTAGTTTGATAAACGACGAATCAACTTAAGACTGTGCCTATAATATTATAATTGTGAATGTTTCTATGTTTGGATGTTTGTTACTGAATCACGCAAAAACGGCTGAACGGATTTGAATGAAATTTGGCACACAGATAGTTTATTGCCTGGATTAACACGTAGGACACTTTTTATCCAGGAAAAATGTCAGGCTCCTGTCTAAAGTCAGCGCGGAGGAAGTCGCGGGCAGAAACTAGTTATAAACAAAAAGACGGCTACTACGAGGCAAAGATCGCCACGACGACCGACACTTATGGCCGGATACAAACCTCAAACAAAAAACAAAGTTTGTATTTATCTTTTAATTTATAAAAAGGTTTAATAACATTCTAGGCGAGTGTTAAATTAATTTGACAGAGATGTTTACTTCGACATCCATAGAATTGGTTACGACTGTCAAATTTGTCAATGTTGTTTCAATTTGACAGCTGTCAAATTTGATGTAATTCGACTTTGACAACACTGTAAAGTTTGGTGTCAATGCAGTTAAACATGACTATACATTTAAAATTAATAAAGGAAGTCGAGTGTCGTTTTTTATTTTAGACGTAAAATAGAAACAACTATGCTTAGTTTTCCTTCAACGGCTTAAATTAATAGCAGCATCAATTTTAATAAAATTATTCTCCAGGTGTCCGGAAAATGGTGGAATGGACTAGCACAGGACCGAAACGAATGGCGTGGTAGAGAAGAGGCCTACACCCAACAGTGGAGATATAAAGGCTGTTTGATGATTATTCTTTATTAAGCTATCACTGCAAGCAAGCAAGAGCTTACTAAGGTCGGACACATGGTTCTTTTGGTAGTCTAATTCGTCATTTATCGAACTTTAAACTGAGTTTGGAAAAACGCAAACAGATGTTGTGTTGACTGACTCTTTCTTTTCGATTGTTAGGTTACAAGAAAAAGTTAACACTTTCCGACCCACTCTTATAGCCACAAAACATCGCCTATTCTATGGTATAATAAATAAAATTTGTCAAATTCAAATTAATGACAAGAAAAATCATCTGTCAAAGTTATTTATTTTTTGGATCATCTGTCAAAATCAATTTTTTTCTTTCGTTGGGTCTCCACAGTCAAAATTATTCATAAAATTATGAATATTTATATTTTTTTTCACGTATGATTTTGGAAAGATTGGAAGAAGTGTCGATTGGGTCAATTTTTGATTACAATTTTGCGTATTTCCAAACTCATTTTATTTATATAATAGGCTACAAGACACCTGAAGACAGATGAACTGTCTATAAAATTATAAGCGGCTTTATAAGCACGTAATATAGATTCGACACGATTTTTAAAGAGGTGCGGTCGCCATTTTGGTTAAAAAAAGTTTTCAGAGTGGATAGGGCTTTTAAACTCTTTATTTATTTTAAAATGTTTTGAGTTAAAATTTTCATAAGCTTTTAACGTTAACATAAAATTAAAATGTATGTTTCCCATATGCACAGATTATTTTTTAAATATTCTTATTAATATATTGGGAAGATTACAAGGAAGTTAGTTAATTGTTTCGTATTAAAAACTATTTCTACGAGTAAATTTGATGTTTTAAATGATTTTGTCTTTGCATATAGGAAACATCATGGCAAAAATATAAAAAAGAAACAACATTACTTATTAAAAATTTACGCCATCTTTTCATGAATTTTCTAAATTTTTTTTTAGTGCAGTAAATTGTGTTGGCTAATATATTTAATTGAAAACAAATGTTATCGAAAAACCCAAAACATATTCTTTTACTAAATGTCATTACAAAAAAATGTCGCAATATCTTCGCGCATCATAAAAAATATGTATTTTTTTTTTCAAAAGTGGCGATCGCTCTCCTCATATACAGCATGATCCGTTTTGTTCAACTATGTAATTATGTACACCCCACCAGCAACACGCCGTGTAAGCAGTATTACAATACGCACGTGTTCTTCCGAGAAATCCCTTACATTTATTACAAAAAAAAAAATATTACAAGTATTGAAAGCGAGATGGCAGTGTGGATTTGTGGTTTTATCTGTGGACAAAAATAATAAAATTATTAAAAACTTCATAGAGCAGCCTGTTGTCCCACGGCTTGGCAAAGGCTTTCTCTCCCATTCAAGGCTGTGGTATGCCTTCAATGTGCGAGGATCTTTAGTAGGGCGATTGGCTACATCAGCCACATGCGAGCGCAGGATCATCAACAATAACGGAGGTGAGAGATTTAGCGGGAAATCGAAGAGTGATGACGTCAATTTGTTTTTAATTTCCAAAACTTGTGTTATTTCGAATAATAATGTCTAACGTTGGTGGAATATTAACCATTATGTATTCTTATATGTGCATGAGTGAAGGTCATTGTAACAAAGTGATAAAACGTGCCTTTTCGATTTCCCTCAAAACAGCCGTCGCAATTGGTATGTAAAGTATGTATGCATATATGTATCCATCGCTTTACTATCCAGGGTGGGGTACTTCATCAATTTCATATTCATCATTGTCATCAAGTTCATCGGGGAGTTGAATTTATTTAGAAATGAAAAGTTATATTTTTTTTAATGCAGTCGGCGTGGCCAAAATCGGTCCGGATCTCATCATCATCGAGGTTTTTGTAGCGATAACTAAGGCTAAGCAGCGTTTGACTCAGTCGGGCTGAAATGGGTGACCGTTTGTGCCATTTTCATATTGGTGCGTCCTCGTGCTTCGGAAGGCACGCAGTCATTGGTCCCGGTTACCACCTAATTTAATAATATTAGCCCTGTTAAGAAACTGTTCCTCCGTAGGGCACGGGCCTCCTCTCAAACTGAGAGGGCTTAGGCCATAGTCCACCACACTGGCCCAGTGCGAGTTGGCGAACTTCACACACCTTCGAGAAACTCTTAGGCATGCCAGGTTTCCTCACGATTTTTAATAAGCACATGCTTTCGAAAAGAGAGAGGTGCGTGTCTGGGTTTAAACCCGAGACCTCTGACTTTGCAGTCCAACAGTCTAACCACTAGGCTATCTTTGCTCAGGTTTAACGCCCACCACCTAATGTGGTTGACGTTAAACCGAGTTCGAAGCTTTATAGGCGGCTTCGTAAGTTACTACCGCATCGAAAGCGTGGTGAAAAATGACCTAATCTCTCTCACCTCGATGTGTGTGCGAAGGCTTTGCCCAACTGTGGGACAAGGCTGATATTACAAGCATTTATTTAACTTTCATTGTTCATATGCCTGTCTGTCTGTCATTCCGGTACAAATTTAGTGATCCATTTTTCAAGCACAATAGATTATACGATTTATCGCAAATTTAGCATACGTAAATTCGGTGACAATAAAATTATATGGCACCATAGAACTGGTCTGATGATGGAGTCGGAAGGTGGCCATAGGCAGATGTCAACTATACAACATAACCTCTCCGTGTTTAGGGTTGTTGGATTGGTATTGACAAGCACTATACAACCAGATGGCGTTCAGGGTCTGATGATAAGGCCGAAAGGCAGCCAATGGAACCACCCAACGCCTCAACATAACCCTGTCGTGTTTGGGCTCTTTAGATTTGCCTTGACGAGTACTGCGGACAAGGATGATGTCCAGAGTCTGATGATGAAGCTGGGAGGTGGCCATAGGAACTACCTAACTAACCAAGATACTTCGTACTTCTTATATAAAAGTTTGTATTTAAAAAAAAAAACCTTTCCGCCGATATTCCCCAAGCGGGGGTTATGTTACGACGATGTTAGGTCCCATATAATAGGAGGCGAGCGTATTGCCATATACCGGGAACAATTCCAGACTCCGGACTCATACTGGGAAGTTTTTCGTTAGAAAAACTTCATTTGTCCGACCTAGTATTTGAACCCAGGACCTCGTGATCACCCAGCGATGCGCTTTGCTACTAGACCAACGAGGCAGTCAAAAAGAACTTTAAATTAAAAATATTATTAAGAAAGGCAAGTTAGGATACCGTAACCGGCGAGCGTGTATGAGACGAACTATGAGAGTGGAGGAAGCCAGAGAGGTATGTAGGGAAAGAACCTGTTGGAACTCTGTACTCTCTGCCTACCCCGCGGGGATCTGGCGTGATGATATATGTATTTCTTTTTAACGTGGCCCCACACTAGTATTTATTCTTGTGTCGTGGGTGCGTTTACAAACATGAAAATTCACATACACAAATACCCAGACCGGAACAAATAATTGTGGATCACACAAAGACTTGTTCCGTGCGGGAATCGAACCCGCGACTATTAGACACAGTGGGCGTAGCGGCTTAAGCTCTTAACCACTGCGCTAAATCGTCCGTCCGATATAGATAGACTTCTATATTAAAAATGCCATCTACCATAATATAATTGAACTTATTTAAACCATTTATTTTATTTTGCCACACACACATTACAATTAAAATAAATAATAAATATAAAAGTTCACATAAGAGTTGAAGTCGCTAAAGTGTGGCAAGGTGGCCAGCTCAGTATTCGCTGTGCATATATGCACAACACTGATTTTCAGCTGGTCCCTGACATTTGCATAACACATCTTAACGCGTCCGGCTTAATTGAAAATGAATGACATCAAATGGATAAAAGTCTTCAAAGACTGTATGCGATGACATGGGTGATCTAGTGATAAACCACCTATTGTATGCAGATGACGCGGTTTTGATAGCGCCAACAGCCACTGATCTGCAAACACTAGTCACAGTTATGAGAGACGACTGCATGAACAATGGCTTACATTTGAATGTGAAGAAAACCAAAATTATGGTTTTTGAACGGGAAGAAACCAGAACGAATGCAAGGATTGTGGTTGGTAACGATGTGCTGGAGCAAGTGAATGAGTTTGTATATCTTGGATGCGCCTCCAGTAAGGATGGGAAATACACCGCTGATATAGAGAGAAGAGTGAATGCAGGTAATAGAGTGAATGGTGCGATGGGAAGGCTACTTGGGAGCCGGCACTTAAGCCAAAAGGCGCAGCTGGCCATGCATAACGGAGTGCTTGTTCCAACGCTGTTATATGGCAGTGAGAGTTGGGTATGTAAGAAGGAGAACGAAAGCAGGATAAATGCGGTCGAAATGCGATCTCTGCGGAAGACGTGCGGAGTCACGCTGACCGACCGTATTCGCAACAGCGTAGTAAGAAAGCGAGTAGGTATGAAAGATAGTATCGGTGTAAAGATGAGAAAGGGTATGCTCCGTTGGTTCGGGCATATAGAAAGGATGCCAGAAGAAAGAATGACAAAACAGATATACAATGCGAAAGTGGAAGGATGCCTACATCCGATAGTCTAGGTCTTCCCCGGCACCTATGCCGGGGAAGACCTAGACTATCTTACCATGACCAAATAGACCGTGTCTTAGCTGAAGGGCAAGTCAAGAGTCTCCGTAACCGGCGAGTGTGTATGAGACGAACTATGAGAGTGAAGGAAGCCAGAGAGGTATGTAAGGAAAGAACCTGTTGGAACTCTGTACGTTCTGCCTACCCCGCGAGGGAGCTGGCGTGATGATATAGATAGAATGACAATCATTTTAACGAGAGAAAAAAAAAACGACTTTTACATTGTATTTGCGATTAGGCTGTTAACCTGGTTCTTAAATTAGAGTTCTTAACCTGGTTCTTAAATTAGAGATCAATTGACATGGCTCTCATCTAAAGTAACATTGTATATATACTTATAAGTAACATTTACATGGACGAACCGTTTAGTTTTTACCATTGTCCGCCAGATGGCAAATACAAATGTGTTTTGTGCGTAAATTCCCCCTCGGTCTGTGCCCCCTGTGGCGTGCTGGACTTCTCATGTCTTTTTATTATGGTTTCAATGATAAGAACGAAAGGAGATAGTAAGAGAAGGCATACCTCTAGGCGGGCTGTGGCGTGCTGGACTTCTTCTTCTCCTTCTTCTTCTTGAGGAAGGACGGCGTCCGGAGTCCCTTCTTCTTCTTTTTGTCCTTCTTGGGGGAGTCCTCGGTGGACACCTCCTTTGATGGCGAACCCTGAGTAGGAAGGAATATTACATTATTATAAAATTAAAGAAATAAATCCTGGCACATCTATATTCCCAAAGCGACGGTGGCAGAGGTGTGCTGAGCATACCCACTTTTTGCCGACGATGTTATGTCCCAATGTAATAGAGGGCGACCCTTTTGCCATACAACAGGCATAACTCCAAACTCCGGACTAAAGCCCAGTATAAATTTGTAGGTAAAATCTAACACTGCTTACCTCTTTACTGCTGTGTGAGAAAGTGCTCTGATGCGCGTCAGAATGATCGCCGTTGACGGTGTGCTCGCCTGTAAAAAGATAAAATAAACGTTAAAAAAATAAATGTTACATCAAAAATAATAAATAAAAATTTTAAATTGCCATTTTTACTTTTTTATTATTAAGGTTTTTGCATTTTTATTTGTCCACACCGTCACGCCTATATTCCCCAAGCGGGAGTGGCAGAGGTGTACTGAGTACACCCACTTTCCGCCGCCGATGTTAGGTCCCACGTAATGGGCGAGCCTTTTGCCATAAACCGGGCACAATGCCAGACTCCGGACTCATACTGGAAAATTTTCGTTAGAAAAACTTTGTCCGACTTAGAATTTGCGCTTTATATTGGTATAGTCTATATATATCATCACGTTAAATCCCTTGCGGGGTTGGCAGATAATATTTGCAACAGGTATAGCAATTTTATGGGTAATATTAGAATTATTTCTATCTATATCATCACGCTAAATCCTTTGCGGGGAAGGTAGAGAATACGAAATTCCAACAGGTATAGTAATTTTATTTTATACGTTTCTGACTCCCCCGCACCGCACTGACTCCGCGTGGTGGAGTATGACCTAATCTCTCTCTAGGCTGACTTATTTCTAAACTAGATGCAAGGCTGTCATGCTAAAAAGGCTAAACAATAAATAAGGGGTATTTAATCATAAATTTATTAAGGTTAGTGTTAGTACCACTTACCTTCTTTGTGGGTTATAACCAGGAACCTCCGCCCCCGAAACCACGTGAAAGCTTTTGTGTCATGCAAAGTGTTAAAGCAAAACAAAAAAAAAATACAGAAACACTTTTGTGAAAAATAAAGAAATTGATTTTTTTTTCACAAAAGTTTTCAGTATGCAAATAAAAATTAATAAAATCACTAAAAATGGATAGAAAGCATGTGCGGTGTTGGTTTGTACATTTTTGGGACAATAAATGTAATTGCCAAAAAATGCAGTGCTATACCCCATTCAATTTCGACTGAGACAAAACGTGAACAGAGAAACATCTGTTCTAAACTTTTTTTAACTATGTTTAATTAATAACAAAAAAAACCATCACCTAAGAACAGAAATGTTTTCTGCAATGAAATAAAACTATTATTCGGATTTTATCGCGGTTTATTTTCAATTTTTAAGTTCCCGACGTTTCGAGTGCTTTGCAGCACCCATGGTCGCGCAAGGGACTGAGGTGTTAGACGTCCGAAAGGCAGGAACTTAAAAAAAAAATAAACTGCGATAAAATGCGAAAAATAGTTTTATATAATATCATTTTAACCGCGTAAATCTAAGAACTCGGTATGTTTTCTGAAACAAGGAATTTAACGAAAGGGTATTTGTGTCAACAAAATAACCGAGACTAAAAATGGTGGATATAACCCAGCTTAAAATGGAATGGCGGTCTTCAATGTAATTTTAAAGTATAAACGATACTACAGGATTTGGAAGTATTTTATGATTTGTTTACATAAAATCTCGAGATGAATTAAATAGGGTATAAGTATTTTGTGTGCCCACAATTAGCTAAACACACCATTACCAAACATTAAACATTACAAATAGAGAGTGAGAATTTTAAAATAAGCTTAAGAATAAATTAGTAACGTTAGTTTTTGTATAAAGTCATTCGACAGTTGCTAGTTAAGTGAAACTTATATTAAAATTCTCACGTCAAATTCGACACTAACAATTAAATAAAACACATATACACAAAACAGAGACATTTTAATTACAAGCGAAAATATAAAAAACGAGCTTAAAATAAAATTTGAATGAAATTAGCTAGCACGCGGTCAAAATACAGTATATTTTTTTTTCATTTTCATGTTATTTTAAAGCAAATAAATGAAATTTAAATTAAATTAGTTAGCATGCTGTCAAAACAGTGTATGTTTTCATTTTAATTTTATTTTTTAAGCAAATTAATTAAAAGTTTAACCTACAAACAACATACAACTTATAGTAATACAGAAAAATATAAGAAAATTAATGAAAATTTAAAATAAATCGAAAAAATGAAAGTCGGTTGCCTGATTTGAGAATTAAGTATAGTTTTAGCTCAAAATGATATTGCACTCTATTTGTGTGTGAATGATCTATGCAGCAAGACATGATGTCTGCTTCCGGAAATGCATTTAATGTTTTTTTTTTTTTAAACGTAGTACCACATTAGTGTCCTGATTCGTGGGTCCGTTTACAAACATGAAAATTCACATACACAAATACCCAGACCGGAACAAATAATTGTGGGTCACACAAAGATTTGTCCCGTGCGGGAATCGAACCCGCGACTATTAAGACACAGTGGGCGGAGTGGCTTAAGCTCTTAAGCATTGCGCTAAATCGTCCGTCCTGGCCGCTTTCTGGGCCGCATCCATATAATTGTATCATGTTTGCCGTCGAAACGCTGAGTAAATGACTCTACGCTGTTGGCTGCAGGGCCGTTAAGGATTCATCGGATAAGATGGCGAGCACATATGCGAACACAATAACTACACTCCAGCCGAAAGGGCAAGGGGCAACTAGCTCGAGGATGCCTCAAGGAGGAACGGCCTCGGCTTGGGGGGCGTATATTCGCTGTCTCACCGTGCTCTGCACCGACCAGTGGGCAAGGGATTCATCGAGCCCGCCGGCGAGATATGATATTAAAAAAAAAACACCGTCACGCCTATATACCCCAAGCGGGGGTGGTAGAGGTGTACTGAGTACACCCACGTTTCCCCGACGATGTTAGGTCCCATGTAATAGGGGGCGAGCCTATCGCCATATACCGGGCACAATTCCAGACTCCGGACTCGTACTGGGAAGTTTTCGTTGGAAAAAGTACATTTGTCCGACCTAGACTTTGAACCCAAGACGTTACGATACGTTACGTTTTGCTACTAGACCAACGAGGCAGTCATGCTATATGATATTACACTTTTAAAATATCTTTATTTAAGAGGCTACCGCAAAATAAACCGATTTTCGTACCTCATGCACTTCAGGAATTATATGGATTAGAGACTCAATATTTAGAAATATGATTTCTGACTGTATATTTTAGATTCTGGTAAAAGAAATACACGATTAAACGAAATATTCTAGATAGAAAAAAAATCTAAATTCATCTCTATTGCTTTACATTTTCTGATTCCAACTCGAGACGCTTAAGAACTAATCAATGAAATTGACCTCCTCCTTTTTGTGTGACACATTTGTGTGACTCCCCCCTCTCACCTGTGTGACGTCACAACACACTTTGTTGCCCCCTCCCACCCCCTTAACGTATGATATAATTTATGGGTAGCTAATGTATCAATTACTAAAATATCATATTAAAAAGAAACCTTATTTGTACGCAGTTAATATTCAAAATAGAATGCGACACTGGATATGGTCAAAATGGTGTTAGTTATGAGCGTTTACATAAGCTTATTTTAAAATTCTCAATTCAGTAACCGGCTTAATTACATTACATAATAAAAATACTACCGCCTATAAAGATGGTTGGCGAGCGAACACATCATGTTGTTGGATTTAAGACGAATACTCCCGTAACTTGTATTTTTTAATTATTACTAGTGTCCGACCGAGGCTTTGGCCAACTTCGGCGAAAAATACCAACTTCGGCGTCGGCCAAAATGGGCCGAAATTTTGGCCGAAGCAAAGCCTTATTCTTCCAGCAAGCACCGAAATTGAAATATCTACTAGGATTTATGACTTACGAATGCTTTAAAGGAAATAAATATTATAAATAGTAAATATCATTTCTAGTTTCTCTTTACTGCCTCGTTGGTCTAGTGGCAAAGCACATCGCTTTGTGATCACGAGGTCCTGGGTTCAAATCCTAGTAACAGACAAATGTAGTTTTTCTAACGAAAAATTCCCAGTATGAGTCCGGAGTCTGGAACTGTGCCCGGTATATGGCAATAGGCTCGCCCTCTATTACCTGGGACCTAACATCGTCGACGTAACGTGGGTGTAATCAGTACACCTCTGCCACCCCCGCTTGGGGAATATAGGCGTGACGGTTTTTTTTTAATTTTATTTCAGTGTTATTGTTTTTAACCAGTTGTCAGTAATTTTAATCATCTGTCAACATAACTTTTCAAAAATGTAACGAATCATGAACCATATTTCTTAGGGTTATTAAACCATTGAAAATCAGCGCTGCAGCTCGGTTACAAACGTGTTACAGCTTTTAACTGAATGGGGAGCCCATTTTGAAGACGACGTGTCCATATTTATTTTATTTAGAATTTAATACTATTTATTCTATCTATCTATCTATAACATCACGCCAGATCCCTTGCGGGGTAGGCAGAGAGTACAGAGTTCCAATAGGTTCTTTCCTTACAGACCTTTCTGGCTTCCTCCACTCTCATAGTTCGTCTCATACACGCTCGCCGGTTACGGAGACTCTTGACTATTTATTATTGTTGCTTTGTTATAGGACTATGTGGCTAATCAAAATAAATAAGTTTTCTTTCTTTCTTTCTTCCTTTTGGCGATGACCTATTTATTAATCGGCTGCAGTTTCGGTCAAAATTCGACCTTCGATCGAACACTACTTTACCCGCCCCGACACCGCGTGGGTAGCCCGGACAATATCATCATAGTTCGGTCAATTTGCATGAGATATTCATAAATTATATACTTAACTTTCCTCGTGAATTTAATCTACTTATTGGTGAAAACTGAATGAATGATATTAGCGAGATAAAAAGACGCTGCGAGCTAATTCACATTATCTATATTTCTGTGGCCGTGTTTTGTAATTGTTCTCCTCCTAATCGGCTTGACCGATTTTTATACTTATAAAATAAAAAAATAAACACCGTCCCGCCTATATTCCCCAAGCGTAGGTGGCAGAGGTGTACTGAGTACACCCACTTTTCGCCGACGATATTAGATCCTATGTAATAGGGGACGAGCTTATTGCGATACACCGTGCACGAATCCAGGCTCCGGACTCATACTGGTATTTTTTTTAGAAAATCTATGATTGTCCGCCCTAGGATTTGAATCCAGGACCCCGTGATCACAAAGCGATGCGATGCAACTAGACTAACGAGGCAGTCAATAGTTAATAAGTTTTTTTTCCTATAGGAATATCTGGATGGTTCCTAGCTATTAAGTTGGTATATTGTCGCTATCGCTATTGTCGACAGGGTGGGAAGCCGCGGAATACTGCTAGTATATATTATATTATTTAACAGCACTTACCTGCATTTTTGGTTATAAAAGCTTTGAACGATTTAACCTGCTTTCTTGCAAGGGAACTTGCATCACTTAATAAAAGTAATGCATTACTTAGTATGAAAACAAAATATACCTATTTCTCGCATTTTCATGGTACTTAAAAACTACCATCGATTTTAGCGCCATCTATTTCGCTCGGATCGAAACTCTCAGACATTCTAAACTTGGATATAATTCTATAAAATAGCGTTTCTTCGAATGGCGGCCACGATGAGTACTTTCTTCTAGATGGCCTGCTGTGTACTTCGTATATCAAACACTTCTGCGGTTCACTGTCTTCAATCGATTCAAATTTATCGATAACATCGTCGCAAGTTACATAATCGATATTCGAAGTACTAGCTGTATCGGCACCTATATTTTCTAATACACCTGATCGTTTACCATTATAATCGTTAGAATCGCTCAAATCGATCGTTATAAAACTCGGTAGAGTTTCATCTGCGCTTTTGATATTTTTGGATATCGGTCTATCGTTGTCGATTAGGTTATCGTCAAATGATAGCCAATATTTTACACCTCCAGAGTGTTCTGTTTGGGACATAGATATAACGTTAGCTTTTTTGACAAATGGAGACGCGAAATCAATAAAATTGGCCGTCAATTCTGAATATTTCGTTGCTTCTTTAAGATTAAATATCGGTATTTTGTTTGGAGAAGATGTCCAGTTTATATTTGGATCTTTACAATCACTTTCTTGGTTATTATTATTATTGAATAAATTTTCAGCTGAACTTGCTGTTTCATTTTTAATCCTTTCAGGAGACCAGGATCTATTTAACTTGTAAACTGATGCATCATTGTCAAATGTTATGTTCAAATCATTAGACTCTTTAGATACTTCAAATTGAGTCATATCATTATTTTCTTCGCTAAAGATATCATTTATTACCATTTTCGAACTATCTAAGTCGTGTAAAGGTGAATTTGTATCATTAAACACATTACTAGGTAGATCGTGATAAATTAAACCACTGTTTTCTTCATTCGGGACTGTTTTAGTACTTTCTAAGTCGTATATTGGTTTAAATGCTAAGTTTATCTCATTCAATTCAATATCAAGTAGTTCATTCTCAACCAGTTTTTCACTATGATTCTTGCCGTCTTTTACAATACTGTTGGCATTTTCTACGAGATGTTCACTTTCAAGATCATTTTTTATTTCAGTGTCCGGACCTATCTTTATATTAGAATCATTAACATCTTCCAAAAATGCTTCATTCATTTCACTTGGATACTCAATAAATGTTTCGTTAAGTGAAATATCATTTTCGTCAACGGTTTTAGAGTGTTCGTCATTAAGAGTATCTGTGTGGCTATCATTGCTGTCAATATTTCCAGTATTTATTATTAAAAGCGGAATATGTTCATAAGAAAAATAATTATCATTTCTTTTTGTATGTACGAAACAATTTTCTGTTCCTAATTGAAAATTATTATTACATTCAGAATCCTTTGGAAGGACTAAATCTTGTATCATATTCTCACAGTTTTCACTCGAATAATCATGTGGTTCACTTTCAGGATTTTTATTGGTTATATCTGTATTCATTTCCATATCAATAGATATTAACTCTGTATTTTTACAATTAAAATTGTCATTAAAACCTTCATTTTGATTATAAGCAGTATACTTGACATCGTAAATTAACTCTTCCGATTTATTGAAACCTATAGCAATTTCTTCCTTATTCTCAAACGTCGTAACAGTGTACGTCTGATGAAGTGAATCATTTAATTCTTCATTATCAACGTCAGAATAATTTATATCGTTAAAAACTTCACTAGTGTTCTTAACATAATCTACATCGTATAAAACCTTTTCATTTGCGTTAAAATCCATGATATTTTCTTCTTCTTTCTGAATAATCCAGAGAGGAATAGCTGTATACATAATATCCTCATAATCTGCTATAGTCATTACTCTTTTTACATTCTTTTTTATGTGTTTCTTATTTCCATTACTAGTGTGGATTACTTTATTAAATATAAAATACAGTATTCCTTCTATTACTTTATTAGTTTGAGATTCAATATCACTGGTTTCTGTCAGAACTGTTTCGTTAAGATTAACGTTTTGTTCTATATCTTCGATTATTTTCGCTATTGAGAACGTTTCAACGGAGACATTATTATCATTTTCATCCTGTACTGAATCATTGGAAGATATAATTTCAAGTGGATCAATAATGATTGGCATATCAATATTTGTAGTGTCTACTTCATTATTATTTTCATCATCGTTATATGGTATCACTTCGACCGGTGTTATAAAGTCAATCCTATTCAAAATGCCAGCTAAAACTTCAGCTATTATCTCGTATTTTTCAAATTCCGCTGTCGAATCAAAACTGACGCGATCATTAGAGCTGAGTGTACTCGCCAGAGAATACTGTCTTTTATTATCACGTGTATTAGGTTCGTTTTCCGTTAGTATTTCTAATACGCCTTCGTATACGCCATTTAATACTTCCTCGTGTTCCGATACTTCAGTTTCATAGATGCCTATTGCAGTTTGAACAACATTAGTACATTCATTATTGGTTATGACGTGAGATGTTTCATTAATCAACGCAACGCTCTCGTGTCTGGTACGTTCAAATTCTAAAACATCTGATGTAATCTTTTTAGTATGATTATTTAGCTCTATTTTTAACTGAGATGCTGTAACAGCCTTATCCACACAATTGCCTACAATATTTTCTATTAACTCAGCATCTTTCTTATCATTTTGAGACGTATTGGAATCATCACCGTAAGAACTTTTGGATTCTTCCAAAATTGGTTCCAGAATGTTTTTAATTTCACGACATTTAATAGGAGACTTTTTCCTCTCATCTTTCGCATTATAATCATCGCAATAGTAATCTATAATCACTGAATAATCTCTTATGTCTTTTTCTAAGAGTTCTTTGACTGGACTCTTGTATTCTTCTTCGAAATCATCTGTAAAACTGTGATACTCACCTTCAACTGACTCTATAGTCTTATCAACATCTTCTATTGGGTCCACCGCAACTAATTCTGCTCTGTACGTTTGTTCATCTTCATTTGGAACATTACTATTGTCTTTAGTAACAGTAACATCATTTGATTTCTCAATAACCGTCTCATTTGCTTCAGATAAACTATTACCAATATCACCTATATACGTATCCTCATTAAACTCTTGACTTTCAACGAATTCAGTCTCTTTCTTTTCAACTTTAAGGACAGGAACAAACGTTTCGTGAACTTTAACTATATTTGGTTTCTCATCATCGCATTTTCGAGGTATATTGTCTACTGAGAAGTACAAAGACGACTGAGTTTTATCTTTTCGAGTTGAATTTAGTTCCCAAGCGTAAGATACATTAGTCGCACCGCAAGAATTGCATCTAGGAAGATGGTAATGCGTCGGTTCTGGATCTTTAACGTATGTATTAATAAAACTGCTATGGGATCTAGTTCTGTACAACTTAGGGGCTTTCTGACGCGGTAAGGACCTAGTGCGAAGACCGAACTCAGATTTACATTTGCCGTCCCATTCTATAGATGGTATAGAGTAAAGGCTAGAACGACTGCTAGCATGACCTTGCTCATGTTCAGGTAAGCGAGTGTTTAGACTGAGTTTGCATTTAGGGTTAATTATTTTTTGTGGTGATTCAAATATTTTGAGAAAACTCTCAAAATTTGTGTTACGGGAGTATTCGTATTTAGTTTTGGTTGCTTGTATTTCTGGTGACTTAGCTTCTTTTGTACCTGTAAGGCGGTTAGCTGGTGTTAGTTGCAAAGCAGTGAGTTATAGCGATGTGTGATTGCGAAATTTGCGGCCTACATCTAGCGGTCGGGTCCAAACATCGACAGTTCCGTGTTTGATCATTTTGATCTTACAGTGAATGTGGAACTCAGAATTCTAAACTGTTTGCTTCGAGCCTGATACCTTAAACAATAGATACTACTTTATACGAATTATCACGACCGTATCGCAAGGGGTATGCGGAAACTACATATCCATACAGTCTTCATATGACAACAAAAATGTAGGTAGGGCTTCCTTTTTGTCTTATTTTTAGTATGTGGTATTATTATTATTATTATGCCTTTTCGTAGATTATCCAAAAAGTAAAATGTATTGTTTATTCGCTTTCACATATCTCTATTTAGAAGCAAGCAAGTATTAAAACAGATATAACATTTCACACTAGCGTTTGAAATATAAATGTGGCGTGTCGATTGACGTAGGATAAATATTGAATAAGAACAAAAATATACAACATATAATATTAAAATATGCAGATAAACAATAAATACACAAATTGAAGTTGTAATAGATAAATAAATGATATATTAATTATTAATATATAGGTTATTATGGATCATACAAATGAAATTTAGATTGAATAATGACAAATGAAAGAAATATGAACACAAATACAAACACAGATCTTTTCAAAATCGTTTTGTGACGCTGTAAAACATTGGAAACCCTTTCACCTCGACAGTTACTTTTGAACAAAACAAAAATATACTCGTACATAAACAGCCAAATGGATTAATATGAGACTTACATATTTATACACATAAACTTAACTCTAGATGAACTCTTTTAGAGCGAAAAATGACAAATGCAGCACAAATTAACAATATAGCATACAATAACTTTAGACAAAACCAACACATTCTGCAATCATTTTGACAAAATATTAGCCTAGCCCAAACAACAAACGAATTGAACACACAGCTCGGAAATACAAAAATAATTAAATTCCACCCAGTACAATTATAATTTGATTCCAACAACACTTTTTAGCGCAAAAATTGAAGCCATTTGACTATACAAACGATTTTCGAGCGAAAAAAGACTGATACACAAATTTCGAGTGAGCAATGAAACGCTATTCTGGTAGACAAATAATTTCGAGCAACAAATGAAAAACTGTTTTGACAAGACTTAATTCTAGAGTGACAAATGAAACACTTTTTTAGCAGACAAACAATTATTAGAGCGAGAAATGGGTTACTATTCAACTAAATACTTCTTATTACACTGCATTTGACAATGCCTTCACGAGATTACTTCCGATTTCAAGCACACATACGCGAGATCACAAAATTTACATTATACAGACGATCACAAGAGGTTTGACATATCTATCACCAGATTATTTCCCACAGAAACTACATATAGAAATAATACAGACAGGAAGAGCTAAGATAGGAAGAAATAAAAATTCTAATAAATTTTAAAAATAATTCTAGATCTCCCTATCCTTCATCGGGAAAACAGAAGTGTGTGGGATAAACGCGCACATTTTAACATATTAAAAACCCCCCACGGTGTCCTCTCTCGAATCGGCAAGATAGTTCGAGAATCTAGACGGAATGCACCCGCACCCCTGTAGTGCTTCGCACAATTAAATTTGAGCACGAATTGAGGCGACATAATTATAACTCCACCGATTTCCGACTTCCACAGCGACGTCCTTCGCAAATTCTTGCGTATGATAGAAATTCGTGAAACATTTTGAGATCGATCGATTTACGAGATTAATATCCGCCCTATTGGATGCGATCTCCATTTATGTAAAAAACTGGCTGACTAAAATACTGTCTGTATTATTCTATATCGCTGTCCAACTTGCATAGTGACACAAATAAAAAACTAAGAACAGAAGAAATCAAGCTATCTCGTTTTGAAATTAGAGTGCTAATTCAATTAATCGAAGGATATCGTCGAAAATGGCCCCAGAACCAACAAACATGTGAACTAAACCATAATTATTCATCAATTTTATTCTAGTAGTGGCAAATATCCGTATCTAACGGACAATTTGCAATTCAAACCAAATATTTCAAAGTATTGTAAGTACTTATATCGAAATCGCCGACATCTTTACCGAATGTCAACGCAGTTATCTAATTACGGTTGGAGATTTCAATCCTATCAATCGGTTCTATTCAATCGATAACATACAATCTTAATCGATTCGATTATTACTAATATATTTTTACATAACGATTTTGCAGATTTATTGTTGGCTACTAAATTATAACCTCAAAATCTTATACTTTCTTTTGCAATAATGCCATTCTCCCGTTTGTCTATTTGATAATAAATACATAAATAAAATTTATAGGTGATTTTAAATCATGCAAGTATTTTCTCATTGTTGTTGGTTCTGGGGCGAATCATGTAATTGAATTAAGTGTCACTATTACATTTTGGCGACTGAAGGCCTTTTTTACCACCCTCAAGTAAAGCCTGAGATTAATCGTCAATTAAAGTTGCAAGTAACTCTACATATTTCACCTTCTATGAATGGCTCTTTCCGACGGTTTAACTAGCCAGTTATAATTGCTGAGTAACGCTGATAGTTAAGTAACTAATCAGCACTTACTCGAGAGTCGTGAACAAGGCCCTATGAAATCCTTGGAGACTAACTGACGAGTGACGTCGGGCGCTCACCTCGCGTCACCGTCTGTTGTACGGCTGTGTGCTGTGCGCGGACAATCACCGGACCTCTGATTGGCTCTGGCAGAGGTGACGTCACGCTTGACGTCACAGTGGACGCAGCCGAGTCGAAGAACACCTCGTCGTCAGAGAGCAGGCTTGGATCGCGGGCGTACGCTTTATGAGAGAGATTCTATCACTATCTAACTAATTGCCACAAATTGTAGGACCTCGCCGCAATTTGAAATCGACACAAATTGTACGAAATCGCCACAAATTGAAAAAATCGCCTCAATTTGTAATTGAAGGCCTCTGATACGTACATCACGAAGGCGAGCTTTAGGGAGGCCTTTTGTTATGCAGTGGATATCTTTCGAATGAGACAAAGACTTAATAGCTCATACATCGCATTTAATCAAAGGATAACTCCAAGCATCTAACTTATTTGACATTAAGCTGTCTATGTTTATATCGCATTAATCGCCACAATTCGTGGTGCTCGTAACCGCCACAGATTACTTTCTGATCCAAAGCTATTATGACTACTAACCTATGCGCTCGTAATCGCCACAGATTAGAAGATTCCTAAAACTATCTTGTCCACTTTCTCATCAATCGTTATTAATCGCGACAAATCGCAAAATATCGCCCTAAATCGCCTCTCACCTCTAACGACGACGTGCTGATTGCGCACCGGAGCTTGCCCTGTCGTCACGGTGGTGCTCACAAACACCTCATCATCTGACAGTAGGTTCGGATCCCGTGTTGGCTCTTTTTCAAGAAAAATATAAAACCAAAAATATTGTTCACTAAAATAACTTTTGCAAATAATTACAATTGAGGAAGGACCATTATTTTTTAAGGACATCTTTTTAGTAATAACTAACGAACTTGCAATAATGTTTTAGTTAATTTTAAGAACTTAAAAATCATTCTTTTTTAATATATTTCTTTTTTAACATCAAAATATATTTTTTTATTTTAAATAGGTAATATCAACAACCTAATTACAACATCATAAGAAGATTTGGCATTGGAATTGGAAAGTGGAGCGATGACCTTCGTAGGGCGGCTGGCAGAAACTGGATGCGAGTGGCCGAGGATCGTACCCAGTGTCGTGCACATGGAGAGGCCTATGTCCAGCAGTGGACTGCTAGACATGATGATGATGAAGAAGATTTTTATTTTTGATGCAGTGCTTTTGAAGTTATATATGTATTTGTATACACATAATATATAATACATATAGAAAAAAGTTTAAGGGAAAATAAAGAAAGAAAATTCCAACAAAATATGCCTAATCATAGTGTTAGTGTTAAAATCACATAAATTGTAATAATAAATCACTAGAAGTTCCCATTATAATAATAAACCACTGTCGCAATGTTGCCATACATGCACAATTTAAAAAAAAATTGTGTGTGTGTGTGAATGATCTACGCTGTTGGCCGCGGGGCCTTTACAGCTTCACTGGATAAGAGGGCGAGCGTGCAACCACTACGCTCGTGCCAGAAGGGCAAGGAAACTCAAGTGCGCCTCAAGGAGGAACGGCCTCGGCTTGGGCAGTCGCTATGGGGAAGGGCGTATACTAGGTGTCTCGTTTCCGGCGGGCAAGGGGTTCTCCAACCCCGCCGGCGAGGTCAGTGTCTGATCAGAGCTCCCTCGCGGGGGAGAGAGTACAGAGTTCCAACAGGTTCTAACCTTACATACCTCTCTGGCTTCCTCCACTCTCATAGTTCGTCTCATGCACGCTCGCCGATTACAGAGACTCTAGACTTGACCTTCAGATAAGACTCGGTATATTAATTGTAATCATTAATACACCATCACGCCTATATTCCCTAAGGGGTGATTAATCATTAATCTGATTACATTTTGCACATCTCTGACATTAGTCAACACAGTACTGATGTATTTTGTGATAATTCTCACATGTGTAGCGACAAGTATTTCAAAACAGTGTGTGATAAAGTTTTTCAAAAATATGTGACGTTAAATTCACGCGAATATACAGACTGCTAGTGACTCATTATTACGATCATTATGGTTATAAATCACGATGCAAATATAACGAGGAGATAGCACTATAATATTTTTCACATAAGATGGGTGGGTGGTGACAGTTCTAAGTGCCAAACGAAATTAATATTTAATTTAATGGTGTTAAGGCGTACAACCATAAGTATAGAAACGGGTCATGCCTCTTATTGCCATTGAATAAAGTATAATTTTCTTAGACTCTTACAACTGTCACAATACCTTACATGAAAAATACTATAAATCTTCCTACAAAACTAAGTGTCTCTGCGCCGGTTGACGCGATATTATAAGGATGTTACGACCCGCCCACTTATGTATATGCCATCTAGCTGAGAATGACAAACTGACACAATCCACGCCTACCGAGATGACGTCAGGGCTTAGTTGGAAAACACAGTGCACAGTTGCTTAGGCCAACTCCTGTTGATATTTGCTTCGTAGTTAAAATCCACACCTAGTTAAATCAAATGTGCATCTCTTTCCAGCAAATTAAAAGATTGCAAGCAAGAGTGAGATGCAAGATCTCGTTTTCGATCTCGCGTTATCGTACATAAACTTACCTTTTGTCCTGTCGGCGTGGGCGCGCTCGGCGTTCAAGAAATCAGTTGTGTCAACTAAAACGATGGTATAATGCTTTTAACATAACAGCATGCAGACTAATAAAAAGACATGGAAAATAAATCGCAAATAGCATGTGAAAAATCACATGAAATAATTTTTCATTTGCACCTGCTATTTTTTCACAATTACTGCTTGATATACTGGATGATTCGGTATAATGCCTAAAGTTGTTGCATTTCTTTTTTAAGTTTGCCATACAAGTTTATTCGATAAGCTAATCAATTTGTATTGAAAACTTCATGAATAATAAAAAATTGCAGAGTAAAAGTTGTTTAGACTGACCTATAAGTGAAGAAACTATTCAGCATTATATATATTCAATGTTCAGTATTTTGAAGATATACTTTAAATCAAGCACATTAAGGTTTTAATTTGTTTGCAGTCATTATCAGCATATCTATCATGATTCCTACTGCCCTTTTGTAGCATACAGTAGCAGGTACGACATTATTTAACACTAGCACTTAGCAAATGAAGAATCATTGCTTGTGCAATTTCACATGTGAAATTAAATGATAATTTCATCAAATAAAAGTAGCAATTTCCATGCCTATAAACAACATGCCTTCAAACTATACCAGGCAATAAGGGAAAATTTTGAATGAAATAGCATATAAAAGCTTATAATTTGATTCAAACACATTTCCAACCAAATAAAAACAATATGCCAATTAGAAGTTATTTTAGACAATATATGAGAATCTTATACCCTTGCGCGACTGCGGTGTCCTTACCGATCATCAACGTTAAGCAGCGTTCAACTCGGTGGGCCTGAGATGGGTGACCGTTTGTGGCATTTCATATTTGAGCATCTCTGTGCTTCAGAAGGCACGTTAAACCGTTGCTCCCATAATAATAATATTAGCCCTGTTAACAAACTGTCCCACCGTTGGGCACGGACCTCCTCTCAAACTGAGAGGGTTTAGGCCATAGTCCACCACGCTGGCCCAGTGCTGGTTGGGGAACTTCACATACCTTCGAGAATCTCTCAGGCATGCAGGTTTCCTCACGATGTTTTCCTTCACCGTTGAAGCTAGTGATAGTTAATTTTTAATACGCACACGCTTTCGGATAGACAAGAGGCGCTCCCTGTTTCCACTAAATGTGGTGGTCTTGAAGCCGAAAGGGAACCTTATACCTTTGATGAGTTCCATCAGCCGATGTCCACAAACCTGCCTCCACCGCTCCGCGTGGTGAAGTATGACCTAATCTCTTTCACAGTTGGTCCCGGTTACCACTTCATATGGCAGCCGTTGGGACAATTCGGAGCTCTCATACGCGGTTTGATAAGTTCCACCAGCAGGTGGCCACAAACCTGCCTTCACCGCACCGCACTGGGTACACATATATGTATTATTTGTGTACTCACCATCACTAAGCACGACTTCAGGTTGGCTGCGAACTGGCGCTTGTTTAGTTTCTATTCTCAACACACGGTGTTCTGTAAAGAAAATATAATATATATATATATACATATTTTCCGAAGGAAGATCTTATCTGAAGGGTAAGTCAAGAGCCTCCGTAACGGGCGAGCGTGCATGAGACGAACTATGAGAGTGGAAGCGAGAGATCTGTAAGGGAACGCACCTATACTACCCCGTACGTACATACCTCCGCTCCTCAGTGACCACCTGTAGTATATGCCAAGACCCCCCTTCCCCTCTATTTTTAATGTAGTCTATACTAATATTATAAAGAGGAAAGATTTGTATGTTTGTAACGAATAAACTCAAAAACTCTTGGACCTATTTCAAAAATTCTTTCACATTCAGAAAGCTACCTTATCCAGAAGCAACATGGGCTATATAACATAGACCCGGTAGGTGGCGCTGTTGTCGACCGGGTACGAAGTCGCAGGAAACTGCTAGTAATTCATAAATACGGTTTTCAAACATTTTTTTGCAAACAGAAAGTAAAAAACAAAAACATGGCTTAATTTGTCTTTATTAATACAGCGCTTCCAGCGTGACGCTAAGAGTGCGTGCATACTTATAGTTAGTTACAAGTGGAAAAAATATTATCAAGAAGAAAAAAATTTATGTAAAAGCTGACAACTGCACTGCACTGCAAACTGTTAGTTTTCAATCAACTGAGTGTTGCCACCTATGAGTTTAAAAAGCGCTAAACGCTGCGCGCCATATTTAAATATAGCTCGAAAAAGTGCGAGATTTCCCTAGAGGATATTGGCTACGTGACGAAGACCTCCGTCCCCCCCTGAGCGGGTCACGTAGTATCGTATACGTTCCCTAACGGTAGAACCTGTTGGAACTCTCTGTGTGAGACTAGCGTGATGATATAGTAGTGTCATGTTGGTCTAATGGGTTATGGTTCGGCTGGAGATCACGAGGACCTGGGAATTAAATTCTAGGTCGAGCATAAACGTAATAATATAACTAGCAGTTGCCCGAGGCTTCGTATGTTTTCGCTTTATGGTCGACACTGCCACCTATCGTGTACGACTATAGAACCATGCTAATTATCTCATAATTACAAAATAAACAAAAAATCATAATCAGTAAATCCGGGAGTGCAGTGTCTGGCTCAACGAGCGTACCATTATGTTAAACAGTCTGCGAAATACGTCGGGGGTAATCTACTACACGGATCTCGTAGAAACTCGAGATAATTTCCGTGCATTCAAGCGTTTTTGCCATACCTATTACTGGAATCAAACATGAATCTCACAAATATGAGGCTCACAAATAGGCCCTGTTAATATTTATTCGTATCCGTGGTGCTTTACAACTGGGCTTATCCTAGTTGTGGTCTCCTTCTTTATAGCTGATGTGCCAATTTTTTGAGTCTCCCGCTTTGCAAAGGAGGAAAGTGGAATTTGATTTTTCCTACTCCTCCTGTTTTTTCTTTCTAATTAAATTTGTTGCGGGTTCCAAGACTATTTAAGCGCTTCCCGGGACACCCCAAGGTTCAAACCTTGGTGTCATCTTAGGAGACCACTGTGGATCCTGGCTTACAGGAGTTACAATGGCAGGAATGTGTGGCGGGCTTAGACCCTTATAAAATAATCAGTCAAGCCGTTTAGGAGAAGAATTACGAATACACGCTCACGGTATTTTGTTTATTAAGATAACTTACACTTGAGTTTTTGGGTTTTTTGGCGTAAAGTCTAAGAGTGATGCCGTCAATTTTATTTATTTTTTCAAAAACTTGCGTTATTTCGAATAATGTGTAATGTTGGTGGCATAGTAACCATTATATATTCTTATATGTGCATGAGTGAAGGTGACATGACACAATGATAAAACGTGCCTTTTCGATTACCCTCAAAACGCAGCAATTGGTATGTAAAGTATCCATCGCTTTACTATCCAGGGTGGGGTACTTAATCAATTCCATTATCATCGTTCTCATCAAGTTCATCGGAAGCTGAATTAATTTAGATAAACAGCATTATGCATCTCACTGGACATTGGCAAAATACTCTTAAATTAGTGTGAAGCCATAACATAAAAAAGAAGAAGCCTTGAGTTTTTTAAGACTGACTTTAACTTTGGACTTTAAACGTTTATGTGGATTTTGTCTCTGGAGTTAGACTCTAGACTATCTGGCTTTGGACTATTTTACTTTTGATTTTTGATTCAACTTTGACCTTTTGACGTTGACCTTGTATGCGTGTGTCAGAAGCGAGGACATCTAAAAATGAGAAATTATGTAAGTATATGTCCGTGTGTGTGTGTGTGTGTGTGTATGTGTGTGTGTGTGTGTCTCAAAAGCCAACACTTACCGTCGCGTGATTCCTCCTCGGTCTCAGAGGGCGCGCTGGCTGGGGACGTCACCTGCGCCGCGCTGATGGCTTCAGATTCCGACAGGTCTGTATCATCTGTAATAGATACAAATATTTTATAGCCGGGAAATTTTTGTGTACGTTCATATGTGTGAATGATTTACGCTTTGCAAAGGAGGGAAGTGGAATTTATTTTTTCTTACTACTGTTAGCTACATCGTCACGCCTATATTCCCCAAGCGGGGGGTGGCATAGGTATAATGAGTACACCTACTTTTCACTAACGATGTTAAGTCCCATGTAATAGGGGGCGAGCCCATTGTGATATACCGGGCACAATTCCAGACTCTGGGACTCATACCGGAAAGTTTTCGTTAGAAAAGCTTCATTTGTCCGACCTAGGATTTGAACCCAGGACCTCGTGATCCCCAAATTGCGCTTTGCCTCTGGATCCAAGAAGCAGTCACTGTTTGTTTTTCTGTCTAATTATATTTTTTGTGGGTTCCAATACAATTAAAGCGAACTCCGGGTCGCCCCAAGGTTCAAAGCTTAGTGTCATCTAATGGTCTCCATTGACTTACAGGAGTTGCAGTGGTGGAAATGTGTGGCGGGCTAGTTCCAAAAAAAAGGGCACGAAATTGTAGTGGAATAGCACGAGTATGTAAAGCAGCAGTGAGCAAGAAATCGGATATAAAAAGTAGCAGAGTGAGACATTCAGGACGGGACAGCTTGGTCCAGTAATTAAGATCGTAAGTTGCTCCGCAGGGGGGCAAATAGCTCAAGGGCGCCTCAAGGAGGAACGGCCTCGGCTTGGGCAGTCGCTATGGGGGAATGCGAATACTAGGTGTCTCTTGGCAAGGTATTCTTCGAGCTCGCCGGCGAGGTCGGTGTCTGATTCTGTGTGCGGTATCTGTATCCGAAAGAAGGGGTGTAAGGGCATCGGGAGGGTCGGTGAGAACATGCCGCGGACGGCAGTAGCGGCTTATAGGTGGGGAGATAGGTTCGTATCTGTTTGGGTGTACGTGAATTTCATGACTGTAAACGCACGACACAGGAATACTTCTAGCTACATTTCTTTTCCTAAATAACTAAAAAAATCATCATTCAATCATTCATCGCTATATCGGTCGCATAGCTTTATACAGTCCTATTGTTTCGGTACTCAGCCGCGTTGGGTTGATACTCAATCGCGTTGTTAGCGTCTCCTATTAGCTTACACCTCTACGGTTCACACAGTTCTGCGGGCGTTGTTTTATCCCCACAATGCGCTTGTACTCGTCTATCTCCGTGTCGGTGACGGGGTCGAACGGGATGTGTGCGTACAGTGCGTTGTATACAGTCGCGTTGTGTTGGTACTCCGTCACGTTGTGTTAATACTCGATCGCGTTGTGTTGATACTCGGTCGCGTTGTGTTGATACTCGATCGCGTTGTGTTGATAGTCGGTCGCGTTGTGTTGATACTCGGTCGCGTTGTGTTGATACTCGATCGCGTTGTGATGATACTCAGTCGCGTTGTGCTGATACTCGGTCACATTGTTAACCTCTCCTACTAGCTAACATCGCTAAGGTACTCACAGTCCTGCGGGCGTTGTTTCCTCTCCACAATGCGCTTGTACTCGTCAATCTCCGTGTCGGTGACGTGGTCGAACGGGTTGCGTGCGTACGGTGCGCTGTACATGGTAGCGTTGTGTTGGTATCCGCGTTGTATGATGCCTTTGGAAGCCGCTCCCATTAGCACCTGCTGTTGGTGGAATTAGGTATTTTATTGTGGGCTTTAAATAGTTTAATTTAAGTAGGATAATATTTTCCCCGAATAGCAAAAAATAAATTACAAAAATATTTATAATAAACTAAAAAGACATAAGAGAGGTCAATCGACGAATCCAACTCGGCTGGGTAGCGTTCGGGAAACTGCGCAACATCTTCTCATCCAAAATACCTCAGTGCCTTAAAACTAAAGCTTTTAGTCAATGTGTGTTACCAGTGATGATATATGGATCGGAGACGTGGTCTCTTACAATAGGTCTCATAAAAAAGCTCAGAGTTGCTCAGCGAGCTATGGAGAGAGCTATGCTCGGCGTTTCTCTACGCGATCGAATCAGGAATGAGGAGATTCGTAGAAGAACCAAGGTCACCGACGTAGCCCTTAAAATTAGCAAGCTGAAGTGGCAATGGGCGGGCCACATAGCGCGTAGATCGGACGGGCGTTGGGGCAGAAAGATTCTAGAGTGGAGACCACGTATTGGCAAGCGCAGCGTGGGACGACCGCCTGCCAGATGGACCGACGATCTTGTGAAAATCGCAGGAAGTCGTTGGATGCAGGTGGCATCGGACCGGTTACGCTGGAAAGCGATTGGGGAGGCCTATGTTCAGCAGTGGACAAGTATAGGCTGAGATGATGATGATGATGATGAAAAAGACCTAAAATCATATATCAAATTAGCTGTATTTAGAGACACTATATCATCACGCCAGATCCCTTGCTAGGTAGGCAGAGAGTACAGAGTTTCAACAGGTTCTTTCCTTACATACTCTCTCTGGCTTCCTCCACTCTCATAGTTCGTCTCATCACGCTCGCCGGTTACGGAGACTCTTGACTTTTCCTTCAGATAAGACTCGGTTTATTTGGTCATGGTAAGATAGTCTAGGTCTTCCCCGGTACCTGCATCCTTCCACTTTGGCATTGAAACTTAAAAACTCGATAAAAACCGAAAAATAGTTTTAATTCAATTAATTCGATTTTCTCAAGACTGCTGATTTGTTTTGATTGGATTAAGGATTTTTGAATTGTGTCGCCTTTCACTAAAGATACAGAAGTATACTTACAACATGGTCTCCAGTATGGGTGTTGACCGCATCCTCACCGATCAGCTTGTTGGCCTCGTCCCACGTCACACCCTCCAGAATGTGGGACTGGGGACCCGCGCTTATCTTGTCCGCGCGACGGTTCTCCTTAATCTAATGGAGTAGAGGGAAGCAATACATATTAATAATAATTATTATTTATTGTCCACAAATTACAGATTGCCTACAGATACATGGTAAGTCTAGGGGTGATTGAATTTGTGGGAGATATCTGGAACGCAAACTAAGCCAAAGCCTGTATTATAGGACTCCAGGCCCCCCTGTCTAGCTAATGGAAATATCACTTAAGAACAAATGCAGACGAGTGATTTTGTGAATATGATAGTTCGTTATGTTAGTGTGTGTGTGCGTGTGTGTGACGGTGTGTGTATGTGTGTGTGTGTGTGTGCGTTTGAGTTAGCGTGTGATATAATGAAATATAAATTAGTACTCGTTTTCCATAACTATCTTTAGCATCTTTCTGATAATAATAATAATAAATAAATAACTTCAGCATATAATGTCCCCACAGCTGGGCAAAGGCCTTCTCTCACAAATCGAGGTGAGAGAGATTAGGTCATACTCCACCACGCGGACCCAGTGCGGTGCGGTGGAGGCAGGTTTGTGGCCACCTGCTGTTGGAACTTATCAAGCCGCCTTTAAGGCTTCCAACTCGGCTTAACGACTACCACAGTTGTAACCGAGACCAACGGCTTAACGTGCCTTTCTCGAATATGCAAATGCCCCAAACGGTCACCAATCTCATGTCGACCGGGTCGAACGCTGCTTAACCTTGGCGATCAGTAAGAACACCGCAGTCGCACAGCGTTACGAGCGCCTCAATTAAAGAAAATAATGAATTTTAATAGAAATGACTGTCCTGTTGGCGATGGCGGCGGTTCAAATTTTAGATCGGACTAAATTTCAGGCAATTAAGGCATTTCTCACAAAAAAAAATTTGACAGACTTTTTGGTGCTTAAACCACTCCGCCCACTGGATCGAATAGGCACGGGTTCGATTCCCGCACGTGACAAATGTTTGTGTGACCCACAAATATTTTTTCGGTCTGTGAACACGCCCACGGCACAGAAATAAATACTAGCGCGTAGGGCTACATTTAAAAAAAATCTCAGTCTGGAGTCAAGAACACTTACCATCGTCCCAATGTAAATGAGGCGAGCTTTATATCAATATACCGAGCACAATGCTAGACTTCAGACCGATATCAAAAACACTTTAATAAAAACCCACACATCGTCCGATCTAGAATTTGAACCGGGGACTTCGTGATTACTACCGAAATTACGCGTCTAGACCAACGAAGCAGACTAAAATATCTATCTATATCATCACGCCAGATTCCAGGCTCTTTCCTTACAGACATCTCTGGCTTCCTCCGCTCTCATAGTTCGTCTCATACACGCTCGCCGGTTACGGAGACTCTTGACTTGCCCTTCAGATAAGACTCGGTTTATTTGGTCGTGGTAAGATAGTCTAGGCCCTTCAGATAAGCCACGGTCTATACCAAGCCAATATAAAAAGGATATGACTTAGATTTATTATTTGATTTCCCTATACAATCAAGTTCGAACGTTACACCCGACCCACTTCTGTATTTGCCATCTAGCTGACAACATACTGACGTAAGCCACGCCCACCGTGATGACGTCAGGGCCTAGTTGGAAGACACAGTGCACAGTTGCTTAGACAGACCCTCCTCTTTTTCTTCTATTCTCTTTTTAAAAAACGTATCACCAATATAACAATATATAAAAAATATAACAATAAAATATGTTACCTGTTGCTGTAACTTCTTGAACTCCTTTGGATTCGTGTTTTTGGGCACAAACTGGAGGGTGTCGATCTTGACTGGGGTGCTGGAGTGGGCTGGGGATCCGTCTTGCACCCACTAGTGGCCGTAGATAGCCCACGGTTGTCCAAAGCATAGTCCAATACCACGTTTTCGTCCAAAACGCCATTCAAAGTTGATATTAAATAGATATAACACCATACAAGTTGCCAGGTTTTCGTAGATGCCAAAGTTTCGTCCATAATATTCGACCGAATTTCGTCAAACGTTGGTCCATTGGTTGGTCAATGTTTTATCCAATATTTTCATATTGGTCCAATATTGGTTCATATTTTAGTCCAATCAATTGTATTAATCATTAGTATATAGACACAGATTAAATGTATCCATAATTTCCAAAATTGGTGTCCAAATTTAAAACACATTTGAAAGTATCGTGTTTCGCAGTTGGTGTGTGTAGTGACCACATTTTTTGTATATTCAAGTACATTCCCAAAAATGTTTCCATTTTAAAGTGAGATCATGTTTGTGTAAAAAAATGTCGTAATTTTGTCCGCCATTTTCGATTCCATTTTTCACAGCATCGATGCGTGTACAGCGATTTGTCGTTTCATCGAGAAAGAAGAGAGAAAAAATAAAACAAAATTAGTAAAAATGTTGCCAGCATATATTGCGAATAGAAAGATATTCCAAATTTGTAATATCTGTCAAATTCGCGTGAGGTTGTTAGTATGAGGATGGTACGGAAAGGTGAGCGGTAGTTACAATGTATATTTATCAAAGAAAAAGAAAAGATTGTGCGTAAAAGAAAAAGAGGAAAAAAAAGAACGGCTCAAAATTTCTTCTCATCCTGGCGTTTACATCGAGCATGTACAGTATAGATATTTATTTATTTTAAAAATCGGGCACAAGCCATACAATTAAAATTCCAATTGTCATTCCCCATGCAAAAGCGTTTTTAAGCGAAAAATTTCGATTTCAAGAACTATTTTAATTAAATTCGACATTCGATTTACAATTGTAAAAAAATAATTTAAATTCGCACAAGATATTTGAATACATAAACAAAAACCAAACAGCATATTTTTACCAATACTGTTTAAGGCAAAAATAAAAAAATAAATTTTTATACTTGTCCGAATTTATAAGGATGCCAAGGGCAAAGGACATAGGAAGAAAATTAATAATAAAAAAAGGTTGTGCAGGAAAAAGGATAATTGTCATGTGGCAACATTTCCTACCAATTTCCTAATAAAAAAAAACTCTCGATTTAAACTGTACAGACTCGATGTGTTAAATTTATGAATAAAATTATTTTTTAATAATCTTACTCATTTACCAGGGGATGTGTAATGAAATGCTGTTGATTTTATTGATTTTTTTTTCAGGATTGTCCTAAGAAAAATTTGGTTACCCTACAAACGTCAAATAGACCCAATTGCACCGGAAAACAACATTTCTATAATGTTAATATTAATAAGAAGCTTTTGAAAGAAAAGAAGAAGAAAGAATGGTTATTGACATAATTCAGAATACTTTGTTGTTGCTGGTACTCATTATGCTGTCGCTTAATTACTGCAAACAGTGGATTCTTAGAGCATATAAAAATACTTAGACGATTAACAAAGGGGCACCTACAAATCGTCAAATACCTTTGTTATTACTGCAGAGTTAAGTCTGACGGACGATTTAGCGCAGCGGTTAAGAGCTTAAGCCGCTCCGACCAGTGCCAAATCGACGCGGGTTCGATTCCCGCACGGGATAAATCTTTGTGTGATCCACAATTATTTGTTTCGGTCTGGGTATTTGTGAATGTGAATTTTCATGTTAGTAAACGCACCCACGACACAGGAGTAAATCCTAGTGTGGTGCTACGTTTTTTTTAAAGAAAATACAAAATGAATTATTGGAGTTTAATCAAATGAAATAACGCCGGTGGTCGCTACAGACTCATTGAAATTGCATGCATTTAAAATCTCAATATTGCTATGAAACAAGATTTTTTTGCAAATTTATAATTATTGATGTATAACATCTTTCCTCTTGGTTGCTGGATATTTTTTGTGGGAGTGATTTCAGAAAAGGGACGGAAATGTGTTACTGGAAACCGAGGAAGCGAGCGCTATATGATTTGACCAATGAGCGCGCGCGGTGGCGCAGAGATGGCTGTGAAATTGTGTCAACAGGAAACCGGGGAAGCGCGCGCTATTTGATTTGACGAATGAGCGCGCGCGGTGGCGGAGAGATGGCTGTGAGATGGTGCCAACAGGAAACCGGGGAAGCGCGCTCTATTGGATTTGACCAATGAGCGCGCACTATTTGATTTGATGCGGATCTTTTTCATAGTAGGATAACATGTTAGATGTTACACATCATATGCGACTACTGCCAGGCTCGCTGATTTTTTTATATAGATTTAGAACAAAGTACTTTCAGGTTTTGCATTTATTGTTACACCTTGTATCGTTTTTGACATCGGAAATCAGTCCCGACTGTCAAACTGACAAAGAAATCGTTATAAGATGAATTGAAAGTGTTATATGTTTCTCCTTATAACATAACGCAGTATCTCTTTCTAATAGTCAGACAGGTCAGTCTGACTCGACCGCTTTACGAGTATCATGAATTATGTCATATTATACGAAAGGGTTATCGATGTTATAAAAAAAACATTATTCAAAATTACCTCCTCGTTGTTAGCGTCCACCCACTGCAAAATATTTGAATATTAGTAACAAAAACAAACAAAAAAAATACATTAATAACAAGTTTAGTTTCATAAGAAAAAAAAATCAAAAGCATTTCATTGTGTGAGAGCGGCTTAAAAAAGAGGTTAAGTAGATTTCTGTAATATTTTTAATTATTTTATATTGATTTTCGAAACATATCTAAAAGCACAATAATAGTTATATAAGCTTGTAGAACGATATTCCTGAGCCTTAATTCTCACAAGCGTTTTTTTAAAACGCGTTATAAAAGCGCTAGAAATACGTTGAGTTACTATGCACTAGAGAAGATATTTCAAACAAAATATGGCGTATAATATGACCACTGGGTGACACGCGCAGGGTGAGCGGGGGCGTCTGGATGTTAGGAGGCATACATTAATTACGTAAGCTCAAAATGGGGAGGAGGGGTCCAGTTAAATCTCATCAAATCTCATTTAAACTGTGGGGTTGGGCATAATTAAAAATCCAACATCAACTTTTGAAAAACAAATTATAAACATAATAAAAACGCGGTGTTCGTCTCATAACAGGCGAGCGTGTATGAGACGAACTATGAGAGTGTACGAAGCCAGAGAGGTATATAGGAAAGAACCTGTTAGAAACTCTGTACTCTCTGCATACCCCGCAAGGGATCTGGCGTGATGATATAGATAGATAGAATAAAAAAACATTGCTGTATACTTTTCTTAAAATATCCTATTTTGTAGGCTACAAAAAATCTAATGATTATGCAAAACTTTTACTTCGAGAATTTTATCTTCAACAACTAGGGCGTAAATCTCATGTAAAGGAAGTCGGGGGTTCCCACAATATCTTACCAAGGAGGAGGGAGGAGGGATTAAAAAACAGCTCATGTAATTAATGGGTGCCCCCTTATAAAAAATATGCATTTATGTGCACTGAGAAGTGCCCATTAAGGCAATTTTTTTTAAATAATCTGTGCACTCATTCGTGTCACATTGCAGCAAGCATCTCGCGCGAAATGGGCCAAAGTGTATGCACTTTAACTCTACAAAAAAATAGTTGAGATGTCATCTCTAGAACGTAGCAGATAACAACAGAATGTCACATTGAACAAATAGAAAACAGTACATTTGTTAATAAAACGTCGGCAAAAAGCACTTAAAAAAACGCTTGACTGACTATGGACTTATGCTGGTTGTCAGCCAGGAGCTGAGCTTTGCCGTAAATAAACTAAGCTAGATATATTTAGCTTAGATATTTTGCGGTAGACACTTGAGCTAAACTATGATAGCTTACTTGAGCTAAGTAAGCTAGAATAAGCTAATTTAGCTAAGGTTATGTGACTTACTTTCGCTACCAGCCGACAACTAGCTTCAATTTTAAAATAAATATTAAAAAAGTAGAAAAGATGTTTTATTAATGATTTGAATAGGGTTTTACCCTCAGATATTTTACTAAAATAATTAAACCAGTACAAGTTCAAAAAAAATGCCGAAAATTCTCAGGAATATCTTTCAAAAAACTTGAATTATACACACAGTAGCTATCAGCGAATACAATTACAGAATCGCAGTTTTTCATTCATATATATATATTATTTATTTTAAAATTTGAATTATATAATCTCTTATTAATAAATTAATATATATAAAAAAAAAATTCGATGATTTCGCTTCATAAAATAAAGTATATAAAAACAGGGAAAGAATTTTTGAGCCGTTTTGAGCGCGATCAGACAAAAATGCTCGGAAATGCTGCACAAAATTCTTAAAATACTATAGACTATTTGTAATATGGTTAACATTGATTTTCTCTTTCTATCAGCAACAACTACACTATATAAAGACCCTTATAAAATAGAAAAAGACGAATAAAAAATCAAAAAATATAAAAGTGACAAAATGCCACTACCAAAAATAAAATAAACAATGACGTAATATATGGACACGCCATAAAAACGAAAATATGGTGTTCATGCCAAGACATTAAAATGGCGGTCGGTCATAATGCAGCCCGCGATATTGAAATCGTTTGACAAAAGTACTACAGCCCTACAAGCATCTTATGGCCCGCAGCCACAATCAGAACTAACGCCGTCATCAAGTAAAATGTCACTTTATGACAGACGAATTTACCCAAGTTTTTTAAATCAGTAACCATGCCGATGATTTCCTCAATGTTTACCCTAATTACACAGCAATGCCAATGTAATCCACTGGCCAAAAGAACCTTGTCGGACTATAGTAACAACTAGCAATCAAAATAGCGCCGTCGCAAATGATTATTCCCAAAGACAAAAACTTCATGCCCATATATATATTACGTCAACGATAAAAACAATAAAAATAAAGTATTAATAATAAAAAAAAGTATTTAAAAATGGAATGTCCTGCTTAACACGAGAATCATGGCTTACCTACACTGTGATGACTTTTTTTCTACGAAATGACACGGAAAGAAGGTATACTGCCAAAAGAATTTATACACCAATCTAAAGAGCTCTACAATATTTTTTTAAATTTTTATACAATCCCAGATAAGTTCGATTAATCAGCTAATCAAAATTAAACGCCGTCACGCCTATGCTTCCCAAACAGGGGCGGCAGAGGTGTACTGTGTACACCCACTTTTCACCGACGATGTTAGTTCCCATGTGATAGGGGGCGAGTTTATTGCCATATACCGGGCATAATTCTAGACTCCAGACCGACACAACTGTATCAACTGTGATTTTGTGTGTGTATGAGTGATCTGCGCTGTTAGCCGCGGGGCCTTTATAGCTTCACCGGACAAGAGGGCGAGCGTGCAACCACTACGCTCGAGCCAGAATGGCAAGGCGGTAATTAGCTCAAGGGCGCCTCAAGGCGGAACGGCCTCGGCTTGGGCAGTCGCTATGGGGGAGGGCGTAAACTAGGTGTCTCGCCGTGGTGCTCTGTACCGGCCGACGGGTAAGGGATTCTTCAAGCTCGCGGGCGTGGTCGGTGTCTGATTCTGTGTGCGGAATGTAAGAGCATCGGGAGGGTCGGTGAGAACATGCCGCGGACGGCGGTAGCGGTTGATAGGAGCGGAATCAACTGTGATCACTAGATACAGTTGTATCCAGTTCGGAGTCTGAAGGTTAAAATCTGATGATTGTAAAACAAAAATTGCGAATAATTCTACACCTGACAATGATAGAATGACGTATAAATTCTAAACGTTTTGGCATTATACCTCAATTCAGATTCACATATAAAATATGGGTGTATATTGTGACATTAATAATTGTGATATTTTCAACCTTATTGCGTTAAGAATAAGGTTATTCGACTATGGAAGAGGTATTTGAGATAAACCATTATTTTCTATACTATGGCAAAAAATTACGATAAAATCTAATTGGACAAACTGAACCATATATTTGTTCCATTTAGTTATAGTTCTGGAACCTCAACGTGATCTTTCCTTGCAAAATAACTAAATATCTCCTAAATACAAAACCGAAAAGATGATTATTTCTGGTATGTTATTTAAATATGAATTAACTGTTCTAATGCCTCAATTTAATAAAAACCTACTTAGGTTCGAGAACCTCAACTAAATGAAGATATTTATGGTTCGAGATCTTCAACTCAATGGAGCAAATGTTGTGGTTCGGGAACCTCAACTTCATGGAACAATATTAAGTTCTTAGATCTACGCGAATATGACACACGAAATAAAACTATTTTACAGATTACATCGCGGTTTATTTTTGATTTTTAAGTTCCCGACGTTTCGAGTGCTTTGCAGCACCCATAGTCACGGGAGGGACTGAGGTGTTAGACATCCAGAAGTCGTCTCAAACTTCTTAATTATTTTTTTGATCCGATCTACGCAGAATGAGCTCACGGTGCCTTTTGGACGTCAACCACCTCAGTCCTTCGGGTTGGGAACTTAAAAATCAGAAATATACCGCGATAAAACCCGAAAAATATTTCATCCATGGAACAATGTTGGGACACAAGTTCCTCAACCCAATGGTTGAGGTTCTTGTGCCACATGTTGTGGTTCGGGAACCTCAATTCAATGGAACTTAGTTGTTATAGATCCATTTAACTATCTCATATTATTAATGTGTCTTCTAGATGGTGAAACTCTAAGATTATCAATCACAATTATTATAAATATATAAATAGATTTTATTTTCGAGATAAATAAAGTTATATTCAAAGTCTTATTATATTACGAAAGGAAACAAGACGGAATTACTATATAGCAATTCTACGCGATAAGGAATATATGATACTTATTTTAATAACACAGCTTAATAAAACAGCGAGTTCACTCCACTTTTAAACCAATAGCGCCGATAAAAGAAAGTTTTAATTGTTAATAAAAGAAATATTCCGCATATAAGGGTGTGAAATAAGCAAATTCACTAGTGAATTTCTTTCATCGTGACATTCAAAATAAGATATTGAAAATAGAAATAAATTTCAAATTATGATTATAATATTTTAATGGTTGATTTATTATTGCAATATGAAACCTCTGTACTCTCTGCCTGCCCGCAAGAGATCTGGCGTAATGATAGTAAATATTTATAAACATTTAGATTTTAAAACAAAATTTTGGAGGTTTTCACTGAAATCTAGAATTATTCCCGTTAAAAAATAAAGATCGTATTATATGATCTAAATAACACAATCGTTCAAAAAGCTTCTGTAGATTTTTTTTCTACGTATTCAAACTTTAATTTACTCGCTTATAGACTATAAAATGTCGTTTAAAACAACCTTTTACCCCTCAATAAAGTTATTTATGAACGAAAAACGATAAAATGTATGTAAGTAACAAAATCACCAAATAAAAAAGACTACGTCGCATGAAATAAATATACTTTCCCCTCGATGTATTGCTTTACGAGCAACCAAGAAAGATAGAAACACTACTATATTAAACAAGGTGACAGTTCGGAGTGAACAGAGATGGGCAAAATGTAATCAGATTAATGATCACAATTACATTTTGAAATATTCAATCATGATTCAAGATTAAGTGTAATCGTAATCGTTGATTACAAAATGTAATTATAATCGTTAATCATTAATACACCATCACACCTATATTCCCTAAGCGGGGATGGTTAATCATTAATCTGATTACAATTCGCCCATCTCTGGTAGTAAACAAGCTATTGTAATAAGCTGTGATTATAGCCTCTAATAATGACACCCTACCGCTGTATTCAACCCGACTCCCTTCCACCCAATAAATAAATCAATATTAACTTTCAAAATATCATCTTTAAAGGTAAACAAATTATAAATTTTTCAAATTTAAAAAAAAATAGCTTTCTTCATTGCTATCTGTTTATCGACAGATGATGTGGTAAAAAAGAGTGACGATATTTTGTAGTGAATCGAACTCAATTCACTTATCTCTGGATACCAATTATAGATCGTACCAAAAAAAAAACCTACACCTATCTCCCCCCCTAACCCTCAGAAGTAGGATGACACCACCAGTTAACGATCTACTCGGCTTCAACCCTCAAATATTCTACCTTGGTGATCTTCTTCGGGTCCGAAGTGCCTGTCTCGAGGACCTCCACCTTCTGGTACACGTTGGGCGAGTTGAGCCAGCGGGTGCGTTCGCCGGTCTTGCCTTGACCCTTCTTCCATATCCTGGGGTGAAAAAACGTGTTTTAAACATAGAGTTTTTCCCTTTAAATCTACATTTTTTTTGTAACAAATTTTATAAAAAAATATATTTTCGAACGGTGTCGACAGGGTCGTGGATTGGTCATGCTTACTAAAATGTCTTTGTTAGTGGCGGCTCTGTGGAGCGGGTCACTCTTTTCCCTCTAATATGGTCGAGGAGAGTGATGACTGCTTCTCAGGTCATACTCGTGAACGGGTGCTGCTGGTGGGGACTGGTCCGTCCTCTGTCCCTCCACTCCGATCTAGGTCTCGAACCTATTCGCGCCTTTATTAAAAAGGCGTCAACACGTCACTTCGCGAACCATGCGAATCCGTTAATCGTAGCCACCGCCGACTACGATCTCCCCCCCGACCCCTGCCGCCACCGCCGGCCGCGCCATGTTCTCACCGACCCCCCCGATGCTTTGTCATCCCTTCTTTCCGCTCAGAATACGGGCGACGACGACGACGTAGTAGTAGATCCCCTCCCATAGCCGGCGGTTGACCGGTGCACTTAGTAGTGCACCCGTCCCACTACAGCGACTGTCCCAACCGAGGGCGCCTCGAAGAGGCGTATGTCGCCTCTTGCCCTTCTGGCTGGCTAGAGCGTAGTGGTTGCTCGCTCGCCTTTAAGTCCGGTGAAGCTGTAAAGGCCTCGCGGCCAACAGCGTACATCATTCACACACACACACACACACACCGTCCTCTGTCCTTTGACTGATTGAACGTGTACCGTAGCACTGTTGAATTTTGTCTCGTTCGGCATCACGCTGGAGCTATAACCAGTTGTTTTGTACGCACTCTTTACATATTTTATAGTAACCCTTTCTCTTACTATTACTATTTATACCTTTTAAGTTCTGTCGTTTCCATATTTCCCGGCGATTTTGAATTTGGAACTGTTCTATATTCGAATGTGTTTAAATTTTGAATCTCAAAGCAGTTGAAAGTATTAGGATTAATGCTATTGTTTAGTCACAGCGTCGATTGGAATCTGTCTGGTTACGTACGAAAATGAATCTTTCTAAGGAAAATGTTCGTGCAATAAATTTCTACATCTTTAAAAGAGGCCTGGCACGGCTTCAGTGTTTTGAAGAGCTAACATTTGTGTTCAGTGATGAAGCCTCATGTCTGCGGACTGTCGAACGCTGGTATTTAGAATTCCAGCGTGGACATACTAGTGTTAGTGACAAATCTCGCGAAGGACGCCCAAAATCCGCCTTCACTGAAGATAACATCATTGCTGTGAGACAACTAATTATCGAAGATTATCATGTGACGTATCGAGAGATAGAGGCTCTATTAGACATCTCAGGGACAACTATTCAGAAGATCTTGCATGAAGCGCTTGGTGTGAGAAAGCTAGTTTGCCGTTGGATACCGCATCTGCTTTCCGACGATCACAAGGCGGCCCGCGTCGGATGGTGTAAGAAAACTCTGCAAAGGTTCAACCGAGGAGAGTCAAATTACGTCTACGACATCATCAGTGGTGACGAATCTTGGATCTATGCCTACGATCCTGATTCCAAACAACAATCTACAATTTGGGTCTTTCAAGACGAGCCAAAGCCGACTAAAGTTGTTCGTTCCCGAAGCACTTCAAAGAAGATGGTGGCCACGTTCGTTGGAAAAACCGGCCATGTTGCGACTATTGCACTTGAAGATCGTAGAACGGTTAACGCAGAGTGGTATACCACAGTTTGTTTACCACAAGTCATCGCCGAACTTCGAAAATATAGCTCAAAACGACGCATCATCCTGCACCACGACAACGCAAGATCGCTCGTCAAACGATTGAGTATTTGAAGCAGGAAAAAGTAGAAATTCTTGACCATCCTCCATACAGTCCTGACCTAAGCCCTAAAGATTTCTTTACATTTCCTAAAATTAAGAAAAGTCTTCGTGGTCAAAGGTTCCAGTCCGGTGGAGAAGCAGTCGACGCTTTCAAGTGAGCCATTTTGAACACCCCCACTTTAGAGTGGAATAAATGTTATAATAACTGGTTTGAGCGAATGGGAAAGTGTATTAAGCTACGTGGTGAATACTTTGAAAAACAATAAAAAGTACTATAAGGTTCTAGTTGTTTTTTTCTTCAAACGACAAAACTTAAAAGGCACGCCTCGTATTATTATACTTTTTATTATATACCTCTACAACATCTCTATTTGGTAAATAAGAGGACTATGTAGACACTGACCAATACCATGAATCTTAGTACACTTATGATTAATCTATACTTAAGCACATCTATTTAGCTCGTTCTGCATCATTCTCCCATACCCCATGAATGCAATGTATACAAAGAGAATTATAAAACTCTCATTTTTAAAATGAGTAACTGTGGTGTTTCTTGCCCTTCTTCTCCACAGGAATGACTTTCCGAACGAGTGGTAGTCTTAAGTAATCAATAATTTTCTCTTTTTGACTATTCATAGGTGCCTTTTGGTCTACATGAATAAAAATTTTTTAATTTTGATTTTAACAAAAGGAAGCCCCACACTAGGATTCATTCCTGGTTCGTGTCCGCCACGACGCGAAGCAGGATATCGTTTGGGTTGCACCACCTAACCATGTTTTCCTTACTCTGGCCGACCTGGGTCCGAAGTCTATTTAAAGACTTCCAGACCGGCCATGGTAGTTAGTCCAGAAGGGAGTCTCTCAGCAGGTCTCACAAAGGGATTTGGTAGCTATGCTTCTTTCCTTTAAACATTGCACCTCGCTTTTGTTAGCTCTAGGGTTAAGGGGTCAACACACTATTTACGACTTTTTGGTTTTTTTTTATTTCGGCCTAAGCCCGCCACACATTCCCACCATTGTAACTCCTGTAAGCCAGGATCCACAATGGTCTCCTTAGATGACACCAAGGTTTGAACCTTGGGATGTCCCGGGAAGCGCTTCAATTGTCTTGAAACCCACAAGAAATTTAATTAGAAAGAAAAACAGGAGGAGTAGGAAATATAAATTCCACTTCCCTCCTTAGCAAGGCGGGAAATCCAAAAAAAAAATGGAAGATCAGCCCAAGAGTAGGAGACTACAACTAGGTTAATCCCAGTTGTTAAGCACCACGGATATGAAAAAAAGCTTTTGTTGCACTGGTGTGGCGTTCGAAACACCGAGATTAGACGATGGACAAAAGTCCAAGACATTGTCAAACGCATCTCTTCATTAAAGTAGAAATGGACAGGACATGTTACTAGAAGAAATGACAACAGATGGAGTAAGGTAGTGACAGAATGGTGGCCTAGAACAGGCAAACGACGAATGGGCAGACCAATCACTCGATGGGTAGATATCGAGACTTGGAGGAAGAACTTGGAATAGATTGGCACAGGACCGCGGAGAATGACACAAGAGGGAGAAATATGCGATGTATGCATTTTTTTTTTCTAAATAGAGGCTGGCTAGGAATCTGGCTGTCTTTTCCTTCTGGGTTTTTGTTTGGAATATTGTTGATATTAGACCATTGTATCTATTTCTTCAGGTGGGCATTATAGGTGCTGAGTGTGGAAGATCACCAGCTCTTCTTTAGCAGTTGTTTTTCTTCGCTATTAGGAGGATAATGCTTTTCAGTGAGTTGTATAAAGCTGATCATGATGTCAATGATACTCACCCTTGCTTGTAAAGCTCCTCTTCCTCAAGAAGATAGCCGAGAGAGGAGACAGCTGGCGGCACTTCCACGTCGTTCTTGGGCCTGGGCACGTCATTCTATAGAAAAAATAAAACATGGTGTTTATATCCTTAGTTTTTCAACTATTAAAGATTAATAAACACAAAACACATATAAATAAATAAACACCGTCACGCCTATATTCCCCAAGCAGGGGTGCCAGAGGTGTACTGTGTACACCCACTTTTCGCCGATGATGTTAGGTGCGATATAATGGGGGGCGAGCCTAGTGCCTGCCATATACCGGCCACAATTCTAGACTCCAGACTCATACAGGTTTTGCCACTAGACCAACGAGGCAGACAAGATTAGTCTAATTATAATTGACTAACTCTTAAACCATCTATGTCACAGAAATCTATGTTATTTAGAGTGTGTGTGAGTGATGTGCGCTGTTGGCCGCGAGGCCTTTACAGCTTCACCGGACTTAAGGGCGAGCGTGCAACCACTACGCTCGGGCCAGAAGGGCAAGGAGCGACATACTCGAGGCGCCCGCGGTTGGGATAGTCGCTGTGGGGGGACGGGGTGCACTACTAAGTGCACCGGTCAACCGCCGGCTATGGGAGGGGATCTACGACTACGTCGTCGTCGCCCGTATTCTGAGCGGAAAGAATGGATGACAAAGCATCGGGGGGGTCGGAGAGAACATGTCGCGGCCGGCGGTGGCGGGGGCGGCAGGGGTCAGGTCGTTATTTAGAAGTAACATAGGCTATAAGGCATTATACAAGAGCTGGATCGCATAAATGATTTCGTATAATATAACTGCATCGTTGATCTAGTAGCAAAGCGCATCGCTTGGTGACCACGAGGTCTTAGGTTCAAATCCTAGGTTGGACAAATGGAGTCCGGAGCCTGGAATTGTGCTCGGTATGTGGCAATGGGCTCGCCTCCTATTACATGGGACCTAACATCGTCGGCGAAACGTGGGTGTACTCAGTACACCTCTGCCACCCCCGCTTGGAGAATATAGGCATGACAGTGCTTTTTTTTAATAATATAAAAATGTATGTATCTATACAGAATATTATGAAAAAAAAACTGAATCTCCATTCAGTTTTTTAATTAGACAAAACAAGACAAGCGTGATGAGTTTCTCGCCGTATCTTCTCAGTGGAGGCCGCGTTCCGATCCGGTGGTAGATTAGTAAGTTAAAAAAGATGTGTTTATATATGAAATGTTTATATGACCAATACCCCCGCAGGGTTTCTGCAACATAAACAATATGAGTTTGAAATTAATAAATAAGAGTACCTTGATGAGCGGGTGGCGGTAGATGTAGCCGGTGCGGAAGCCGGCGTTGTCCAGCATGCGCATGAGCGCCTCGAACTCCTCGCCGCCCACGCGCCACTTCACCGCGTCCGCCGGCGGCTTGCGGGACGCCTCGTAGATCTGACGGAGGAACATGCCATATGTGAGAGCTGGCGATGATAATCTCACACACGGTTGATAGGGTGATAAACGATAGGGTTTGGGTCGATCAAAAATGATAATAAAACCGCCCGAATAGGGAATATGCGTGTATTTTTTTTTGATTACATCAATATATTTAATTGCAAGAAAAATTTATGCGTCTAAACAAAATGTAAAGGGAAAAAAATGTTGCAGATAGAAAACAGATAAGAGCAATTTAAACGCCCGCCATTTTGTCGCGCTTCGCGTGACGTCAAAGTCTATAATAACAATCAACTAGTGAACAGCTGTAGAATTTATTTTTATTTTGTATTTAGCGACTATTATATAATGGAACAACACTGTTGTGCCGAGGTGTAAAAATACAATAAGAAATGCACCCGATAGGTGCGGACATTATGAGAAAGTGGTGTAAAATCAGAACAAGAGACATCTCCATCAAATTATTTATATTGCTGTGAAGATCACTTTAACGTAAGAATTAACTTAAATAATTTAAACTAAAATTTTGTCTTTGTGTAAATCGACAACAAAAAATAACAATAAAACTAACTCAATAGCAAACATCCAACAAATATGCACTTGTTGACATTTGTATTTTAGACTTTGACGTCATATTCGATCTGACCAATAGCGTGGCGTTCCAGGGCGTTCCAGCTACTTTGAATTTCCCACTCATTTTTTGTACTTTCAATAATTATTAGTGTAGTTTTTCTAACGCAAAACTTCCCAGTATGAGTTCGGAGTCTGGAATCGTGCCTGGTAAATGGCAATAGGCTCGCCCCCTATTACATGGGACCTAACATTGTCGGCGAAACGTGGGTGTGCTCAGTACACCTCTGCCACCCCCTCTGGGGAATATAGGCGTGACGGTGTGTGTTTACAGAAATTATTTTCTTAATAAAAAAGTAATGTTATAAAAAAATATTGGTATAGACATTACTCTAATGCGATAAAGTTTGTAAAAAAAAATATTTGACCCTTATTTGAATTACACACATAATTGAATTATGTAAGTGCACTGATTTATTAATGTTAAAAATGATTACTGATGCCTCGGTGACGCGCATACATACTTATTGCGTAAACGCCGAGTAAGCAAAATGTACAGTTCACTGTACACCATATTTAACCTTTTAACTCACTAAGCGACAAATTTGTGTCGGGCAAAATCATGCCGTATACTCACTAAGTCACAAATTTGTCTCATGTTATTACCGATTTAAAAAGTCCATTCTAGTATGAACACGTGACCTTGTAGACATACGGTTTGTTCGGACGAAAGATGGCGGAGTTTACGTTCTTTATTTTGGTGCATAATACTTGTCATAGATTTTCTGTGAGCATCGGTCATTCATATTCTAAAGCTCGTGAGAGAGGACGCACGTCTAAAACGTCGTTAAAAGACACAAAACTAGATATAGAGATTTTTATAACTACTTATCCTAGATTACAAAAAGCACAACTTGTTATTCCAAAGTAGAGTAATATTTTCTAAAAAAATTATTTGCTTAACACCCGATGCCCGATTATTCTCCATTTTTCTTTATTCAATTTACCGATTGTGATGTTAAAAAGAGCATAGAGTCGATCACATCCAACGCTGTCGGCAGCGATTGTATCAGCCGTAATATTATCCTTCCTATCCTCGACGAAATCCTTCCCATCATCTCTCATATCTTCAATCATTCCATATCCACTGGTAACTTTCCAGCACCGTGGAAATACGCCCAAATAATACCATTACCCAAAAAACCCAATCCCTCATCTGTTTCCGATTTTCGCCCAATATCCATTTTACCTTTTTTATCCAAGGTGCTTGAGCGCCTTGTCCATGACCAACTGAGTAGTTTCCTCAACAGAAACTCCCTTCTTAATCCTTTCCAGTCTGGTTTTCGTCCTGGTCATAGCACTGTTACTGCTCTGGTAAATATTACGGACGATATAAGATTAGGCATGGAGAATGGCAATTTAACTATTCTTACATTGCTTGACTTTAGCAATGCCTTCAACACCGTAGACTTTGACATTCTCATTGGACTGCTGCGCTCTATTAACATATCTCCAACGGCAATTGATTGGTTTCGAAACTACCTGTCTGGCCGCCGGCAACGTATTTGCATCGATGAAACTTATTCCTCGTGGTGCAACACCAGTGCCGGTGTACCGCAGGGTGGCGTTCTATCCCCTTTACTTTTTGCGGTTTTTATTAACTCTATTCCCAACCAGCTACTTTCTTCTTACCACCTTTATGCAGATGATCTTCAAATCTACACTCAAGCTCCGTTGGCCAGGTTGTCAGAGGCTGTTAGCACTATTAATCACGATTTAACTAAGATATGTGAATGGAGCAAATGCTACGGCCTTAAAGTCAATCCTTGTAAGACTCAGGTAATTGTTGTTGGTAGCTCCAGATTTACTGGACGCGTTGACTGGTCACAACTTCCCCAAATCATGTTTGATGGGATTACCATACCAGTAAGTAATACTGTAAAAAATTTGGGGATTCACATTGACACCAATCTGACATGGGGTCCACAACTGCAAGAACTTAGTCGGAAAATATTTGCATCCACTGGCTCACTGAGGAGGCTACGCAATTTTCTTCCTACAACCACTAAAATTGCACTCGCACAATCCCTTCTTCTTCCTATAATTGATTATGCAGACGCTAGCTATCTAGATCTTACCGAAAACCAACTTAACAAACTTGAGCGACTTCAAAATGTCTGTATAAGGTTCATATTTGGTTTACGCAAATATGACCATGTCTCAGAATTTCGCTCAAAGCTCAAGTGGTTACCAATTCGCCTTCGCCGGAATGCTCATATATTATCTCTTTTATACAGTATCCTGTTTAATCCGTCAACTCCCTCTTACCTAAAGGAAAGATTTGAATTCCTTCACGAGACACATTTGAGGTCCCTAAGGTCGTCGGAGAATCTAAAGCTGAAAACGCCAATGCATTCCACAAATTTCTTTGATAAATCCTTCACAGTTCAAGCTGTCCGCTTGTGGAATGCATTGCCTGTATCAGTCAGACGTGCACAGTCGTCAGCTTCCTTCAAAAAGATGGTCAAAGACCACTATCTCTCTACTTGCTGACAAAATATGATGCATCATAGTCAGTCCCTTTTTGTTATACTTTTTTGTAAGTATGTATGTAGTTAAATATGTTTTGTACTTATTTACGTATATATGTATTTATTTATCTTTTATGCAAATTTCAGTACTTGTATATACCAATGATAGCGTACGCCACCAACTGCCCTGCTTACTTTTTTTTTTCTAGTATTTTGTATTTAACCAGGTTGTCTGGAAGAAATTGCTCTTAGCAATAAGACCGCCTATTGTATCAGTGTCTTATTTTACATGTTGTTTTATAATTTTGTTGGTGTACAATAAAGAGTATTGTATTGTATTGTATTTTTTTTTCGATTTCGTATGTATTTTTTAGGCTGAATATGTAATTGTATAGGGAGATGTATCAAATAAATGTATATACAAGTAAGACCCAGTAACATCATAGATGAAAATACTTGTTATTTCAAGTCTAAACATTAGGTAGTTATTGAATTATCGTCGTTTTTATAAACCTCGGCAAATTTATGACCGCGCGGCCGCGACCACATTGAGCATACTGGTAACGTCTTTCGTCGCGGGTGGAGCAGAAGGGTTAACCGACTTCAAAAAGGAGGACGTTCTATGTTCTTCGGTAGCTATGCTTTTTTTAAGTATGTTCAGCGATATTGCCGTCAATTCCGACGCACGATTTAGCGCAATGGATAAGAGCTTAAGCCGCTCACCGGGTCTAATAGTCGCGGGTTCGATTCCCTCACGGAACAAATCTTTGTGTGATCCCCAATTATTTGTTTCGGTCTGAGTATTTGTGTATGAGAATTTTCATGTTTGTAAACGCACCCACGACTCAGGAATTAATCCTAGTGTTGGGCTACGTTTCTTTTTAAAGAAAAAGGAAAAAAAAATATCGTGGATAATATAGTAATTCGATTTCACCATGCTATTTCTTGACTCTCTGCCTACCCCGCAAGGGATCTGGCGTGATGATATAGATACATAGATTTCTTGATTTTTTCTAATGTAAACTTTTCCCCACTTGCGGAATTATTCCTGTGTCGTGAGTGCTTTTACAAAATTGATATTTACATACACAAACACCCAGACCGATACAATAATTTTTGGGTCACACAGAGATTTACCCCGTGCGGTAATGGACCCGCGACACATTGATCTGGTAAGTGGAGCGGCTTAAGCTCGTTACCAGTAGACCAAGCCGTCGATCGTTGATCTAGTAAGTGGAGCGGCTTAAGGTCGTTACCACTAGACCTAGCCGTCGATCTAGTAAGTGGAGCGGCTTAAGCTCGTTCCCACTAGACCTAGCCGTCGGTCGTTGAGCTAGTAAGTGGAGCGGCTTAAGCTCGTTACCACTAGACATAGCCGTCCGTCGTTGAGCTAGTAAGTGGAGCGGCTTAAGCTGCTAACCAGTAGACCCAGCCGTCGATCGTTGATCTAGTAAGTAGAGCGGCTTAAGCTCGTTACCACTAGACCTAACCGTCGGTCGTTGAGCTAGTAAGTGGAACGGCTTAAGCTGCTAACCAGTAGACCAAGCCGTCGATCGTTGATCTAGTAAGTGGAGCGGCTTAAGCTCATAATTGATAAATATGATAATCTTTATATCTTAAGCTAACACTTGTCTAGACAGAGCGATGCCAAAATAATACGACCCAAAGGGATCCTAATTAGCTAACTTAAGCCGCAGAAATGGTGATATTACCCCAGCAGGTGTCCACAAACCTGCCTCCACCGGTCCGCACTGGCTCCATTTGTGAGAAAAACCCTTCATTCAGTGAGATAGTAAAGGTTGATTTATGAAGACAGTGGGCAAGTCCTGATGGTCCATAATCTGTGCCTCACCTGTCTAGCAGTCTCCTCATCAATCAGCTCCAGTTCATCCACGGGCAAGGCGGCCAGACGCAGCTGTACGTCCGCAGCTGCAGTGAGGTGTCGCGCCAGGTGGAAAGCTTCCTCCAGGGTGGCTCCGCAGCATAACGCTCCCCCACTGCTGAGCACCAGCACCTTGGCTCCAGGTCCTAGAGCGCGGACCAGCTTGTCGCGTTCCTCGTTGTCCAGCATACCTGAGGGGGGTTAAAAACTTAGGAAATGACTTTTCAAAAATTAATACTAAAAGTCAAGTTTCACAAACAAGACTCTACCAATAGAAAGAAAAAATATAGAAAGAATGACAAAACAGATATAGAATGTGAAGGTGAAAGGATGTAGGTACCGGGGAAGAACTAGACTATCTTACCATGACCAAATATACCGTGTCTTATCTGAAGGGCAAGTCCAGAATCTCCGTAACCGGCAAGCGTGTATGAGACGAACTATGAGAGTGGAGGAAGCCAGAGAGGTGTGTAAGGAAAGAACCTGTTGGAACTCTGTACTCTCTGCCTACGCCGCAAGGGATCTGGCGTGATGATATAGACAGATATAAAAAAAACTCTGCTTTTTATTTTTCTTAGAGAATCCCATTTTGTAGGCTAAAAAAATATAATGGTTATTGAGAATTAATAATACTTCGAGTATTTTATCTTTAACAACTAGGGCGTAAATCTTACGTAAGGGAGACGGGGGGTGGGGGGGGCGTTACCCACAGCCGCGCACGCGGATAGGTATAGTAATGTTTTATCTCCCTGAGGATATTCTAAAAAAATGTGTCTATGAATGCATTTTCAACTTGAATAACATACATACTTTCATTCAGAGATGGGCAAAATGTAATCAGATTAATGAATACAATTGCATTTTGTAATATTTAGTCATGATTCAAGATTAAAAGTGTTATCTTTGAAATTACAAAATGTAATTGTAATTCTTAATCAATAATACACCATCGCCTATATTCCCCAAGCGGGGGTGGTTAATCATAAATCCGATTACACACCCTTTAAGTGATTTTTTTTTGAGCTAAAAAGTAGCCTGTTTTCTCCCGGCAATTTTGACCAATATCTCTTTAGACGTGAAGACAGACAGAGTAACTTTCAAATTTATAATATTAGTACCGAAGTACGAAGGTGACGCGAACGCTCCACACTCTGTATATTTACTTACCGTTGGGCACGCGATGGTAGGCGATCTCCCCAAGCAAGGCGGCTTCATTACACAGCGGCAGAAGTCCTCGCTTGATGGAAGACACGGCCAGCGCGGCCGCCGACCGCACGTGCAGCACGCAGCGCACGTCCGGGCGCGCCGCGTGCACGGCCGCGTGGAGGGAGAACCCTGGGGGAGAAGGCAAGATATCAGCTTGTGTTTATGCATTACAACGTTATACGTAACTCTGCATTCCGGTCTCGATGTTGAACTTATTCGCGCCTTTATTTTTTTATTATATTTAATAAGGCACACAAAACAGAACATAATCAAAAACAAAGATCTGTAGATTCTTCTTCAGCCGAAAGACGTCCACTGCAGGACAAAGGCCTCCCCTAAAGACCGCCACAACGACCGGCTTTGTGCTGTACGCATCCACCTTCTACCCGCGACCTTCACCAGGTCATCGGTCCATCTTGTAGGGGGCCTACCCACTCCACGTCTTCCGGTGCGTGGTCGCCATTCGAGAACCTTTCTGCCCCAACGACCGTCAATTCTACGAGCGATGACACATCGCTCGTAGATCTGTAGATTAGTAATCATAAATAAGTGATGTGCTAGACTATGTCCCTAGACATGTGAACACAACATGATAAAGCCAGCGGTTAATTTGTTACATTAAAGACCAGATCCTTGGCATACCCAACAGACAATGATTGACTTACAAATGGAACTTGTCCGCTGAAACTGTAAACTGTAAAGGCACCGCGACCTACAGCGTAGATCATTCACACACACTTACAACTAGGAGGTTCATTACACTGTTGATGCAGAGTTATTCATCAATATGAATTAAAAAGGCGACAACCCGGTATTTCGCGAACGCGACCACTAATAGGAATCCGTTAATCGTAGCCGTCGCCGACAACGAATCTAACTCTCCTCGTATCAGCCGCTACCGCCGTCCGCGGCATGTTCTCGCCATCCCTTTTTTCGGATACAGATACCGCACACAGGATCAGACACCGACCTCGCCGGCGAGCTCGAAGAATCCCTTGCCCGCCGGCCGGTGCAGAGCACCACGGCGAGACACCTAGTACACTAGGCGACAACCCAACCCTAGTATACTAGATGTCTCGCCGTGGTGCCTAACCTAACCTAACCTTCGACATTGACCGGAAAGTTGGTGGTGCCCTGGTGTTGTGTAACCTTCTGGATTTTCATCTACATGAAGACCTAGAAGGTGACCTACCAAAATAGCACACCAGGCGCTGATTCACCCTGGAGTAGTGACTAACCTTCAACATTGACCGGGAAGTTGGTGGTGCCCTGGTCTTGCACGGCTCCCTGCATGTCCACCTTCACGAGAGACGAGGCCGTGACCTCATGAGGCAACAACCCTCGAGGTGTAGTGAGGACTTGTTCCACCGCGGTGTTGAGGCGGGCTGTGATCTGGCCGGTGACGCCAGCTGAAAGAGAAGATTCGATTGTTAGACAGTTTTTGACAAAGGCCAAGATAATAAAATTATTCGGCAGGCTCCCAAGTAGGTCACCGGTCCATAAGATTGACCAATAACCTGGTAAAGGTCGCAGGTAAAATATGTATGCGAACACAGGGCCGGTCGTCGTGGAGATCTTCGAGGGAAGTCAAAGTCAAAATATATAATTTGTATAGGCCAACAAGAGGTCTTACAAACGTCAAAAATTATTACATTTTTACAACTACCACCGGATCGGAACGCGGCCTCACACTGAGAAGATCCGGCGAGAAACTGAGCGGGCTAGTCTTTCAACTTAATTGGACTGGCCTTTCTGTTTATCATTGTATTTTTACAAAATTGTATATTAATAACAAAGTATTTTACAAAATATATTAAGGAGTTGCCGAATGAGGGGCTGCTCAAACCTAATCAGTTTTATTAATGATTCGTTACTGCAGTGAGTGCTGTAGAGAACATATCTCGGATGGTCGTGATGATGATGAAAAGTATTGCAGGCGACATAAATCAGCTATCCTCGTACTGAACAACTTTACCAAAAAATTAAGGAAAGTCGGCGGGGTGCCACAGGCCGAGGGGGGCGTTACGCACAAAACACATTTGTATTGCGGCGTATTGCCATCTGGTGGACAATGATAAAAACTAAACGGTTCGTTCATGTAAATGTTACTTATAAGTTCAATTATATTATGGTAGATGGCATTTTTAATATAGAAGTCTATCTATATCGGACGGACGATTTAGCGCAGTGGTTAAGAGCTTAAGCCGCTCCGCTCACTGTGTCTTATAGTCGCGGGCTTCATCCACAATTATTTGTTTCGGTCTGAGTATTTGTGTATGTAAATTTTCCACCGACGACACAGGAATAAATACTACCACACTAGTGTGGGGCCACGTTAAAAAGAAATATATATATCATCACGCCAGATCCCCGCGGGGTAGGCAGAGAGTACAGAGTTCCAACAGGTTCTTTCCTTACATACCTCTCTGGATCCTCCACTCTCATAGTTCGTCTCATACGCGCTCGCCGGTTACGGCAACTCTTGAGAATATAGAACTATTCTAATAAATTACGAAAAAAATATTTATAAATTAAATTTGACATTATTTGTGTGACCAGAATGTCGTTCTAAGTAATTTTTGCTTGTTAACACACATTACTTCATTTTAAGGGTTTTATTTTAAGTAAAAAAAAAAATATTTAATAGCTATGCGTACTTGGGCGGACGTGTGAATGGAGCGAATAGCGATGCATAACTGCGGTAAGCAATGACGTCAAGGTTTTAAGTCTCTTCCTCGTTTTATCTCCTCTTTGTATTTGCTTCTTGAAGTTTACTTACTTTGTGTCCACCCGAAGAGGTCGACGAGGCGGTAGACTGCGGCCAGCTTGCACCGGAGGATCTTCTCACCCTTCTCGTAGCCGACGCCCTCGATGCCTCGGATGTCGTTGATAGGCAGAACGCAGGCGGGACCCTGGACAATAAGATATTAGTTAAGTATTAGGAGAAAAAGATGCCATTACTAGTAGTAAGAAATATATTAAAAATGGGCCTATATTGTATCACTGCTGAGAATAGGTCATTCCCCGCCAGTGCGGTGCGGTAGAAGCAACTTTGTGATTACCAGCTACGAGAATTTCAAGGCGAAAATGCAAAACCTCAAGTCCAAGAATTTTTCTCAGGTAAAAATAAATGGCCCTTATCCTGACGGTGTACAACTCTCCCCCACCACTTTAGAGTCCTTACTCTTAGGCTGGAATGCAGCCCTCTTCCACCCCCTCAGTCTATAAAACTGTGGATGTGCATCTCTCAGGCCCCCTCAAGAATCTTACCCTAATGCTGTCAGTGTACATAGTTCCCCCACATCCTCAGAGCCTCTAAGCATGTCGATGTCCTCCAGCCCTCCCCAATCCGCTCAAGGTCCTTAACCTAAAAGTGTCGATATGCAGCCCTCTACCATCCCATTTAAGTCTTTAAAATCTCCCTGAAAGCCCTTATCCTAAGACCGTCAGCGTGCGGACCACTTGGTACTGCCTTAGGGTCCTTACCCTAAGGATGCCGATTTGCAACTCCCTTCTACCCCCTTAAGGGCCCTCTAAAAATCCTGATGTACAGTCCTTCTTTACTCTCTCAAAACCCTTACCCTAAGGCTGGAGTGCAGCCCTTTTCCACCTTCTCAAAGCCACGAACTGTCGGTTTTCAGCCTTCGGAACGCTGAACACCGACAGTGTAAGTGGGGGTGGGGAAGGCTGCCTTCCCCAGCTCCTCAAAGCCCTTACCCTAAGGATGCCGATTTGCAGCTCTCTTTCCCATCAAGACCCCTATTTACACTCCTTCAACGTCCTATCCCTGAGGTTAGGCTTCTTCAACCTCCTCAAAGCCTTAAAAGCTGACGATGTGCAGCTCTCCTTCACCCCTTAAAAATCCTTACCACCACCCACCTACCATCTCGCGGATGCGCTGCAGAAGCAGGCGTCGTTGCCCTCAAAACCCAAAGACTGTCGGCGTATGCAGGCTTATGCAATCCCCTCAAAGACTCTAAGATTCCATCTTTCTCTATCTTCCACTAGCCTAAAACCTTTAAGACTGTCAATGCGCAGCTCTAATGCCGGCGATGTGCATAACTTTGCTCTCTGTCTGTCGAGCCCAGCACTCTTTCGCCCCTTCAAAGTCTCTAAGACTGTTGATATACAGTCCCCCTCTTCTATTCTCTTCAAAATCCTTACCCTAAGGCTCCCGGTGTGCAATCTTCCGCCCACCATCTCGCGGATGCGCTGCAGCAGTGGCGCGTCGTTGCCCTCGTGCATCTGCTGGTCCAACACGCGTTCCAACTCCTCGCGGAACAGCTTGGAGGACATGAGGGCTTCCACTCGCTTGCGGCGCTCCATCTCGCGGACATCCTGGGAAAATTACACAAATGGCGTGACGTAAAAAAAATACAGGACCATTACAGCTTCACCGTGAAAAGAGCGAGCGTCCAACTACTACGCTACTAGCTCAAGGGCGCCTCAAGGAGGAACGGCCTCAGCTTAAGCTGTCGCTATGGGGCGGGCATAAACGAGATGTCTCTCTATGGTACTCTACACCGGCCGGCGGGAGAGGGATACATCACCGGCGAGGTCGGTGTCTGCTATTCAATCATGGTACGGATAAAGTGAAATGCGCATATCGTATCATCATCAGCTAAACACCACTGCAAAACATACATAGGCCTCTTCCAAAGATCGCCACAACAATCAGCCAGGAGCTGTATGCGTCAAATTTTTATCCACGACCTTCACCTGGTCGTCGCTCCGTCTTGATGGAGACTGGGTAGGTCTCCACGTCTTCCGGTAAATAGTCGACACTTAAACAACTTTTCGCCCAAACGGCCGTTAATTCAGGGACGCTGCTCACTTAATGTTGCGCGTTTCATCTTGATGTCCACGCCGAAATTTTAGAAAACATGAAGGGAGAACATACAATACGAAGATGGTATCTAGACATTCTTACTATGACCAAATAGACAATGTCTTATCTGAAGGGCAAGTCAAAAGTCTCCGTAACCGGCGAGAATGAAAGTGGCGGAAGCCAGAGAGGTCTGTATGGAAAGAACCTGTTGGAACTCTGTACTCTCTTCCTGAGCTGGCATGGTGATATAGATAGAAAGATAAATAGGTGAAGGAATCTATTTCCAGCAGTTTTAAGCTATAGAAAGGAATGGTGTACTTACAGCGTCGATGTCTGCGGGGCGCTGCTTTAGCCTCTCATCCTCTTCCTCAGCAGAAGGTGCTCCAGTGCCATTCGGCAGCGTCTCCGTGTCCGTGTCGGCCATTGTGGGCGGCAGGGCTGCTAGATCTGGAACAAGAAACATGGACGCTTTAGAAATAAGTACTAATCATAATCAGTCGAAGATCACCACGACGACCGCCTATGTTGTCGACGCATCCGGGTTTCACCTGATTATCGGTCTATCTTGTGAGGCGTAAAGGCTTCCCCCATTAATTGTTAATTGCCACGATGATCGCCTATGTGCTGCAGGCAACCAGCTTTCACCAGATCTTTGGTCTATCTTTTGTGGGGCCTGGCCTGCCCACTCCGTCCTGCCCACGTCTTCTGCAGAGATGGGCAAAATGTAATCAGATTAATGATTACAATTGCATTTTGTAATATTCAATCATGATTCGAGATTAAAAGTGTAATCGTAATCGTTAAAAATTACAAAATGTAATTGTATTCTGTAATCATTAATACACCATCACGCCTATATTCCCTAAGCGGGGGGGTGGTTAATCATTAATCTGATTAAATTTTGCCCATCTCTGCTTCTGCTACGTGACCACAACTCGACCTTTCGGTCATAATAAACACAAACTTCTAATTTTCAATTTCAATGCCTCATTAATAATAAAATGATGTTTACAGAATAGGAGATAGGTAATAAGGCCCTACTCCTCCAATCCGACCCAGTGCAGTTTGGTATAGGGCTAATTTGTAGCCAATTAGCTGTAAGATACGAAGGACGATTTAGCGCAGTGGTTAAGAGCTTAAGCCGCTCCGCCCACTGTGTCTAATAGTCGCGTCTTCGATTCCCGCACGGGGCAAATCTTTGTCCATAATTATTTGTTCCGGTCTGGGTATTTGTGTATGTGAATTTTCATGTTTGTATACGCACCCACGGCACAGGAATAAATCCTAGTGTGGTTCTACGTTTTATTTAAAAAAAATATCAAAAAAAGTCTTTTTAGTGACTACCAAATGAAATGGGACTAACGGCTTAGCGTGCCTGCCGAACCACGGAGACTCTCGAAAATGAAGATGCCACAAATGGTCACCTATCTCACCACTGACAAAGCCTAAGGCTTCTTAGCCTCGGTGATCACGAAGAAAAACTAGCAAGGCTTAAAGTCAGACTCAACGGTACCCCACTTAATAGGCTTGAACAATTTAAATATCTTGGACATATCGTGACCCCAGGCTTGAAGGACGATGCAGATATAGAGAGAGAGCGCAGGGCGTTGTCTATAAGAGCTAACATGATCTCCCGGAGTTTTGGTCGCTGTTCGAGGGGTGTTAAAATTACTCTTTTTTGAGCTTTTTGTACGTCCTTCTACACGAGCTGCCTTTGGGCGTATTACACACAGAGGCAGTACAACGCTCTGCGCATACAATATAATACTGCGTTTAGAGTGCTGATGGGACTGCCCCGGTTCTGCAGCGCGTCAGGAATGTTCGCCGAGGCGAGAGTTGATTACTTTTTCGCCACTATGCGGAAACGGTGCGCATCCCTGGTGCGGAGGGTTCGGGGCAATTCCAACAGCATCCTAAGGCCCATGGCTGACACACTCGACTGTCAGTACATGAATCATTGCTGTATGCTTCATGTACAGACTTGATTTATGTGACTTATTGCGTTTTGTTGTTGTTAATGTTTCTTTACTAACCCTAATATTAAGACTAAATGTTCTACTAATACGTGATCCCAGTTGGTCGAAATAAATAATTTATTATTATATTGTATCTCGCTGTGATTCACGGGATTTACCCGATATTATAACTATTATAAAAGTGCTTTATTTTTGAGAAATTAATTATTTCCGTAAATAGGCATAATCCTATTTTGGTAGAATACCGGCATTATTTTACAAGGTTCACGCTTCACCCCGGTACATTCTTTCTCACCTAGAATTGTGAAAGACCTTAGCCCAGCAGTGGGACAGTAAGCTAATTTGTACAAAAATAGGTCACCACAAAAAAAAAACATACAAAAGAAATCGTAAATCAATGCGCGCGCGCAGACAGTAATGTCAGTGAAATTTCAAATATGGCTGCGGGTCGGGTCGTTGACCCGCGCCGGCCGTGACTTGTCATGACAAATAATATTTTGGACGGGGACATGTTAAATGTCTGGGGACGACTTTTTCTTTACATATTGTACAGACAGTAGCAAAAATATTGAAGCACTTTCGTATTTCATCATATATAAAAAAAAACCGTCACGCCTATATTCCCCAGCGGGGGTGGCAGAGGTGTACTGAGTACACCCACGTTTCGCTGACGATGTTAGGTCCCATGTAATAGGGGGCGAGCCTATTGCCATATACCGGGCACAATTCCAGACTCCGGACTCGTACTGGGAATTTTACATAATTATTTCATGTTTAAAATTCCTTCGTTATCAAATACGCACCTCTACAGAATATCTATATCATTACACCAAACTGCCTGTTTTAGGCCATAGTCCACCACGCTGGCCCAGTGCGGGTTGGCGAACTTCACACACTTTGAGAAACTCTTAGGCATGCAAGTTTCCTCACGATGTTTTCCTTCACCGTTAAAGCAAGTGATAATTAATTTTCAATACGCACATGCTTTCGAAAAGACAGAGGTGCGTGCCTGGGTTTGAACCCGAGACCTTTAACTTTGCAGTCCAACGGTCTAACCACTAGACTATCACTGCTTTAGACAGTAACCTAAAATTTTTTCGGGGATTAAAATTATTCTTTGTGTTAATACAGGTAATAAACTATCTGCGTGCCATATTCCATCCAAATCCATTCTCCCGTTTTTGAGTGATAAACAAACACACAAACTTTCACATTCATAATATTCGTAGGATTCGTAATATATCATTACTTATATTGCTGACCGTAAAAACATAAGTAGAAGTAACTTAGTTTTACCGTTATACTGTCATTTCGGCGTAGTTGGGTATAATGCAGTTGAGAATTACGAGATCCTGAGTTTAAATCCTAGGTCAGACAAAGTGTCTTGAATGTTTTTTTTTCATCAAAAACATGTAAGAAGCAGTTCGTAGTGATAAAATAATAATAATGATTTATTTCGGATCAATTTTACATCCATTGCGTTCGTAACAATCTGTCTTAACAACTCTGTTAGTAAGAAATTAAAGACTGTGATAGGGAAGTCATCAGAAGAGCCTAGATGTCGAAATCAGCGGTGAAGCGATTAGAGAACATTTAGAGGAACCGTGGTATCAATCGGAACACCAATATCAAACTCATGCGCACCTTCATCTTCTCCATATTTACGTACGCTTCTGAGACTTAAGACTTACAAGGCCCGTATCCGACGAGAATAGATGCATTCGAAATGTGGTGTTGGCGCAAAATGTTGGGCATACCATAGACTGCACGCCGAACAAATGCATCTGTTCTGTCGGAATTAAAGATCAAGACTCGTCTGTCTACAGTCTGCGTGCAGAGACTGTTTAGATACTTCGGGACACGTGGCCCGACGAGAACCAGACAACTTGGAAAAGCTCATAGTAATTGGCCACGTGGAAGGAAAGAAGAGTAGAGGAAGATCGCCAACCAGATGGACAGACGTCATCAGAGAGACCACGAGCACCAGCATTCCAGATGCCATCAAACAGGTTGAATGCCGGAAAGCCCGGAGAGCGCTTGTGCAAAACCTTGACTGTGGTGGTCACGACCCTCAGTCATGAGGAGCCGACAAAGAAGAAGTAATAAATTTGGCATCATCATTTTATTTTCTATATCTTGCGCTATATAGACCTTTGCTGGTCTTGAGCACTGGGTATGAACTTTTATCCAATGCTCAAGAATGATATGATGCCGTGACTTGGTCTACTGGTTTAAAACTTAAGTAGCTCCGCTAACTGGATTTAGTAGGAACGATGTGTGATGTCTAACGATTGGGACATTAGACTGATGATATTATTTATAAAGTGTCTAAAAGATTTCAGTTGGACCAGTCCCCACAAACAGCAATATAATGCCGTGACTTAGTCTACTGGTTCACAACTTAAGCAGCTCCGCTTAACTAGATTTAGTAGCGACGATTTGTGACGCCTAACGATTGGGATATAACACTAATGATCTTACTGAGTTCTTAGATTTACGCGAATATTACACATGACATAAAACTATTTGTTCGGATTTTATCGCGGTTTATTTTGTTTTTAAAGTTCCCGACGTTTCGAGTGCTTTGCAGCACCCATGGTCACGGGAAGGACTGAGGTGTTAGACGTCCAAAAGGCATAGTTGTCCCGGGGTACCCTCAAACTTCTTAATTATTTTTGTTTTTGTTGGTCCGATCTACGCAGAATGAGCTCACGGTGTCTTGAGGTCTTGTAGTGTTTTGCTTGGTTTTGGATTTGATTATATTAATTACTGGATCCCAAGTCAATGGAAGCACCCAACCATCTTCTCTATTGAAATTAGGATGTTTTTTAATTTCAATAGCCTCGCGAACCATCCTTGGTAGGAATCGGTGTTCTTTCACGAGGATTTGTGGTCTATCAAATCTAATGTTATGGCGGGTGCGGTCAAGGACATGTTCACAGACTGCAGACTTCTTTGAGCGACGGTGTTTTAGGTCAGCTATGTGCTCTTTAACCCGAGTTTTTACTGGTCTTTTTGTTTGTCCTATGTAAGAGAGACCACATTCACAATCAAGCTTGTATACTCCTGCATCTTGTAGAGGGATGTGACACTTGACAGATGGTAAAAACTGACTGATCTTCTTCGGCGGCTTATAAAATGTTTTAATTGAAGCACGCTTCAAGATGTAGCCAATCTTGTCTGTGACTCCTCTTAAGTAAGGTAGTACAGCAGGGAGACGCTCGACTGTGGCTGGTTTCACTCGGTCACTGTGACGTTGGCGTGGGACTCGAAGCTTATTGTCGTGCAGGACTTGCTTGACATGTTGAACGTCGGGAACTTAAAAATCAAAATAAACCGCGATAAAATCCGAACAAATAGTTTTATTTCATGACTAATGATCTTATTTATAAAGAGAGTTAGAGAGTTTAAGAATTCCAGATGGACCAGTCCCGACAAGCAGCACACGTTCAAGAGTATGACTACAGGAACAGCCATCACTACCTTCGACCATATTGGAGGGACGCGATTACGAGATCCTGGGTTCAAATAGTTTTTCTGTCAAAAGCATTCAAGTAGCAGTTTTTTCTGTCAAAAGCATTCAAGTAGCAAAGTGATATGATGCCGTGACTTGGTCTAGTGGTGAGCAGTTTAAGCAACTTTACCCACTGGAATGAGTAGAAGCGGGTTCGGTTCGGTCGCAAATCTTTGTGAGACCCATAAAAATGTATTTGGTCCGGTCTGGGTGCCTGTGTATGTGAATTTTGTGTTTGTAAACGGACTCAGGACACAGGAATTCCTAGTGTGGGGCTATATTTAGTTTTACTTGTTCAAAAATTAAAAAAAAGTATACATAATATATACAACGTGTAACGTAAAAAACGCAAGACCTCAGACACCCCGTTTAGAGAATTGCTTCATAAATTCAAAACGAAAACCAAATTTCCAAATTTAAAGATTTGTCCACTTTCTTAAGCAGTTTTATACCACAATTAACAATGAAACATGTTCGTGTATGTGAGTGCTTTGAGAAATACGTTTTAGGAATGCATTTGAAATCTCCTTATTGCTATCAATCAAGAATAAATTTAGTTTTTTATAGCGCACTGTAGTAGTAAAAGCTTTTTTTGCAAATTTAAAAAAAAAGACATCCTCGTTGGTCTAGTGGCAAAGCGCATCGCTTTGTGATCACGAGGTCCTGGCTTTAAATCCTAGGTCGGACAAGTGTAGTTTTATCTAACGAAAACTTCCCAGTACGAGTCCGGAGTCTGGCATTGTGCCCGATATATGGCAATAGGCTCGCTTCCTATTACATGGGACCTAACATCGCTGGCGTAACGAGGGTGTACTCAGTACACCTCTGCCACCCCCGTCTGGGAAATATAGGCGTGATGGTGTAAAAAAAATTGTAAGATACATTAAAATTGTTGGAATTAATTCAGTTACTACTACTACGAAATACTTTCAGGGTCTTACGTTTATTAAATTACACCTTGTATACCTTATGAGGCGCTCGTAGCGCTGTGCGACCGCGGTGTTCTTACCGATTACCAAGGTTAAGCAGCGTTCGCCTCGGTCGGGCCGAGATGGGTGACCGTTTGTGACATTTTCAAATTCGAGTGTCTCCGTGCTTCGGAAGGCACGTTAAGCCGTTGGTCCCGGCTACCACTTAATGTAGTAGTCGTTAAGCCGAGTTGGAAGCCTTAGGCTTGATAAGTTCCAATGCCAGGTGGCCACAAACCCGCCTCCAACAATCCGCACTGGGTCTGCGTGGTGGAGTATGACCTAATCTCTCTCACCTCGATTAGTGAGAGAAGGCCTTTGTACAGCAGTATACTGCCCAGTATAGGCTGATATTATTTTATTATATGTATACCTTTATTAAATTCGTCCAACTTGGCTATCAGTGCTGTTTAAGTATACATGTGCTTCGATTCCCTAAGTCCTGTACAGTTTATTAACCCCAAAACCATTACCTCGATGGCGTGGGTCGAATACGCCATATGTAATTATAGTGTATTGTTGTGCTGTATAGCATGGCGTGTAGACAAAAAACCTTACCACGAAACGCTTATAAAATACCATGACTTTGGTATCAATCTATTTATATCATCACGCCAAATCCCTTGCGAAGTAGGCAGTGAGTACAGAATTCCAACAGGTTCTTTCCTTACAAACCTCTCTGGTTTCCTCCACTCTCATCTAATAGGTATGAAAGATAGTATCGGTGTAAAGATGAGAAAGGGTATGTCCGAAGAAAGAATGCCAAAACTGATATACAATGCGAAAGTAGAAGGATGTAGGTACCGGGGAAGACCTAGACTATCTTACCATGACTAAATAGACCAGGTCTTATCTGAAGGACAAGTCGAGAGTCTCCGTAACCGGCGAGCGTGTATGAGACGAACTATGAGAGTAGAGGAAGCCAGAGAGGTATGTAAGGAAAGAACCTGTTGGAACTCTGTACTCTCTGCCTACCCCGTAAGGGATATGGCGTGATGATATAGATAGAATAATCTGGTAAACTTTGAGTGCCTCTGGCTAGCGATTCCTAAACCAATATACGGTGTTACATTAGAGAAATGGGTACCGCGGCAGGGTTGACGCTTGATGAAAAATAATAATCTATACTAATATAATAAAGAGGAAAGATTTGTAGTTTTGTATGTTTGTAACGAATAAACTCAAAAACTACTGGACCATTTTTAATGATTCTTTCACCATTAGAAAGCCACATTATCCAGAAGTAACATAGGCTATACAACATATACCCGGTAGGTGGCGATGTTGTCAACCGGATACTAAGTCGCGGGAAACTGCTAATCTATACTAATATTATAAAGAGGATAGATTTGTATTTTTTGTATGTATGTAACGAATAAACTCAAAAACTACTAGACCGATTTCCAAAATTCTTTCACCATTAGAAAGCTACCTTTTCCAGAAGTAACATAGGCTATACAAAGTCGCGGGAAACTGCTTGGAGGTCACAAACAACCAGCTAATGTTCCACCACTTATGTTAAATGGAGCGCTTTTGAAACGCGTTGCGCAGTTTAAGTATCTAGGGCATATTGTGTCAGAGGATCTTAGAGATGAGCTGGATATTGAAAGGGAACGCCGAGCGTTGTCGGTTCGAGGGAACATGTTGGCTCCATAGGTTCACACGCTGTAATGTGCAGGCAAAATTAACACTTTTTAAAGCCTACCGACAAAGCTTTTACATATGTGGACCAGCTTCACATCAAGGGCATACAGCGCTCTGAGGGTCCAGTATAATAACACCTTCAGGGCTCTGTTAAGGCTTCCTCGCTTCTATAGCGCATCTAGCATGATTTCGGATACTGGCATAGATGACTTTTATGCCATCATGCGCAAAAAATCGGCCTCAATTGTGAGAAGCTTGCGGGGGGCACTAATAGGGTTCTGAAGATGATTGCAAATAGAATGGATGCAGATGTCCTCCAGAGATATACCGATCTTCATGTCAATACTAACATAGTTCGTAAATCATTATAATAATACGTAAAGCAAAAACTTTGTACCCCTTATTACGAAAATTGCGCGGACGGAGTATGAAATTTCCCACACTTATAGTTTATATAGAGAAGGAGTGCAAAATAGCGATTGTCCCAACCGAAGCCGCCTCTTCAAGGTGCCCTCGAGTATGTCGCCTCTTGCCCTTCTTGCTCGAGCGTAGTGGTTGCACGCTCGCCCTTAAGTCCGGTGAAGCTGTAAAGGCCTCGCGGCCAACAGCGTACATCACTCACACACACACTAATATTTTTTTTTAATTATGCATAAAAAATACATTAAATCAATAAAAAAAAACATTACACACACTACCATGTATTTGACACAAACACGCATATATACTCTTTTGTTTATTGTTAAAAAGTCTGTGGTCAAATTGAGAATAGATTAATATTGTTTGTCTTTAATATTTATTTGTCTATAGTCTTACTGAATGTCAAACATAACCAGCGAACGATGAACGAGTAGGTCGAATTTCGACCAATGGGCGACCACTAGTCTAAATAATTTACTAACCTAATGATGTTATAGATTTCTAATATGGACTGTGTTATCTGAGATAAAAGATTTTTATTTTTATAGTTCGCCTCATGCACGCTCGCCGGTTACAGAGATTTTTTAATTGCCCTTCAGATAAGACACGGTCTATTTGGTCATTGTTGAATATATCTCATCATGCCAGACCCCTTGCGGAGTGCCAGGAAGTACAGGGTTCCAGCAGTCACTGGTGAACCTTCACATCACGGGGTCATCATATGTGTTGGTATTCGTCCAGAACAAGACACAATGGTCGGGCGCGGACAAATCATTCAATTTCCGGCCTCTATGCATTCAATCTTGGTTAATAGGAGCTGCATTTATCAGTAGATTAGATTGGTGCAATGACATCTATATAGGGTTATTTGTGAACAACTAATAGCTAGTTTTGAGTGAATGAGTTTGTATATCTTGGATGCGCTTTCAGTAGGGATGGGAAATACAATGCTGTCATATATAGGACACTGAATGCAAGTAATAGAGTGAAATGGTGGGATGGGAAAGCGACTTGGGAGCCGACACTTAAGCCAAAAGGCGCAACTGGCCATACATAACGAAGTGCTTGTCTCAACGCTGTTGTATGACAGGGAGGATTATGTGGGTAAGAATGAGAATGAAAGCAGGATAAATATTCCCAATAAGAAAGCGTGTAGGTATGAAATAAAGTATCTGTGTAAATATTAGAAATGATATGCTTCGGTGGTTCGGACATATAGAAAGAATTTCGAACGAAAGAATGACAATACAGATATACAATGCGAAAGTGGAAGGATAGGCACCGGGAACGACCTAGACTATCTTCGTATGACCAAATAGACCGTGTCTTATCTGAAGGGCAAGTCAAGAGTCTCCGTAACCGGCGAGCATGTATGAGACGAACTATAGAGTGGAGGAAGCGAGAGATTTGTAAAAAAGAACCTGTTGGAACTCTGTTCTCTGTGCCTACGCCGCAAGGAAAAGTTGTTTATCTATCTATGAACAATCATGAATATTCAGATACACAAATACCCAGACGAAACTTTTTTTTTAAATACGTAGCCCCACACTAGGATTTATTCCTGTGTCGTGCGTTTACAAACATGAAAATTCACATACACAAATACCCAGACCGGAACAAATAATTGTGAGTCACACAATGATTTGTCCCGTGCGGGTATCGAACCCGCGACTATTCGACCCAGTGGGCGGAGCGGTGTAAGCTCTTGACCACTGCGCCAAATCGTCCGTCATAAAATTGTAAAGAACGTCGCTGGAGTCACGAATGAAATAATTTCATATAATTCTTCACATTTCACCCCTGAATTTTTCCATGCTTACCAGACGGACAAAGATAGCAGTATCAATATCTCCCCTTTCATAAATCGTGCCAATCACAGCGTGATACCGATATAATTAAACAGATCCGTACAATGTCGCTCCAGCGCACATGACACCTCAATCAATTACGGTGACGGTGCGGTACCCATTCATGGATCGGCGCCCGCGCATACAATGTTAACAAATCGGTACAGATTGGTCTGTATAGTATACATGGTTGTACTTCCGTTCCACGCGTAGTACAAGGCTTTAGTACATATCAGACGGGGTAGGGACGGCGACGAGACGCACGGGACGTGGGTAGTCGTAAAGTAGAACAAGGCTAACACAGGCAGTACGACAAGACATACGTCGCGGATTTTGTCGCCCTACACGTGTCACGCGAAGCTCATAAGGGAGTTTTGAAAAAATCACGAATTATCACAAATACAAAGTGTAACATAATAAACGCAATACCTCAGACACCCCGATTAGAGAATTGCATCATAAATTCAAAACGAAACCCAATTTTTCAAATTTAAAGGTTTTTACCATTTTATAAAGCACTATTATACCCCAATTAACAATGAAACTTGTACGTGTATGTGTGCGTTTTGAGAAATACGTTTTAGGAATGCATTTGAAATCTTCTTCTTGCTATGAATCAAGAATAAATTTGATTTTTTATAGCGCACTGAAGGAGTAAAAGCATTTTTGCAAATTAAAAAAAAATATAAGGCCGTTGGTTCGGGCATATAGAAAGAATGCCAGAAGAAAGAATGACAAAACAGATATACAATGCGAAAGTGGAAGGATGTAGGTGCCGGGGAAGACCTAGACTATCTTACCATGACCAAATAGACCGTGCCTTAGCTGAAGGGCAAGTCAAGAGTCTCCGTAACCGGCGAGTGTGTATAAGACGAACTATGAGAGTGGAGGAAGCCAGAGAGGTATGTAAGGAAAGAACCTGTTGGAACTCTGTACTCTCTGCCTACCCCGCGAGGGAGCTGGCGTGATGATATAGATAGATAGATAGATAGATAGAAAAAAAAACGTAAGTTACATTAAAAATTGTTGGAATCAATTCAGTGCGTTTATTATGTTAAACCTTGTATAGATATTATTTTCGTTAACGCGCGATTCCTAAACAGGTTTAGTCTAAAACCTCACCACGTATCACCAGGGGGACGGGGGGAGGGGTGGTTAAAAGTTGCTAAAAACATTAATGGCCGTCCCCTTACGTGCTACCATATCGTGCAGTGGCAGAAATTTAACAACGGATAACTCTATCTATCTATCTATCTATATCTATCTATAACCTCACGCCAGATCCCTTGCGGGGTAGGCAGAGAGTACAGAGTTCCAACAGGTTCTTTCCTAACATACCTCTCTGGCTTCCTCGACTCTCATAGTTCGTCTCATACACGCTCGCCGGTTACGGAGACTCTTGACTTTTCCATCAGATAAGACTCGGTTTATTTGGTCGTGGTAAGATAGTCTAGGTCTTCCCCGGTACCTGCATCCTTCCACTTTCACATTGTATATCTGTTTTGTCATTCTTTCCTCTGGCATTCTTTCTATATGCCCGAACCAACGGAGCATCTCCTTTCTCATCTTTACACCGATACTATCTTTCATACCACGGATAACTCGTTTGAAGAATAGTATTGTATTGGCGTATAGACAAGATTATTTGGACGTCCACTGCTGATGAAGACCTCCCCGTAATAACCACAACGACCGGCTTCGTGCGGTACGCAGGCAGCTTTCACCCAGGACCTTAAACAGGTCATCGGTCCAGCTGAAAACCTGCCCAATCCACATCTTAAAATTCTTAGACAGTTTACATAGCCTGTCAGTCTCGATGCCCTTGTGTTGAAGTGGGAAACTGTAAATCTATCAAAATTAAGTTTTTTATTCATGTAGACCAAAAGGCACATATGAATAGTCAAAAAGAGAAAATGATTGATTAGTTAAGACTCTATCACCCTTTGGGAATACCGATACTCTTTTTAAAAATGAGAGTTTTACTATTCTTTTTGTATACATTGCATTCGTGGGGTACGGGAGAACAATGCAGAACGAGCTAAATAGATGTGCTTAAGTATAGATTAATCATAAGTGTACTTAGATTCATAGTACCGGTCATCGTGTCTACATAGTCCTCTCATTTACAAACTAGATATGTTGTAAAGGTATATAATAAAAAGTATATTAAGAGAAAAAAAAGGGTTACTATAAAATATGTAGAGAGCGTACAAAATAATTGGTCCAGAGTGATACCGAATGAGGCAAAATTCCACAGTACTACGGTAAATGTTTAATCAGTCAAAGGATAGAGGACGGACCAGATATATCATCAGGCCAGATCCTTTTGCTGGGTAGACAAAGAGGACAGATTTCCAACAGGTTCTCTTCTTACATACGTATCTGGCTTCCCGGCTTCCCCCACTCTCATAGTTGTTTTCATACACGCTCGCCGGTTACAGAGACTCTTGACTTGCTTCAGATAAGACGCGTGACTATTTGGTCATGATAAGATAGTCTAGGTCTCCCCCATTACCTACAGCGTTCCACTTTCGCATTGTATATCTGTCTTGTGATTCTTTCTTCCGACATTCGGAAGCTGTAAAGGTTTTTTTTTTTGACGAATAGCACCATATCACTCTGATTTTCAGTCTAGCTGATTATATAAACTTAAGTTTTTTTTTTTAAACGTTGCCCCACACTAGGATTAATTCCTGTGTCGTGGGTGCGTTTACAAACATGAAAATTCACATACACAAATACCCAGACCGGAACAAATAATTGTGGATCACACCAAGATTTGTCCCGTGCGGGAATCGAACCCGCGACTATTAGACACAGTGGGCGGGGCGGACTAAGCCCTTAACCACTGCGCTAAATCGTCCGTCACACGGACGATTTAGCGCAGTGGTCAGTGGTAGCGTCAATGTGACGGACGACTTAATACTGGATTGTGAGGTCTCGAGTTCGATTCCTCCACGGTATGGCGGTCGGTCTTTGTGAGACCCGCAAACATTTGAGTCGGTCTGTGGATATAAACTACCCACAACAGAGAAATAATTGCTAATTTGGGGGCTCTTTAAAAAAAACCCTCTGCTTACAAAAGAAAAAAATAACAGGATTTAATCTTTAGCATAGGTTGTAGCATGAAAAGAGTAAAGAGTACATAAGTCGTAAGATAGACAGAGAAAGCAGTATCACCGCGATAGCAATATAAAATCAAGATGGCCACCCCGGCCGTGACCTCCGCGACCGATTAGGAAGCCAAACGACCCACATTCACGGAGGATATTTAATCCCTTATCGATCAGTATGGCGGTACCACAAGATCACATTCTCGATTCCAAACCATTCTTTCTTTTAAACGTAGCCCCATAATAGAATTTCTTCCTGTGTCGTGGGTGCGTTTACAGACATGAAAATTCACATACACAAATACCCAGATCGAGACAAATAATTGTGGGTCACACAAAGATGGCGGAGGCGTAGCGCTGTGCGAACGCGGTGTTCTTAACCGATCACCAAGGTTAAGCAGCGTTCGACTTGGTCGGCCTGAGATGGGTGACCGTTTGTGGCATTTTCATATTCGAGCGTCTCCGTGCTTCGGAAGGCACGTTACGCCGTTGGTCCCGGTTACCACTTAATGTGGTAGTCGTTAAGCCGAGTTGGAAGCCTTAAAGGCGGTTTGATAAGTTCCAACAGCAGGTGGCCACAAACCTGCCTCCACCGCACCGCACTGGGTCCGCGTGGTGGAGTATGACCTAATCTCTCTCACCTCGATTTGTAAGGGAATGGCTGATATTATTATATACACAAATTTGTCCCGTGCGGGAATCTATTAGACAGTGGGCGGAGCGGCTTAAGCTCTTAACCACTGTGCTATCGTCCGTCAATTCCAAGCCATTAATTTTTTAATGTACTTACTAGCTGTTTAGACTAGACTTTCTTACCATGACCAAATAGACCGTGTCTTATCTGAAGGGCAAGTCAAGAGTCTCCGTAACCGGCGAGTGTGTATGAGACGAACTATGAGAGTGGAGGAAGCCAGAGAGGTATGTAAGGAAACAACCTGTTGGATCTCTGTACTGTCTGCCTACCCCGCGAGGGAGCTGGCGTGATGATATAGATAGATAGATAGATACTAGCTGTTACCATCGACTTTGTCCGAGTGGATTTCATGGCTTATAATTTTTATGAGAGGAACCTTAATTCTTTATCTAAAATAAAAGAAGCCTCAGTTACTCCTCGCATTTACTTATAACATTAGCTATCTGCCAGTGGAAGTCCCGTCAAATTCCGGAATTCGATCAACCACTGCCGCATGGACTGCAGAAGAAGATCCTGAGCCCCGCCGCAGTGGTTGAGGTTACCTCGTAGGACCCTGTAGGAGCGACTACTGTCCATTGGCGCTTTCTACTAGTGCTGCCTAGCATAAGAACAGAGATATGCAGTAGAAACTGCTATGCTATGTTGGTTAGAAGATACAACCACCTACCACAACACATTTAAGACCTCACTATAAAGGATTTTAAAATTAAACTATTTAAATTTCTGTTGGGAAATTGCTTTTATTCAGTAGAAGAGTTTATGAAATTTCGATCTGCTCCTAATCTGACATAGCTTCGATTATAATATATTTTCAATTTTAATTATAATTTTAAGATCATTGAGTGACATAAATTTGATTTTAAGAACGTTACTACTATTTAATGACATGTAATCTTATTATTATAATTCAATTCAATTCTTTATTCACACTAAATAGAGCAGGTAAGGTGTTACAGTTGTAGTTGACAAACATAATTAAGTATTCTTCAGTTGTCTTAACATTAGTAATAAAATATTGTATGCCTAATTTAGGTGTATGTGTGTGTGTGTGTGTGTGAATGATGTACGCTGTTGGCCGCGAGGCCTTTACAGCTTCACCGGACTTAAAGGCGAGCGTGCAACCACTACGCTCTAGCCAGCCAGAAGGGCAAGAGGCGACATACTCGAGGGCGCCTCGAAGAGGCGCCCTCGGTTGGAACAGTCGCTGTAGGGGGACGGGTGCACTACTAAGTGCACCGGTCAACCGCCGGCTATGGGAGGGGATCTACTACTACGTCGTCGTCGTCGCCCGTATTCTGAGCGGAAAGAAGGGAGTAAATTGTGTTTAACCCGCGGAATTAGACCATAAGACCTGCCATTGTAATACCACAATTTCTGCAATAAATACTTTGACTTTGACTACTACTTCTATATTTAGAGGCCTAACCTCGCTGTTGGCCTCTTTTCTGACCCCCTTAACAGGGGAGGCTTGGCATGCCGCGCTTCCAACTTTATGCGAGGCTGATTTTCCGGCGGCAGCACACCCTGAGCAGTGCGGCGTAGCCCTACAGGTGCTGGACAGGGGGCCGGTCTTACCGCAGCGATAGGACTTTTCACTGCGATGCCGGGGTATATGGGACCTAACATCGTCGGCGAAAAGTGGGTGTACTGAGTACACACCTCTGCCCCCACCGCTTGAGCAATATAAGCGTGATAAGTATTATTTTAACTGACGTAAGATACACGATAGAAAACTATCAAATCGCTATAAACACTATTCACCACACACGCTTCAAACACGTACATAATCCAAAATAGGACAAGACAAAATCTATGTGCCCATCAAACTAAACCCGGCCACCAGCTTGAAATATATTTCCAACAGCACAGCGTAGCTAAAGCTGACTCACTTCGTACAATAGCGCCGTAACAACAATAAGTTCGTATTTATAAGTCGCGCGCAGACGAGTTGCTCGTCGTTGTGTCAGAAATGTTCTGGAGGGGCGACCGTGTACCGGAAGACAAGGAGTGAGCAGTTCCTTTAAGGTAAACCGATGAACTGGTAATGCGAAATGTGAAATAATGGTAAACAGCGTATATCACGAAGCCGATCGTCGAGCTCTCGTTTGCTGACTTTATTAATAATAAAATATTTGAAATACTAATATTGTATGTGTTGTATATATCTGAAATATAGTCTGGATTTTATAGCGGTTTATTTTTGATTTTTAATTCAAAAATAAACCCCGACAAAATGCGAAAAATAATTTTATTCCATGTGTAATATTCGCGTAAATCTAAGAACTCAGTATGTTTACGAGTATATCTGTTTATACAACTATGTTGTTTATTTATTCCTCCCTAAGTTCAGCTTACCATCTCTGACGTCACCCCTTATTATAGGTGCTGTCAGAATACTAGCGCTGCACCATGATACAACGTTATGGGTATATGCTGAGGTAGTATCGTGTTCAACCCCACACAACCTCTGGTGTTTGTAAATGTGTATTGTTATCTCGTCGTCTGTGTATGTGTGGTTGAATCTTTTCTTTCTTGCCTTTCATGGGGATTTTAGAGGAGGTCCTGCAATGGATGTCCTTCGGCTGATCATGAAGCAGACGAGTGAAATTGTATTTCTTACCGTTGATTTATTTATTTAAGAGAACTGAAACAGTGACCTGAGAAGTATCTATAAAAATGAGCACACTGCCGCGTAAGTGGGTCTAAGTATATCAAAGTGGACTTGTCCTATGTTCGCACGACCTTTTAACGTGCTTTAATAAAGTCCTGGAATAAAACAAACGGATAACAGTACATTTGATTGAAAAGTTCTTACAGCATCAGCACTGCGTGTTAAAAAAGCCCCTGCGAACGAGGGATTACTACGCGTCGATAAACGCATTTATGTAGAGCAATAGTGCCAGGAGTTACGGAGTGAACCAAACAAAGATTGGTCCCAGTTACAGCCACGGAACCATGAATCGGATACAAACATTCAAGATAGTTGATTTGTCATTAACATCAACAGTATCCGCTGTATGTTTCTAGTTCCACAGTCGTTGGAATCCGCAGCTGTGTGTCAGTGTGTGATGTGTATGCAGTGAGTCAGCTGTTACTATTTAAGCTGTGCAAGCAACGTAAAATTAGCGCACCTTTATATTTATAGTGACAACACTGAAAACCCTAGCAGCCAACGTTGTCCTTATACAACAGAAAAAAAAACAAAACCAAGAAAAAAGAATTGGTGAAAAAATTAAATTTGGAACGGGCGGAAGCGCATTCCTCGGAGGCGCGTCGTCTAATTCGGTCGCGTTCAAGTAATATCTTTTTTACATAATAGGCAAGAAATAGCGATGGAAGGGTTTGAAATAAAACAGGTGTTTTTGTATGGAGTGGAGTACGAGAAAAACTTTTTTGTAGCGTGCAATATGGTTGAAACATATTTTAAGTCATGAAAAAACTGTTACGCAAATGCATTGTTTTTTATCTCAATTCTATATCGTATCATTATAGATAAAAGACTGCTTCGTTAATCTAGTGGCAAAGCGCGTCGCTTGGTGATCACGAGGTCCTGGGTTCAAATCCTAGGTCGGACATATAGTTTTTTTAGTCTGGCATTGAGCCAGATATATAGCAATAGGCTCGCCCCCTATTACATGGGACCTAACATCGTCGACGAAAAGTGGGTGTACTCAGTACACCTCTACCACCCCGCTCAGGGAATATAGGCGTGACGGTGTAGATAGAAGCGCGGAGACATAAAATATTTGTCTCTGAGAATAATCAATTTGCGGTCAGTACGCCATTTAAATGTCCAGCTTGATGTCCAACCAGTCCAACCATGATAACCATGGTCTGGTAACCATATATACACCTGTAGTCAAAATGATATGAATATCGTGGTCTGCACTATGACCGACCGCCAACATTAATGTCCTGGTTCAAGCACGTTGTTTTGGTTGTTATGACATATCCATATGTATTACGTTATTGAAGCGGAGCTTGAGAAAGAGGCACTAGACCGGTGCGTACAGTACAGCGTATCGTTTAAGGAGATCAAAGAGTTCAAACTGGTAAAATTCGGCATTGGAATCATATGGATACTAGTCAAAACAAAAGATTGATTCTTCTGACCTATATCTGTGTTTAATCCAAAACCTATAACATTGACAATATGTAAAAAAGAGGCGACATAGCATTACAAAGATATGTATACCGTCTTAAAACTGACAACTGTCAAAAGGATCACAATTACATAATATTGTAATGTCGTAATTTAAACTAATCCATCGAAAATTCCTCCGAAAGATAAGCGACTAAGCATTTCAAAGTTATTTATACCGTCCTAAATCTGACAACAATCAAAACGATCACGTTTACATAACTTTGTAATGTGGTAAATTCAAAATTCATCGAAAGTTCCTTTGGAAGATCAGAAGTGTGTTTGTACAGCCGTTCACGGTTCCGTAGTAATAACAAGTTTTCATCGACTTAAGCCCATCTATGTTTTATTAGTATGCCATTAAAGGCTTAGCTAGTCGCACGCGCAGCATGACATAACTCACAATATTAACACATTTGATTTTGAACTTTAAGTCATAGTGATAAACTTGATATTGGTTTAAACCAACGTGGTGTTTGTCATGTTTGGTTGTAGAGTGTTGACACGTCGTATATAATCAATCTTTATTGACAAGTTCAAGCGAACGCTTTGATGTGACGGATTTGGGTTGAAGCTGTTTAACATAATGTCGTTTTGGTGATGGAAATATATTAGCCACAACATTAATGTTTTGAGAAAAACACATTTATGGTGATCAAGTATCAGCATTTCTCCCTCTTTCATTAAAAAGGAAACTCACGGACTAGTGCAATCGTCCCGCCCTCACTTACGGAGCGCATACTTGGTCGTTAACTGATCGTCAAAAGTCCACCCTTGGGGTATGCCAACGAGCAATGGAGCGCAGCATTCTTGGAGTCAAGTTAACGGATCGTATCAGAAACTCGGTCCTGCGCTCAAAAAGCTCCAAGGCCACTCAGCTGCAAAGCCCAAATGGAACTGGGCTGAACATATCTGTCGCATGTCGGATGCGCTTTGGGCAAAAATTACCAGTGTCGGTCCCACCTGGCGGGGCAGCGTCGGCCCAGAAAGAGATGGCGAGACGAGCTAAACTTCTATAAAAAAGACTGGCATCAGCTTGCACTAAACCGAGATGAGTGAAAGAAGGGAGCGGTAAAAGCCTTTGCCTTGAAGAGGGACATTATGGGCTTATTATAATAATTATTACTATGAATTCAATAGAAGGCTTCAGTACGGACACGCTTGTCCCAACGCCGTCATATGGCAGTGAGGGTTGGGTATATAAGAAGGAGAATGAAAGCAGAATAAATGCGATTAAAATGCGAGTTCTGCAGAGGATGTGCCGACCGTATTCGCAACAGCGTGGTAAGAAAGCGTGTAGGTATAAAATATAGTATCTGTGTAAAGATAAGAAAGAGTATGCTCCGGCGGTTCGGGCATATAGAAAGAATGTCATAAGGAAAAATGACAAAACAGATATAAAAAACGAAAGTGGAAGGATGTTGATACCGGGGAAGACCTAGACTATGACGTACCATCAGAAATGGGCATAATGTAATCAGATTAATGATTACAATTGCATTTTGTTATATTCAGTCATGATTTATGATTAATTAAAGGTTGACGGACGTTTTAGCGCAGTGGTTAAGAGCTTAAGCCGCTCCCCGCCCACTGTGTCTAATAGTCGCGGGTTCGATTCCCGCACAAGACAAATCTTTGTGTGAACCACAATTATATGTTCCGGTCTGGGTATTTGTATATGTGAAATTTCATGTTTGTAAATGCACCCACGCAACAGGAATAAATCCTAGTGTGACGAAAGATAACGAAATGTAATTGTAATCGTTAACCATTAATACACGATCACGGCTAGTGATCGTGTATTAATGGGAGTGGTTAATCAATAATCCGGGAGTGGTTAATCAATAATCTGACAACATTTTGCCTATCTCTGCTTACCATGAGCAAATAAGCCGTGTCTTATCTGAAGGGTAAGTCAAGAATCTCATTAACGGCGAGCGTGTACGAGACGGAATATCAGAGTGGAGGAAGCCAATGAGGTCTGTAAGGAACGAACCTGTTGCAACTCGGTACTCTCTGCCTACCTCGCTCGGGATATGGCGTGATGATATAGATAGATGGGTCTTATACTAAGTTGGACAGTCAGGAGTCTGTCGTGACGATTGTCGACAGTGCCCTTGCAGGGTAGGCAAAGAGTACAGCGTTCCAACAGGTTCTTTCCTGACGGACCTCTCGCTTCCTCCACTCTAATATACCGTCTAATACTAGCTAAATATATATATACATATTTAGCAAACTATTTACTTTCATCCATCGGCTTGCGATCGCGCAGCCCACGCGGAAGGGCGAGGTGAATCACGCGCAAGACGGGGTCTATGACCCTTGCGTAGGCGCACCGCGGCGGTCAACCTTCCGGGTTTGTTCGCGGATCTAGAGGATTTTAGATGTTAAGGGATTAGTTGGATTAGTGATAGTGGTTGAATACTTGTTTGTGTTCACGAGGTCCAAGGATTAATTCCCGACTTACACTTATCATCATTAATTAATGGTCTCTTTGAAAAGGGTCAAGTGCGTAGCACTCTTAATAGACGGAAATGCATGAAGAGATGTATGAACGTAGATGAATCGAATATGGGGTGTCTGAATCGTAGTATGTAGCTAACTAGTCTCAGCCTAACCCAGTGGGATAAAGGTGTGAGTATATGTATGTATCATCACCAACAGCCTATAGCAGTGCACTGCTAAATATAGGCTTCTCCAATTGCAGCCACTGAATACGATCCTCCGGTACTCTCACCCAATTTCTGCCAGTCGCCCTACGAAGATCATTGCTCCACCTAGCCTGAGGGCGTCCTACACTACGTTACACCTATAGATTTTTCGAAGCTTATAGCGACTTATGGGAGCACCGTACGGAGGCATTTGCCCACCCATGGAGCGATAATAGCTGAATATAATAATAATAGCAACCTATATCGTCTTAAGAGTGGAAACTTCGAAAATGCAATTTAAGAAATTTTTATTTTATTTCATTTACAATTACCACCTTTACTTTGCACCATTAATGAAATTCGTCTCATATGCATTTAAATATGCATCCAAATTGCACACTTAAAGAAAAATAAAATTGAATAATCAACATTTTAAAGGATGCAACAAGTTAGTATTTTTTCTGTTGTAATGTTACCCCTTTCGCGCTTCCAAAGCCGCTACCGCCGTCCGCGGCATTTTCTTACCAACCCTCCCGATACCCTTACATCCCTTCTTTCGGATATAGATACCGCACACAGGATCAGACATTGACTTCGCCGGTCAGCTCAAAGAATCCCTTGTCCGCCGGCCGGTGCAGAGCACCACGGCGAGACACCTAGTATACGCTCTCCTCCATAGCGACTGCCCAAGCCGAGGCCGTTCCTCCTTGAGGCGCCCTTGAGCTAGTTGCCCCCTTGCCCTTCTGGCTCGAGCCTTGTCCTGTGAACAGCGTAGATCATTCACACTCACACACACACAAATCGCGCTTCCTAAATTGTCTCTTAGGCAATGAATGAGTTCTATCTATCTATCTATCTATCACGCCAGATCCCTTACGGGGTAGGCAGAGAGTACAGAGTTCCAACAGGCTCTTTCCTTACATACCTCTCTGGCTTCCTCTACTCTCATAGTTCGTCTCATACACGCTCGCCGGTTACGGAGACTCCTGACTTGTCCTTCAGATAAGACCCGGTCTATTTGGTCATGGTAAGATAGTCTAGGTCTTCCCCGGTACCTACATCCTTCCACTTTCGCATGAATGAGTTAATTTGTAAAATATTGTATAAAAAATATAAACCGTTACGCCTATATTCCCCAAGCGAGAGTGACAGAGGTGTACTGTGTACACCCATTTATCGCCCTATGTACACTCGTTTAAGATACAGGTACGTATTATTTAAACTGTGGTATGTGGATAGGAGGCATCTGTAACAAAACAATAGCTCTTTCATAGCTCTAATTGGTATAATGAGGTTAATATTTGGCCGGGCGCCATCGCGAGCGATGCCGGGTGACTCACATAGTGGCTCATTCATGAGATCACGCCAGGGCATCGAGGCTAATTCTCGCCTCATAATTCAGACCGTACAAATGAAGTTATTTTCGAATGTAGACTTTGATCAAAATAAAATAGATACGCATGTTAGCGCTAATCTTGTTTTTTGACACACGTCTAATTCTACGGTACTGACGGTGCAGACAGAGGGAAAACTATATTTTCAGATATTAATAATAATAGTATCATTATATTAATACGTGAAGCAAAAACTTTGTACACCTTTTTACGAAAATTGCGCGGACGGAGGAGTATAAAATTTCCCACACTTATAGTTTATATAGAGAAGGAGTGCAGAATGCTAATTTTTTTTTTAAATTATGCATAAAACATACATTAAATCCAATGAAAAAAACATTACACACACTACCGTGTATTTGACACAATACACGTCAAATTGATGTTTGTCTTTAATATTATTTGTCTATAGTCTTACTGAATGTCAAACATAACCAGCAAACGATGAAAGAGTAGGTCGAATATCGACCTATGGGCGACCACTAGTACGACATAAATAAATACGGTCACGCTTCTATTCCCCAAAAGGGAATGGCATTTTTGTTTTAATAAACGTAGCCCCCCATTACACATTTAATCCCGTGATGTGGGTGCGTTTACAAACATGAAATTTCACATACACAAATACCCAGACCGAAACAAATAATTTAAGTTCACAAAAAGATTTGCATCGAAGCCGCGACTATTAGACAGTGGGTGGAGCGGCTTAAGCTCTTAACCACTGCGCTAAAGAGGTATACGTTACACTCGAAAATTTTGTCAACGAGATCCCACACATTACTACTGCCGGTGCAGAGCACAACGAGACACCGAGAATATGCCCTCCGCCATAGAGACAGCCTGAGCAGAGTTCGTTCCTCCTTGAGGCGCCCTTGAGCTAGTTGCTCCCTTGGCCTTCCGACTGGAACGTACTTATTGCTCGCTCGCCCTCTTACCCGCTAAAGCTGTAAAGGCTTCTCGGGTACTCATTCACACACGAAACGACTGTACCTTTTTCAAAGCTTGTGTAAAACGAACACTTTGTTAGCAAGCTTATTATTCAATAGAAGATTATTTAAAAGATAAAAATGCTTGGATAGATTCTATTCCAGATCCACTTGAGTCATGACAACCTATTCAACTGTTGTTAGTTAACATTCCCTCTCTTCCTTCTATTAATTTAACACAATGTGTACTTTATTTGTAAATGAGGGAACTATGTTGCCATTCTCATAAATAGTATTATTCGCTCTTTTAACTTAGACTCACCTGATGACCAAACTACATTGTTCTCCCATTCCCCACAACAGAATGTAGATGAAAAAGTTTGTATTTTTTATTTTTAAAGAGTAACCGTGGAGATTCTTGCACTTCTTCTCCACAGGAATGACATTCCGAAGTGGCGGTAGAGTCTTTGTTACTTTTCTGACGATTCATAAATACTGTAATGGTTTACATGAATAAAAAATATTCTGATTCTGATTCAAACTCCACCGATAAATATATATGAATAATTTACAATACGTGATCACACACCCTTACTTCAAGTAATAACGTCGCAAGCCGAAACTGTCATTAGTGTGAAATGACCCGAGCGATCGATGTGGGTTCAACGGCCCGAGTCGGCCGACGCCCATGGCGTGGCAGGTATGACTTATGCTTCAAATAAAAAGGTGGCACACCTCGTATATTCTATGTTAATTTGCTATTTCCAAAATCATTATTAATCTTCAATAAAAATTGAGATTAACTTTCTACTTCCAAAATGAAAATTAAATAATGGTAATATAATTTTCTACTTTCAAAATGTACATTAAATTATAATGAAATTATTTTTTAATCGAAAATAAATGTTTTGTCTACTTCGAAAATCAAAATTATTAGGTCTTTAATAAAACTTAATTTATTTTTCTATTTCCAAAATCAACATTAAATTAGCATTCTATCAAAACTAATTTTGTTTTCGAAATAAATATAATATTAGCCTCTAAATAATATAAAAATTCTACTTCAAAAATAAACATGTTTGAATACAAACTCATTTCAGGGTATTTTTTCCCTTAAAACGTAGCCCCACACTAGGATTTGTTCCTGTGTCGTGGGTGCGTTTACAAACATGAAAATTCACATTCACAAATACCCAGACGGAAACAAATAATTGTGGATCACACAAAGATTTGTCCCGTACGGCAATCGAACCCGCGACTATTAGACACAGTGGCCGGAGCGGCATAAGCTCTTAAACACTGCGCTAAATCGTCTGTCGAACTAGCACCGTCACGCCTATATTCCCCAAAAGGGGTAGCAAAGATGCACTGTATGTATTTACACCCACATCTCGGCAACAGTGTTAGATCCCAACGCAATAGGGGACGAGCAATTAAGCCGGGCACAGTTCCAAATTGAAGTAGCAACACTTGACGTCTGCTATCGAAAATGCAGTTAGTGTGTATAATTGTCATGTTTGCCGTCGAAACTTTTTAGCAAAAGTTCCAAATTGCTGTTGCAAATTTTTCTGCAGTGGTGGTAGTATTTTGTGGTACGATATTATCTGAAGGACAAGTCAAGAGTCTCCGTAACCGGCGTAGTAGACAAACTATGAGAGTGGAGGAAGCCAGAGGTATGTAAGGGAAGAACCTGTTGGAACTCTGTACTCTCTGCCTACCCCGCGAGGGATCTGGCGTATGATATAGATAGATACTTTATTAGATTGACCAACAATTAATGTTTATTTCCGAAAATGGAGTTAGTGTGGCCGCTTTCTGTGCCGCATCCATATAATTATATCATGTTTGCCGTAGAAACGCTAAGAAGAAGTTGCTACTGCAAATTCTGCAGTTGTGGTGGTATTCTGTGACATGATATTTTAATAGATTGACTGTCCATGGCATATGGTACGACAGGCGAAGTCCTGCGTTCAAATCCTAGCGAGGGATACCAGTGCTTTCTGTTTGGAAATTCTCGACCCCTCTAACGTATCAAAGAAGGCAAAAGTCAAGTCCGTGCAAAGTCAAGTTTTAATTTTTGTAAGACCACACTTTCTCATTGTTCAACTGCAAATATAGATGTTTGGGATAGACCGCGTCTTATCTGAAGAGCATGTCAAGAGTTCCCGTAACCAGCGAGCGTGTATGAGACGAACTATAAGAGTGGAGGAAGCCAGAGGTCTGTAAGGAAAGAACCTGTTGAAACTCTGTACTCTCTACCTACCCCGCAAGGGATTTGGCGTGATGATACAGATAGATCAGCCGAAAGACGTCCACTGCAAAATAAAAACCTCCCCAAACATCGCCACGACGACTGGCCCGGCATGTGTGATGTACGCCATTTTTGTCCCCGGGACCAATTAAGACGCAAACATAGAAAAAGTTAAGTCACAACGGCACGGTGCTCGCAGAACTGATGTATAGATAATAAAATATTATTGTCCTTGACTATACTCTCACTACACGTCTCAATATTAGTCGTAAGGATATGATTGCGTCATTTCAAACCAAGGCTGAACTGCGTGCGTGTCGTATTGATTCGTCTGTCGGTGGGTAGTGGCGCCCGCCGCGGGACTTCCACAGCTCGATACAAATGAAAGTATATAAGATTTTCATATATTATACTCGATGGAATGTGGATAGTCTCGCCCCATCTTAAATGGGATATAACATGTTTGGGGGCGGCCTACGTCTTGTAGTAATACGTCTTTCGGCTGAAGATAGATAACACCGTCGGCGAAAATTGGGTGTACACAGTACACCTGTGGCACCCCTGCTTAAGGAATATAGGCGTGACAGCGTATATTTGTTTTATTTTCATATATTTAGGAACCTCATAAGTTTAAATTAAAATGTTTATATATCATGTGAGTTTTACTGTTCCACTTCCGAACAAAGGCCTCCCCTTTATATCTCCACAACAGTCGGTCTATTAACCTTTTGTCACTCTTTTCCCTCTAATATGGTCGAGGAGAGTGATGGCTGCTTCTCAAGTCATGCTCGTGAAAGCGTGCTGCTGGTGGGGGCTGGTCCGTCCTCTATCCTTTGACTGATTAAAAATGTACCGTAGCACTGTTGAATTTTGTCTCGTTCGGTATCACACTGGAGCTATAACCAATTATTTTGTACTCACTCTTTACATATTTTATAGTAACCTTATTTTTCTCTTATTATACTTTTTATTATATACCTCTACAACATTTTGTAAATGAGAGGACTATGTAGACACTGACCGATAACATGAATCTAAGTACACTTATGATTAATCTATACTTAAGCACATCTATTTAGCTCGTTCTGCATTGTTCTCCCATACCCCATGAATGCAATGTATACAAAAAGAATTGTAAAACTGTCATTTTTAAATAGAGTAACCGTGGAGTTTCTTGCCCTTCTTCTCCACAGGAATGACTTTCCGAACGGGTAGTAGTGTTAAGTTATCGATAATTTTCTCTTTTTGGCTATTCATAAGTGCCTTTTGGTCTACATGAATAAAAAATCGTTTGATTTTGATTGCCATTTCGGGCCACAAAGGACCCGCAAAGGTGTCCAAATTGTCACGCCACCTTTTCCTAGGTCTACCTCGTCGTCTGCGACCACCGCTGGGTATCCAACTGGTGACGGCGTTTGCCCACCTCTGCGAGTCTATGCATGCTACGTGGCCAGCCCACTCCTACTTCAGCTTTGCCGCTTTCATACCTACGTCCGTATTACGAGTAATGGAGCGCAGAGTGGGAGTGTCATTATCATCATTGTGACGCCTACGAGGAGAGATGGTCTGATGTGGCCAAGGATCGGGTTAAATAGAGAATCATAGAAGATCCATTTGTCCAGCAGTGGAAAGATGTAAACCTTGTAAACCAAAAATGTACTTATGAAGTAATCCAGGGATATCCTAACGTTAGCTACTTAAGTTCGGAAATTCGGAATGGCGTTCGCGGGGCGAAGAAGGCATAGAGCTCCACGGTTAAGATTTTAATTTATGTATCTCATTTGTATCATCATACTTAGATAGTCTTTATTGTACACCAGCGACATAACAAAGGAGAAATATCTTAAGATGAAAGTACAATTACACAGACATTATAGATTAAAATAAACTTATTTTACGAAAAAGAAAAACATGCAACTGTCTTTTCCAATATCTACTTCCTACTTCAAAACTACCCACATTCCAATCCTTACTCATCATACAAAACAATAGACTAGAATGACGCGAGCCGTATCGATTCGTTCGCCGACGGCTAATGGCGCCCAACGCGGCACTTTTATTATACCTTACTTCATAGTATAAAGTTTTTTATTTGCGTTGCGTGATTTCATAACTGGGAGTTCACAGAGGTAATATGGTGTCTGTCTGTCTAGCCTGGTGGATTTAATAGTAAACTTATCTGATGGACCAACAGGAGCCTTCGTAACCGGCGAGCGTGCATGAGATGAACTACAAGAGTGGAAAAAGCGAGAGAGTCTGTAAGGAAAGTATCGGTTTGATTTCTGTCTCTGTCTATCCCACGAAGGATTAGGAAAGTATTTTTAAAAACGTGTGTGATAATGATCTACGCTGTTGGCCTTTAGAGCTTTAACGGACAAGAGGGCGAGCGTGCAACCACTACGTTCAAGGCAGAAAGGCAAGGGGGGAAATTGGTAAAAGGGCGCCTCAAGGAGGAACGGCCTCGGCTTGGGGAGTTTCGCCGTGGTGCTCTGCACCGGCCGGCGAGCAAGGGCTTTTTCGACATCGCCGGCGAGGTACGGTGTCTGATCCTGTGTGCGGTATCTGTATCCAAAAGATGGGATGTAAGGGCATCGGGAGGGTCGGTGAGAACATGCCGCGGACGGCGGAAGCGGCTGATAGGAGGGGAGTTAGGTTCGGCGGCGGCCACGATTAGCGGATTTCTATGATTGGACGAGTTAACGAAATATCGGGTTGTCGCCTTTTTAATAAGGCGCTAATAAGTTCGAGACCGAGATCGGATTTTTTAAAAACGTAGCCCCACCCTAGTACTGGTTTCTGTATCATGGGTGCGTTAACACACATGAAATTCACATACATACGATCGGATTTTTAAAAAACGTAGCCCCACCCTAGTACTTGTTTCTGTATCATGGGTGCGTTAACACACATGAAATTCACATACATACGAGTATACAACCAGACCTAAACAAATATGTGTGGGCCACACAAAGATTTGTCCCGTGTGTTGCTGGACCAAGTCCTCTGTCAGTAAATAGTCATAAAGCCAAGTGGGAAGCCTTATAGGCGGCTTGATGAGTGCCAAGTGCAGGTGGCCACAAACCTGCCTCTGCCGCACCGTAATGGATCCGCGTGGTGAAATATGACCTCATCTCTCTCACCTGGATTTGTAAGAGAAGGGCTTTGCCCAGCTGTGGGACACTATACGCTGATTTATGACTATTATCAGGTATATCGCTGAGATTGACGGGTTTGCCCAGACCTTTGAAAGGTTTGCATGAGGATATGGGTCCAACACGTAGAGGCCCTTTACTAGAACTTAATGTTATATAAGTCACCTGCTGAAATCTATTGATGCAAATGAAGAAACAAACAGCGAACTGACCCCGGCAGGTGCAGGACTATTCTAAATTACGGAAAGAGAACAAGGACTATGTGGATGAGATTTGATGGACAAAAACTGGACTTTTTCAAAGGGGACAGACCACGGTCATATTTAGTGATACCTAACTGCCCGTGGCCGGCAGCGACTTGCCTCTCACTAGATGGGTCCTCAAACGGTCGTCCTAAGACAACTGAGGGCAACACCGATGTTGCCCTCAGTTGTCTCAGCAGCTCAGGGGTGAGCGGCTCAGAAGTGTGCTGCGCTTTCTCCGAACATTATCAGAATCAGAATATTTTTTATTCATGTAAACCATTACAGTATTTATGAATCGTCAAAATAGTAACAAAGACTCTACCACCACTTTGGAATGTTATTTCTGTGGAGAAGGGCAAGAAACTCCACGGTTACTCTTTTAAAACAGTATTTTTACAATTATATTATCATTATTACTTACAGCCGTATTAAGCGCCACTGGACTAACGACGCAATCGAGGCGTTTCTTTCTATTTTAATCAAGTTCTTAATAGATATGAATATCGACAAACAACTGTTATCTAGAGCACGGCGCGAAACATACGGAACAAAGGCATTGTCTTATCAGACACGTGACCCACCCCAATTCGGAGGGGCGGGGGAATTGGGTCACATTTATACAGACTGTTGTTATGTATCCTCGCGAATCTACTAATAATATAAAGGTGAAAATTTGTGAGAATTATAATAATAAGACACTATTCGTATAGCCGCGTGATTTATAACCATATAACGAAAAGGATGGAGGATAGAAGCAGTGATAGCCTAGTGGTTAGACCGTTGGGACTGCAAAGATCTTGGGTTTAAACCCAGGCACGCACCTTTGTATTTCCGAAAAATGTGCGTTTTAAAAATTAACTATCACTTGCTCTAACGGTGAAGGAAAACATCGCGAGGAAACCTGCACGCCTGAGAGTTTCTCGAAGGTGTGTGGAGTTCGCCAACCCGCACTGGGCCAGCGTGGTGGACTATGGCCTAAACCCTCTCAGTTCGAGAGGAGGTCCGTGCGCAACGGTGGGACAGTTTCTTAACAGGGCTAATATTATTATTATATAATGAAAAGGATACGTTAAAGGGTGTTTTGTAACTCAGTAGCAGTCTGGATTATATATATAATCTTACTAATATTATAAATGAGAAAGTTTGTAAGTTTGTAACACAATCATGCAAAAATGGCTGAATGGATTTGGACGAAATTTGGCACACAGGTAGTTTATTCTATCTATCTCTATATCACGCCAGTTGCCTTGCGGGGTAGGCAGAGAGTACAGAGTTCCAACTTCTCTCTTATTGTGGGTGTGAATGATCTACGCTGTTGGCCGCGGGGCCTTTACAGCTTCACCGGACAAGAGGGCAAGCGTGCAACCACTACGCTCGAGCCAAAAGAGCAAGGGGCAACTAGCTCAAGGGCGCCTCAAGGAGAAACGGCCTCGGCTTGGGCAGTCGCTATGGGGAAGGGCGTATACTACGTGTCTCGCCGTGGTGCTCTGCACCGGCCGGCGGGCAAGGGATTCTTCGAGCTCGCCGGCGAGGTCGGTGTCTGATCCTGTGTGCGGTATCTGTATCCGAAAGAAGGGATGTAGGGGCATCGGGAGGGTCGGTGAGAACATGCCGCGGACGGCGGTAGCGGTTGATAGGAGCAGAGTACCAACTTCTTCCCTTACTGTAATGTTCCCTCAGGATAGAAATCTAACCCCAGTTTTCCGTGGCATAATTTATTAGCGGAACAAACATCACCCGTTCCATAAATCGAGTCGTGACCATAAAGGTCGCTACACTACACTTACAGACCTCTCTGGCTACCTCCACTCTCATAGTTCGTCTCATACACGCTCGCCGGTGACGGAGACTCTTGACTTGCCCTTTAGATAAGACACGGTAGTTTATTACCTGGAGTAACACATTTTATCCCGGAATAAAGGTCATGCGGACGAAGACTCAGACAAAAAGTAGTTATAAATATAGATTTAACAAGAATAACATGAGGTCTTTTATGGATTAACTTGTTAAGTTGGCATGTTCGTTCGCCCAGCCATCTTCTCTATTGAAAACATCCTAATTTCAATAGAGAAGATGGCTGGGTGCTTCCATCGACTTGGGATCCGGTAATTAATATAATCAAATCCAAAACCAAGCATACCACTGCACCTCAAGACACCGTGAGCTCATTCTGCGTAGATCGGACCAACAAAAATAATTAAGAAGTTTGGTACCCCGGAACAACTATGCCTTTTGGACGTCTAACACCTCAGTCCCTCCCGTGACCATGGGTGCTGCACTCGAAACGCCGGGAACTTAAAAATCAAAAATAAACCGCGATAAAATCCGAAATATAGTTTTATTTCAAGAATAACATGGTTAACTTTTCAATATCTTTGTTCCGGTATCTTTGTTTTTTAACCGATAGACTATAGTCATTTTGAGAAAATTAAGTAAATGGTTATTTTGAAAAAGCGGTCATTCTACTAACGCCCAACTCGCCTGTGGTATTAATTTTATCTCAGTACATATAATGACAATAGGCTCTTAATAACGTACGTAACGTAGACGGACGATTTAGCGCAGTGGTTAAGGGCTTAGACCACCCCGCCCACTGTGTCTAATAGACGCGGGTTCGATTCCCGCACGGGACAAATCTTTGTGTGATCCACAATTATTTGTTCCGGTCTGGGTATTTGTGTATGTGAATTTTCATGTTTGTAAACGCACCCACGACACAGGAATTAATCCTAGTGTGGGGCAACGTTATTAAAGGAAGAAAAAAAAAAAAACTAACACTGGAATTTAAAGTCCTTGGCGAAATGAAGGTGTACGAATAACACCTCTCCCATCGCAACATGGGGAATTTTAGGGTGACAGTGTATATACAAGGTGTAACACAAATAACACAAGACCTCAGACACCCCAATTTAATTATTGCTTTACGAATTCAATACGAAAAATTAAACTTCCAATTTTAAGGAGTATCTACCATGAAATAAAACTATTTTTTCGGATTTTATCCGAACTTAAAAATCAAAATAAACCGCGATAAAATCCGAAAAAATAGTTTTATTTCATGTGTAATATTCGCGTAAATCTAAGAACTCAGTGAGTATCTACCATTTTTGTAATCTCTTTGGTACCCAAATTAACCATAATAATAATATTATTAGCCCTGTTAAGAAACTGTCCCACCGTTGGGCACGGGCCTCCTCTCAAATTGAGAGGGTTTAGGCCATAGTCCACCACGCTGGCCCAGTGCGGGTTGGCGAACTTCACACACCTTCGAGAAACTCTTAGGCATGCAGGTTTCCTCACGATGTTTTCCTTCACCGTTAAAGCAAGTGATAGTTAATTTTGAATACGCACAAGCTTCCGAAAAGACAGAGATGCGTGCCTGGGTTTGAACCCGAGACCTCTGACTTTGCAGCCTAACGGTGTAACCACTAGGCTAAGATTTATCCCGTGCGGGAATCGAACCCGGGACTATAAGACACAGTGGGCGGAGCGGCTTAAGCTGCGCTAAATCGTCCGTCATTAATTAAATAAATTATTTTTTGTATGCATATTCAAGTGTAATACAGCGAACAGGACGAGTAACAGCTTTTTTCTATCTATCTATATCATCATGTCAGCTCCTTCGCGGGGTAGGCAGAGAGTACATAGTTCCAACAGGTTCTTTCCTTACATACCTCTCTGGCTTCCTCCACTCTCATAGTTCGTCTCATACACACTCGCCGGTTACGGAGACTCTTGACTTGCCCTTCAGATAAGACACGGTCTATTTGGTCATGGTAAGATAGTCTAGGTCTTCCCCGGTACCTACATCCTTCTACTTTCGCATTGTATATCTGTTTTGTCATTCTTTCTTCTGGCATTCTTTCTATATGCCCGAACCAACGGAGCATACCCTTTCTCATCTTTACACCGATACTATCTTTCATATCTACTCGCTTTCTTACTACGCTGTTGCGAATACGGTCGGTCAGCGTGACTCCGCACATCTTCCGCAGAGATCGCATTTCGACCGCATTTATCCTGCTTTCGTTCTCCTTCTTACATACCCAACTCTCACTGCCATATAACAGCGTTGGGACAAGCACTCCGTTATGCATGGCAAGCTGCATAAGGCTTAAGTGCCGGCTCCCAAGTAGCCTTCCCATCGCACCATTCACTCTATTCCCTGCATTCACTCTTCTCTCTATATCAACGGTGTATTTCCCATCCATATTGAAGGCGCATTCATTTGTTCCAGCACATCGTTACTAACCACAATCCTTGCATTCGTTCTGGTTTCTTTCCGTTCAAAAACGATAACTTTGGATTTTTGAACAGTTTTTTTGAAAAATAAAATGAACTTACTTTAAAAATAGTTGGAATCGATTCAGTTGCCGATTTAGAACAAACTACTTTCAGGTCTTGCGTTTATTATGTTACACCTGGTATAGCCTTCATAAACGGCTTTATTCGGATTAATGTTTTATAAATATAAACCCGAATAAAGCCGGATATGATGTAGGAGGGTGCGTTCTAGGCGGGGGCGGAAGTCACCCCGTCACGCGATTCGTTACCTTGCATGTCGTCATGCCAACTTACAAATTAATCCATAATATTAGAATGAGCAATGTCCAAAAAAGTTTTTTTTTATAAACAAAAAATAAACACCGTCACGCCTATATTCCCCAAGCGGGGGTGGCAGAGGTGTACTGAGTACACTCACGTTTCGCGATCACGACGATGTTAGGTCCCATGTAATAGGGGGCGAGCCCCTTGCCATATACCGGGCACAATTCCAGACTACGGACTCGTACTGATAATTTTTCCTTAGAAAAACTACACTTGTCCGACCTAGGATTTGGTCTTTTTTTTATCTTATATTATAAATTAGCGATCCGACCCGGCTTAGCACGTGTGAATTATACACATCAATGATAACGTCTAAATGCATTGGAGATTTCATTCTGTCTACCTCGCGGTAGCTCTACATAAATAGATGGATATAGAGAGAAGAAAGAAAGAAAATACATTTATTTAACCACAGACAAAACGTAAATATACGATATACAGCCCTATAGCTGTTTGTCAGAGATGGTGTGGGGCTAAAGAGGCTGCTGCCTCAGCATATTGCTGCACCATAAAAACTTATGGTGCAGCGATGGTATTCTGGCAGCATCTATGAAAAAGGTCACGTCACAGATGCCATATCGACAATTCAGGCCACAGTTCAGATGCGAGTGAGTAAAAAGTGAAAAATGAATATAATATAAATAGGATATCATTTTTGATGTTGTTACACTCTTTACAATGTCGTCTAAATGGTTGCCAATTACTTGATTTTTATATAATAATAATATGAGCCCTGTTAAGAAACTGTCCCACCGTTGGGCACGGGCCTCATCTCAATCTGAGAGGATTTAGGCCATAGTCCCCCACGCTGGCCCAGTGCGGGTTGGCGAACTTCACCCACCTTCGAGAAACTCTTTTTTTTTTCCTCTTTTTTTTTTCCTCTTTTTTTTTTAAAAACGTGCCCCACACTAGGATTAAGTCCTGTGTCGTGGGTGCGTTTACAAACATGAAAATTCACATACACAAATACCTCCAAATACTCTCAGGCATGCAGGTTTCCTCACGATGTTTTCCTTCACCGTTAAAGCAAGTAATAGTTAATTTTTATTACGCACATGTTTCGAAAAGACAGAGGTGCGTGCCTGGGTTTAAACCCAAGACCCCTGACTTTGCAGTCCAACGGTCTAACCACTACGTTATTATTGCTTTATTTTTATTTTATTTTTTTTATCTACAGATCTCTTGCGGCTTACCTAGAGAGTAGGTCTACCATGAAAGTTTCAATCCGAAACTTCGGAGCCGAACGATACACGAACGAAATACGATGCGAGTACCTACCATGAAGTTGCATCGGATTTATTTCTTTCGGTCGGGCACCATAGACTGTGTTCGTGAATGAATGACAGATGCGAAGTATATTTCCGTTTACGAAAAAAGTTAGTTTTTTTGTAAACGTATACGGTAACGTATAACGGTACGTTTCTTACCCGACACATGGGTAACTTATGAACATTTCAAGTTCATCATCATCATCATCATCTCAGCCTATACTTGTCCACTGCTGAACATAGGCCTCCCCAATCGCTTTCCAGCGTAACCGGCCCGATGTCACCTGCATCCAACGACTTCCTGCGATTTTCACAAGATCGTCGGTCCATCTGGCAGGCGGTCGTCCCACGCTGCGCTTGCCAATACGTGGTCTCCACCCTAGAAGCTTTCTGCCCCAACGCCCGTCCGCTATGTGGCCCGCCCATTGCCACTTCAGCTTGCTAATCTTAAGGGCGATGTCGGTGACCTTGGTTCTTCTACGAATCTCCTCATTCCTGATTCGATCACGTAGCGAAACGCCGAGCATAGCTCTCTCCATAGCTCGCTGAGCAACTCTGAACTTTTTTATGAGACCTATATTAAGAGAGTATTTCAAGTTAGTCGTGTAAAATTATTAAATGACCAACTGTCATAATGACATAAAAGCGCGAACAATTTATATTATGTTTCAAAATTTCGCAACAGTCAACTAAGCCAAAATGGCGCAATTGTCTTTTCTTTCTGTTTTTACATTTTGTTTATTTTCTTATTATATGCATGGGGGCGGCAACAAAGGCTATTTGGTTGTTTAAGAAAAGCAACTCGACAAGAATTATTATGAGAAACGAGCCACTTTAAAAGGATTTTTAGAAAAATCGTGCTATTTCGTAAGTTTGTACTATATGTTAAAATAGCAATAATAATATTATAAAAACACCATATAATTCCAGTTTGAACGCATTTATTCCTTTAAGATATCAAAAAGTCACCATTAAACTATTCGTGTTTAAATTAAAACACTCAAAATTATAAAATTCACACATACGGTAAGTAAAAAAGTTACCTCTTTACTTTTCGTATAATTGAGGTTAAAATCACGAAAGAAGTGCTGGCAAAACCGAAACTTCGTTTGTTCGGATCACTTCATGGTAGGGTTTTACGACTGACGAAACGTCACAAGCCGTCTTCAGGACCGATTTCGGTACGAAAGTATTTCGTGGTAGGAATCGCCCGAAACTTCGGAATTACGTCTCATGGTAGACCTACAGGTTCTTTCCTTACAGACCTGGCTTTCTCCACTACCATAGTTTTTTTTTATTTGGACATCCAATAGCTTACGTAAACAAATAAACAAACAAACGTGGATTCATGGAATAGGTACCGCCAATTCCAGACACCAGACATACATCAACACTCGTTTGTTTGAATAAACACATATTACGCGACATCTGCGCGTGCGCGCACCGCAATGCGCTTGCGCATATTAACACACAATGCATGCTAGGGATCGGCATGTGCAGAAAATAATCGATAAGAATCTTATGGATATATTTTCAGTCGAGAGACGTCCACTGCTGGACAAAGACCTAAGACCGCCACGACGACAAGCTCCGTGCTGTACGCATCCAGCTTCTGCCTAGTGCAAATCAGATATATCGAGAAGGAAATATCGAATAATCGATATTATCTGGTCATCGCTCCACCTTGTGGGAGGCCTGCCCACTCCATGTCTTCCGGTACGAGGTCGCCACTCGAGAACGCAGGTAAAAGCTGGATACGTACAGCACAAAGCCGGTCATTGTGGCGATCTTTGGGGGAGGCCTTTGTCCTGCAGTGGACGTCTTTCGGCTGATAATGATGATGATATTATCTGATTCATGACAAGAACTGTTTAAAAACTTGGAACGGATCGCTGATTTTTAATCTCGATATATCAAATTCCATTACATAGACTGTGGCTTATCTGAAGGACAAAAGAAGAGTCTCCGTAACCGGCGAGCGTGTATGAGACGAACTATGAGAGTGGAAGAAGCAAGAGAGTTATTTAAGGAAAGAACCTGTTGGAACTCGGTACTTTCTGTACCCCTCAAAAAATCTGGCGAGATGATATAGATAGATGATCAAATATCTTTTTAACCGACTTCTAAAAAGAAAGATGTTTTCAATTCGACTGTATGTTAGTTCTTTTGTATTTTTGTTACGCGATCATTCCGCCAATTATGAACCGATTTTGATGATTCTTTTTGCATTGGGTTCAGTATAGCTTTAAGGTGATCCCATTTTAATTTCATCGGTATTGGACCTTGGACTTGGAAGATACACCAGGGTACTCCTTAACGACAAAAAATACGAATGCGTAGATTGAGATATTATGGGTATTACGTCAATCCTATAGGTACCCTGCCATAGAAATAATCAGAATATTTACCGACTTCAAAAAGAAGGAGGTTGGCAATTCGTCTGTGTTGGTTATAACGTCTTAATTTAGGAACTGATTTTGATGATTCTAGTATAGTTTCGAGGTGGTCCTATTTTAATGAAATCGGTATTGAACTCTGGACTTTGAAGATACACCAGGGGACTCCTTAACGGCGAACAGCACGAAAGTATAGATTCCGTTATTAAGGTCTTAAGGTTATTAAGGTAAATCCTTTTTAAAAAAATAACACCAACTTCAATTAGCAAAAAATAAATATTTGAAGTCGGTGCCAAGTAACCGGCTGCACTAACCGGTACCGACTTCAAATATTTATTTTTTGCTTTTTGAAGAGGGTTTTATTTTTTTTAAGAAAGATTTTGCCATCTCTTGTTGGTCGGTCGACTGCGACTTGAATTTAGCTAATTCAAATGTTTTAAATGAGACATATTGGGATTCGAATCTTTGCACTGTTTAAGATATAAATGATCGAATCTAACCACTTCTCCATGTCTTAAATGAACCCTTGAGTTGTACCTACTTGGCCAGTTGGTAAACTGAGATCATCGTTAAATTATTCTGTGCGCATACTTTACACCATGCATTGTTTGTTAATATGCGCAAGCGCAACGCAGATGTCGCGTAATAGGTGATTGTTTAAACAAACGAGTCTTGATGTGAGTCGTGTGTCTGGAAATGGGCAGTTCCTATTCCGTGAATTCATGTTTGTTTACGTAATTGACAACTGTTTAAAGGACGCATCACCCGAAACTTTCTACAACACCTAATTACAATTCCCATCGCAGGCTAAAATTCGATAAAAAAATTATAATAGAAATAAAAAAAGTCCAAAGCTCAATACCGATTTCATTAAAATGGGACCACCTCGAAGCTATACTAAACCCAACGCAAAAAGAATCATCAAAATCGGTTTATAAATTAAGACGTTGTATGAACTGTCTAAAAAAACACAGACGAATTGTCAACCTCCTCCTTTATTAAAGTCGGTTAATATTCTGATTAGTTCTATGGCAGGGTACCTATAGGATTAACGTAATACCCATAATATCTCAATCTACGCATTCGTATTGTTTGTCGTTAAGGAGTTTCCTGGTGTATCTTCAAAGTCCAAAGTTCAAAAGCAATTTTATTAAAATTGGACCACCTTGGAGCTATACTGAAACCAATGCAAAAAGAATCATCAAAATCAATTTAAAATTGGCGGAATGATCGCGTAACATACATACAAAAAAAACATAGTCGAATTGAGAACCTCTTTTTAGAAGTCGGTTAAAAATGTAATAAGATTAATGATTAACAACCCCCGCTTGGGGAATATAGGCGTGATGGTGTATTAACGAGTAACGATTACAATCACATTTTGTAATCTTCGACGATGACGATTACACTTTTAATCTTGAATTTCGATAATTGACTTCAAGAAAGAGGTCAATCGTCGAATCCAACTCGGCTGGGCAGCGTTCGGGAAGCTACGTAATACGTCTCAAGACAAAAGTCTTTGACCAGTGTGTGTTGCCAGTGATGACTTACGGCACCAAGACATGATCACTTACGATGGGCCTCATAAGAAGTCTCCAAGTCACCCAAAGGGCAATGGAAAGAGCTATGCTCGGAGTTTCTCTGCGAGATCGAATCAGAAATGAGGAGATCCGCAGGAGAACCAAAGCCACCGATATAGCTCTCAGAATTGCCAAACTTAATTGGCAGTGGGCGGGGCACATCACTCGTAGAACTGAAGGCCGTCGGGGCAGAAAGGTTCTCGAGTGGCGCCCTCGTACCGGAAGACGTGGAGTGGGCAGGCCCCCCACAAGGTGGAGCGATGACCTGGTGAAGGTCGCGGGTAGAAGCTGGATGCGTACAGCACAATGCCGGTCGTTGTGGCGATCTTTGGGGGAGGCCTTTGTCCTGCCGTGGACGTCTTTCGGCTGATGATTGAAAAATGCAATTGTATTCATTAATCTGATTACATTTTGCCACCAACCGACGTCGCGTCGTTTTTTCGGTCAGTCTCACAGAACGAACGAACTAGTTTAGTGAATGTAAGATCGAGATTCGGTTTCAGATTGGAATGAACTATGAATGAAGCATTTTGTTTCCTCTGTAAGATTAGCGCAACTGTATACTGATTGGTAAATGTAAGATCAAGATTCACATACAAATGAGGCAATTTTGCCTGTTCAACTGTTTCGAATCTTGTAGTTCTCGTTCATGTTTCATATCACTGAATCATATCAGTAAAGCGCTCCCGGAAATAAACAACATATTTGCAAAAAGCAGTGATAAACTAGTGGTTAGACCGTTGGACTGCAAAGTCAGAGGTCTCGGGTTCAAACAAAGGCACGCACCTCTGTCTTCCGAAAGCATGTGTGTATTAAAAATTAACTATCACTTGCTTTAACGGTGAAGGAAAACATCGCGAGGAAACCTACATGCCTAAGGGCTACTCGAAGGTGTGTGAAGTTCGCCAACCCGCACTGTGCCAGCGTGGTGGACTATGGCCTAAACACTCTCAGATTGAGAGAAGCCCGTGCCCAACCGTGGGACAGTTTCATAACAGGGCTAATATTGTTATTATTATCTATATATTAATACACAATACACGTCAAATTGATGTTTGTCTATAATATTATTTGTCTATAGTATTACTGAATGTCAAACATAACCAGCAAACGATGAAAGAGTAGGTCGAATATCGACCTATGGGCGACCACTAGTGTGTATAAATATAAAAACTGTGTTACAACAACTTTGCTACAGTTATTCGCTATATTTTAAGTAGATAAGCTCTTAAGCATTCCGTGTTGAAATCAGAAAATGTAAGGTAATAGAGATTTTTTTTTAGGATTTATTCCTGTGTTATGACCGGAACAAATAATTGTGGATCACACAAAGATTTGTCCCGTGCGACTATTGTGACTTTAATTTTTTTTTCTTTTAGCATTAATTCCGTTTAATCGAGTATTCCTTTTACCAGATTCTAAAATATACAGTCATAAATCATATTTCGAAATATTAAGTCTCTAATCCAAATACTTCTTGAAATGCATGTTTTTTTCAAAAACACTTTTTTTTTGCGGTAGCCCCTTAAAAGTGACGTCATCTACAAAATATATACCTGAAAATAGTGCGAACGAAGTCGCCGATGGTAGGTGGGTATGTTAAACCTTATTACCGTTATATTAACATTTTTAAAATTATGTGCCAACATTACACAAAGCGAGTCGATCGGAACTAGGTCAGCAAGTTCGTCTGTTTGTTTCACAGAAACAAAAGGAGTAATAATGATGGTATCAGCACTAATTTCTCACAGAGTTGGTGTGTTGTAAATACTTGCGTTATAGGAAAAACGTCTAAAGACTTACATCTTAAGATGAATTTCTTTGCTTTTCGGAAGAGTAGAAAATACACCGAACAAGGCAAAAGTGTAATATGTATATATACACTACATTTAGTGTGGTTGGTAACGATGTGCTGGAGCAAGTGAATGAGTTTGTTTACCTTGAATGCGCCTTTAGTAAGGATGGGAAATACACCGCTGACAGAGAGAGAGAAGAGTGAGTGCAGGTAAACGGTTAATGGTGCGATGGGAAAGCTACTTGGGAGCCGGCACTTAAGCCAAAAGGTGCAGCTGGCCATACATAACGGAGTGCTTGTCCCAACGGTGTTATATAGCAATGAGTGCTGGGTATGTAAGAAGGAGAATGAAAGCAGGATAAATGCGGTCGAATTGCGAGCTCTGCTGAAGATGTGCAAAGTGAAGCTGACCGACCGTATTCGCAACAGCGTAGTAAGAAAGCGAGTAGGTATGAAAGATAATATCGGTGTAAGGATGAGAAAGGGTATGCTCCGTTGTTTCAGGCATATAGAAAGAATGTCGGAAGAAAGTATGACAAAACAGATATACAATGTGAAAGTGGAAGGATGTAGGTACCGGGGAAAACCTAGACTATCTTATCATGACCAAATATACCATGTCTTATCTGAAGGGCAAGTCAAGAGTCTCCGTAACCGGCGAGCGTGTATGAGAGGAACTATGAGAGTGGAGGAGGTCAGAGAAGTTTGTGAGGAAAGAACCTGTTAAAAATCTGTACTCTCTGCCTATCCCGCAAGGGATCTGGCGTCATGATAAAGACAAATAGAAGGTTAGGTCCGAATGTGGGCCAGCCTATTGCTATGATATCGTACACTATTTTAAGCCTCGGGTTGCTTTTGGGAATTTTGAGATAGAGAAGGAGAATAGGAGAAGAAAATCTATAACACTTCTTCCTAGGATACGAGTCCGAGGACTCTTGACTTGCCTTCAGTTAAGACGCGCACGATTTGTTCATGGTAAGATAATTTAGGTCTTTCCCGGTGATCCCGCCTTGACACGAGGAGCGGGGGCCCCGAGTGTCCTTCACAAGCGACCCCGAGGAGGACGGCGGCGTGGTGTAGCCCACGTCGCCGTGAGCACTGCGTCGGTGCGGGGGCGAGCGTGTTTATAAGTCTCTTCCCGATGGCGGGCTCTTTATTTAGAGCGCGGCACAAAAGGGGCACCGGTGCGTTCCATTCGGGGATTCCGGAGCCCCTCCAGTTCTGAAGTTGGCCACCCTGGGGTTTTTTAGTCGGTAGGAATCCGACGCGCCCCGCGAGCTTCCCTCGAGGCTTGCGGGGCGCAAGTCCTATGCAGGATTTTTCCCATGTAAAAAAAGTCTTTCCCGGTATCTACACCCTTCCACTTTCGCATTGTATATCTGGTTTATCATTCTTTCTTCCTACATTATTTCTATATAATAAAACTCCGCTAGAATCTATCTTAACCGCCGCCGTGAATTTGATTTCACATACTACTAGAATACGATTATGAAATTTGTATGGCATTTAGTAGTTAATAACATAAGAGACACCAAATATCATAACTTACAAAGTACTTACATATCGAAATGTATACTTTAAAACGACGTATCAAAGTCCAATATTGTAATGGCAAGTATTAGCGTTTAGCACGTTATATTAGTGTGGGATTGTGATTCATAATAGCTTGCGCTAAACGCAGCCAAGGTTTGATGATAAACAGGAATCCAGGCCGAAATGTTATTCAATATTTCAACGTGACCAACGATCATAGTCCTATAATCCGATATATATATTTGGCATACATAACTTTATCGACGGGCAAGAAAGTTGCAATTCTGCAGTTTGTTTGGCATATGTAACTTCGTTCTATTGAACCGTCGATTTGTTCTAATTTAATCCTTAGAATAATGGCTGCCAAGTTGAAACATAGAAACAGATACATCAATAAGTATAGCCTTTATTAAACCTGATCTTATTAGGGATAAAGGTTAAACGGCGTCCAGCTCGGTCAGTCTGTGATGGGTGACCGTTCAAACGTCTCCGTGCCCCAGAAGGCACGTTAAGCCGTTGGATCTTGTTACCATTTAATGTGGTAGTCTTAAAGCCCAGGTTGGAAGTCTCACATTTCGAGGTGAGAAAGTCATTCTCCACCACGCGGAGCCAGTGCGGAGCGGTGGAGGCAGGTTTGTGGCCACCTGCTGGTGGAACTTATCAAGTCTTCTAACTTAACTTAATTTTGCAGTCCTAACCAATAATTTAGGTGACTTTCAAACGTGGTGACTCAAAATTGAAACGTCACAAACAGTCACCCATCTAAGACCGGCCGAGCTGAACACTGCAATAAGTGTTGTATTCCTAGACGAGTGCCCCCGACCCCTGCCGCCACCGCCGGCCGCGACATGTTCTCACCGATACCCCCGATGCTTTGTCATCTATTCTTTCTGCTCAGAATACGGGCGACGACGACGTAGTCGTAGATCCCCTCCCATAGCTGGCGGTTGACCGGTGCACTTAGTAGTGCACCCCGTCCCCCCACAGCGACCGAGCGCGCCTCTTCAAGACGCCCTCGAGTATGTCGCCCCTTGCCCTTCTGGCTCGAGCGTAGTGGTTGCACGCTCGCCCTTAAGTCCGGTGAAGCTGTAAAGGCCTCGCGGCCAACAGCGTACATCACTCACACACTCACACACACTCCTAGACGACGTCCAGAGTCTGATAATAGAACCGGAAGGTGGTCAAACTCTTCAACTAAGTAAGATATCTCCGTCATATTTTTGCTATAGAAGCTTGATTTATAAACATTTTTACGAGCTTTTAGATACCTTTCTTCGCTCGTATGTGTGTATGTTTGTCTTTCCAGTTAACATTTCGTAATGCGTTTTTCAATAAGATGGTGCCATGGAGCTGGTCTGGTGATGGAGTCGGAAGGTTGCCAACGGAACAACCCAATTACCCAACATAACCGCGTTGTGTTTGGGCTTGTTAGATTTTTCTTAACAAGTACTATGGACCCGATGGTGTCCAAGGTCTGATGGCTAATGAAACTACCCAACTAAGCAACATATCTCCATTGTGTTTTCGCTATAAAACCTTGTTTTTCAAAAGATCTTTTAAAATTAAAATCGTTCTGTTCGTAATATTCCTTCAGGACAATCTAAGAGGGCCTCGACAGACGTGTGGAAGCATTCGGTTATGTATGACGTATGTTGACCATTTACTGAACACACAGGGTGACCAATGAGGAAGTCCTGCGTCAGATCCGCCAGAAAGGTAAGCTTGCTCATCATGAAGACGACAAACATTGCGTGTCTGAGACATGTGTATACAAATACACCGTCACGCCTATATTCCCCAAGCGGGGGTGGCAGAGGTGTGAGGTGTACACCCACGTTTCGCCGACGATGTTAGGTCCCATGTTATAGGGGACGAGCCTATTGCCATATACCGGGCACAATTCCAGACTCCGGACTCGTACTGGGAAGTTTTTCGTTAGAAAAACTACACTTGTCCTACCTAGGATTTGAACCCAGGGCCTCGTGATCACAAAGCGATGCGCTTTGCCACTAGACCAACGAGGCAGTCTGAGACATGTAAAGACGAAAGACACAAACTATTGCAACTAATTATGATGGGCAAGATCGCCGGGAAGAGAAGAGTTGGACACAAGGCTTTTTCGACTAAAATAAAATCGAATATTCCAAGCTGACAACATTTATTAACTGTGTGTGTGTGTGTGAATGATGTACGCTGTTGGCCGCGAGGCCTTTACAGCTTCACCGGACTTAAAGGCGAGCGTGCAACCACAACGCTCTAGCTAGCCAGAAGGGCAAGAGGCGACATACTCGAGGGCGCCTCGAAGAGGCGCCCTCGGTTGGGACAGTCGCTGTAGGGGGACGGGTGCACTACTAAGTGCACCGGTCAACCGCCGGCTATGGGAGGGGATCTACTACTACGTCGTCGTCGACGTATTCTGAGCGGAAAGAAGGGATGACAAAGCATCGCTGGAGAGGCACACAAAGACAAAGATTTTATTAAACGTAGCCCCAGACTAGTAATTATACCTGTATTGTGGATGCGTTTACAAACATTTAATTCACATACGAACAAACATTTGTGGGTCATACAATGGTTTGTCCTGTGCGGGAATCCAACCCGCGACTGCTCTATCCACTGGGCGGAGTGGCTTAAACTCTTAACCCATGGACCGAATCGTCGTCAATTTTCCTCCTTCAATCCCTTTCTCCGGTATCCACGGGAAGTTGGAAATCAGAAGGCACAGTCACGTGGCAAGTGATAAAGTTATTATCACTCTCCCACAGATTATGTCACGAGTGACATCATGCGTGACACAGAATTACAGTCAATGTCAGCGAATGTAGGCTAGGGCGTGGGGTGCAGCTCCTTTGACGGCGATCAGCGGTCTATATTAAGTTAGGGTCAGAGTGTACGCGTTCCCCTCCTATCAACCGCTACCGCCGTCCGCTGCATGTTCTCATCGACCCTCCCGATGCCCTTACATCCCTTCTTTCGGATATAGATACCGCACACAGGATCAGACACCGATCTCGCCGGTGAGGTCGAAGAATCCCTTGCACGCCGGCCGGTGCATAGCACCACGGCGAGGCACCTATTATACGCCCTCCCCCATAGCGACTGCCCAAGCCGAGGTCGTTCTTCCTTGAGGCGCCCTTGAGCTAGTTGCCCCTTTGCCCTTCTGGCTCGACCGTAGTGGTTGCACGCTCGCCCTCTTGTCAGGTGAAGCTGTAAAGGCCCCGCGGCCAACAGCGTAGATCATTCACACACACACACACACAAAGTGTATGCAAATGTATAATGCTCCTCATGTGCGCTAATGTTAAAGTTAACGCACATGAAGCTTCGTCAAAGAGGGCTCGTCAACAATGCGCAAAAATAACACATTCCCCCGCGTCTTAATTAACACACTAAACATTGGTTATAGTTTCGTAATGTATTTGTTACCGTGATAATTAACGCATTGCGACACAGGAGGGGCAGGCCCCCAGTGTCGTAATGCGTCAATGATATACCATAATGATAAATCAGTCAATATGTTTCTGATGCTGGACAAATGACTTCCCCTAACGAATTTAGTTGAGACTGATTAGGTCATACTTCAACACGCGGACCTAGTGTGATAAGGCAGGTTTGTGGACACTTGCTGGTGGTAATTGCCAGCCGGGCGGTACTAACAGCATGTACACTACGAAAGGAGAAGCTCAATTCCCAAAACAATTAAAGGCACCCGACTTACTGTGATTAGTCTATTATCGTAAGAAAAAAGTTATATGTCCGTAAACGATTACACATCAAGGAGACAGTCAGCCACCAAAGCTTTGACCGACGTTCCTTAACATTACTGATTATTACCCAACGAACAGAGCAATGTATAACCAATTCATAATTTCCGGTGAAACGTAATCGCTTGCCGCGCATCAAATATAATCTTTGTGTGGTCCACAAATGTTTTCGGCCTGGGTGTTTGGGTATGTGAATTTCATATTTACAAACGTACCCACTACACAGAAATAGTTCCTAGAGTAGGGCTTCGAAAACTCCACGATTGGAGCTACGCAAGATCTCGATTTAAGTTCCCCGCTCGCATTGCGACCTCACCGGTTCTGCGACGAATTAATTAACATATTTATGAGCGCAGGCGACAAACGCCCACTAACAACGGGATATTCTCGAGAGCCACGAATTGTGACGTCACGACGTGGCTAATATGACCTTAAGACTGTTTCTTTGGACTTCGATCTTTTTAAGGACCATCTTGGACCGTCTTCGGATCATATCTTAAGTCTAGTGGTTATATCACTGCTCTAGTCACTGTATTAAGTAGTCACAGTTTCGAACCCCGTATGGGGTAGTGTGTATTTTTGGTGTGAGTTTTTGTGTATATGAATTTCATGTATGTAAACGTACCCACGACACAGGAATAATACCTGGTGTGGGGTAACGGAATATCTCATGCACTGCATTCTCGTTCACGCGACAAATTAAGCTTTCGCCAAGTTGTCAACGATGCGCAATGCAGGCGCGACGCTGGCGTGACGCCGGCGGACGACAGCGCGGCGCGTACGTCCACTGCGGGCACCTGCAGCATCGGTAGTTGCCGTGTGCGTCAACCAACAACACTAGCATCTCGCTCGCACCTGTATTGGTGTCTCGTTCTCGTCGTGCTTCGTTTGTTTGGTGGTGGCGCGGCGTCTCTCATACATTTCAGTGCATTACAACTCCCCAGGCCGCGCGGACGTCGCGCCACGCTCACGCCACGCCCGCAATGTGACCACACCATTAATTAACATATTTATGAGCGCAGACGACAAACGCCCACTAACAACGGGATATGCTCGACAGCCACGAATTGTGACGTCACTATATGGCTAATGTGACCTTAGAATGTATAGACTTCAGCCTTGACGTCTGAGACAAGAATAATGGATCGACGAATACACGCCGATATTCCCCAAACGGGGGTAGCAGAGGTGTAGGTTGTACAGAAGTGTTGCTAGCTCCCAATGTAATTGGAAGCGAGCCTGTTGGGCAAAAATTAATTGTGGAAGCATTAAGTTACAATTAAAATATTTCGGATTTTATTGCCGTTTTGGTTTTTAAGTTCCTGACAAGTGACAAATGCTCTACAGTGTCCGACCGAAGCTTCGGGTTCGGCTTCACCTTCGGCCAATCCTTCGGCTTCGGCCAAAATGGGCCGAAGTTTTAGCCGAAGCCAAAGGTTTCCAGCCAGCACCGAAATTGAACAATCTATTACGATTTACAAATTACGCATGTTTTTAAGTATATAAAAATTATAAAAAAACACCGTCACGCCTATATTCCCCAGAGGGGGTGGCAGAGGTGTACTGAGTACACCCAAGTTTCGCCGACGATGTTGGGTCCCATGTAATAGGGGGCGAGCCTATTGCCATATACCGGGCACAATTCCAGACTCCGGACTCATACTGGGAATTTTTCGTTAGAAAAACTACATTTGCCGACCTAGGATTTGAACCCAGGACCTCGTGATCACAAAGCGATGCGCTTTGCCACCAGACCAACGAGGCAGTCAAAATTTTTAATGAAACAAAAAACCAAAAAGAAAATGGTTTCCATTGAACTTGACATACATATTTCGATATTTTAATTAATGATACAAAACTTCTCTGTAAACGATGTTTTCGGATAGACAAGTCCACCGAAGCAGAACTCGTTCACGAGTATGACTAATAGAACAGCCATCCCTCGACCATATTGGAGGGAAGGAAGTGACCCGCAACAGGCAGCCACCACAAGCATTTTAGTGAGCATAACCAAATCGGAACAGTTATATAATAAATTTGAGTGTTACGTCCATAGACTGCAAAGGTGAGTCGCGTTCAGGAAGCGTCGTTCCGGAGGACGCGACCAATTGGGGACGCGACGGAACGCAGCTGTACGTTGTAATGCGCGTACGCACTCGGGGCAAAGGCTTGTGTCCACTAAGTGTAAACTATCAGTCTAGTTATTCATTTAAGGCCAAAATATGCAGGCAAAAAATACACGTTTGAGTTAATACATCAATATAAATTAAAAAAAAATTGTCTCTCTTTCTCTCCTTGGCAATTATTTTTCCCATCTGGTGGTTGGGTCTGCCTTCCTAATTTTCTTATTCCACTTCGCTCTGTCGGACGTGTCGTGTTCGGAGGCATTGCAGATACACAGGTCCTTTTTGACTACAACTACCCATCTTGTTTTTGGCCGCCTTCTTGGTCTTAGCCCTGATAGGTTTAGATTGGCCGTGATATTACCCACATAATTGGGAGGTCTTGAAGCGTCTGTCTGAAATTTCGAATTGAAGGCTTTTTCCTAAGCTCTTACGGCTAATTGCACGATGCGCTGTCATGCGCGTACGCACTCGGGGGACAGCCTTGTGTCCACCATTGAAACTATTGCCATTAAACTACGCGTCTAGTGCTTCACTTATCGCCAAAATATACTGGCAAAAAATACACGTTTTAAAATCTGAAGCTTTTTATTCATATAGACCAAATAGTACCTATGAATAGTCAAAATGGAGAGCTTAAGGCGCATCCACAATTATTTTTTTCGGTCTGGGTATATGTGTATGTGAAATATCACCTGTACCCACGGCCCAGGAATAAATCCTAGTGGGGCGACGTTTAAATTAAAAAAAATAAAAAAATTATTGATTATTTAAGACTCTACCAACCGTTCGGAATTGCATTCTTGTGGAGAAGAAGGGCAAGAACTGGAAGGGCGATTACTCTTTTAAAAATGAGAGTTGTACAATTCTTTTCTTTGCGTATACATTGCATTCATGGGGTATGGGAGAACAATGCAAAACGAGTTAAATAGATGTGCTTTAAGTATAGATTGAACATAAATGTGCTTAGATTCATGGTATCAATCAGTGTCTACATAGTATAACTAGTTCAAAACAATGCAACAATAAAAATAAAAAAAAAAAGTAAAACTGTCTGTGATTCAGAAATAAAGGCTTTTTCTTAAGCTCATACGGCTACTTGCTCGATGCTAAAACCCAAACTTTTATTTGTTTCGTATTTTTTCATTTTTGTCTGTCTGTTTGTCCGGGCTAATTCCCGGATCAGCTGGACCGGGAATTAGCCTGGAATTTTAACGGGACTTTAACTGGAAGATCGTGTCTTTTCAGAGATTATTTTAGACCCTCGCGTGGTAGACCTCTGTCTACCTCTCTGTAGACGACTCTCTGGTGCAGAGTTTTAACATGCATGTTTTTCATTACAGTCCTCTCTGGCCTCCTCCACGGGCTTCTTCTAACCTGATAACTAAAATCCCCGGCATCAAGAAATACCACACCATTGCGCGATTCTTAAAAAAAAAAACTCATTCGCACGTCACCAGTCGAAAGCAGCGGACATTTATATCGTCAATTAAATATAAATTTTAGTGTCGCAATGACGATAATTGAAAGCTTTTAATGAGCCGCAATCAAGTTAACTGCGTCATTACGTTTATGGATGGTTTAATGTTGACTGCTATATTATCTGAGTTTTGGGATAATATAACTGGAGTTTATGTGTAATCACTTAGGTGACAAATGCAATTACAAATTATGACCTTTTTTTCAAAAAGTATATAGGAGTTATAAGTATCCTGGATGCATCTACAACTATGAAATCCACATACATTAATACCGAGACTGTCACAAATATTTATGGGTCACACAAATACTTATGGTCACCAAATAAACCGAGTCTTATCTGATGGAAAAGTCAAGAGTCTCCGTAACCGGCGAGCGTGTATGAGACGAACTATGAGAGTCGAGGAAGCCAGAGAGGTATGTAAGGAAAGAACCTATTGGAACTCTGTACTCTCTGCCTACCCCGCAAGGGATCTGGCGTGAGGTTATAGATAGATAGATAGACAAATACTTGTCCCATGCGGGGATATAACCTGCCAGTACTCACGGAGCAGCCTATGCTATAATCAACCACTAAGCTGTCCTTCCGAAGGTTTCGAAAAATTTTAAGTTTTGAGCCAGGAATTTAACCATAAACCTGCTTAAAACAAAGCGAGCTTACAACCAATTAGGTTATAAGTCTATCTATCAATCTATATAAACAAACACGCCAGATCCTTATCTGGGAAGGGAAAAAGTACAGAGTTCCATCAGGTTCTTTCCTTACAAACCTCTCTGGCTTCCTCCACAATTACTTCAAAAAACAGAGTAATTACTTTTCAAAAAAACTTAAATCCCATTAGTAAGGGTTGAATTTTGTTTTCAATTCAACCCCTAGGGGGATGTTTACACCCCAACGCATTAGTTATGTAAGCAATAAAAACTGGCTCTCCAGACTTCTCGTTATGGGATGAAGAGAGGGCGGTGGAGTTGGCAAAGAATAAAAGACGAAAAGCCTTGCCCTGAGAGATTGGAAGAAGCGAGAAAAGTCTGTAAGGTCTTCCCTTACAGACTTGTTGGAACTCTGTATATTGCCTATTCTGTAAGGAATCTAGCATTTTCATATAGATCAAGGTTTCGCAACCTTTCTTTTGTTGAGCCCCCACAGATTTATATATTTTCATGCTCCATTTCCATTTAATTTTTTCATTTCAATCAATTTCATTCATTCGTAAATAACGCAAACTCAGCCACGCCGATTAGATAATTGCTTCACAATTTCAATACAATTTTTTTAAGTGTTTTCCAGTTCCAAAAATAAAAAAATCCTAATTTAAATTTTTTAACCCCTTTTTAAGCTTTTTTTTAAGCTTAAGCTTAATCTACAACGAAACCGGTATGTGTGCGTATTGAGAAATACGTTTTTGAAATGCATTTAAAATCTCCGCATTGCTTTGAATCAAGAATAAATTTAGTTTATTATAGCACACTAAAGGAGTAACAGCACATTTTGCAAATTATAAAAAAAATTGTATGTAAGAAGGAGAGTGAAAGTAGGATAATGCGGTCGAAATGCGATCTCTGCGGAAGATGTGCGGAGTCACGCTGACCGACCGTATTCGCAACAGCGTAGTAAGAAAGCGAGTAGATATGAAAGATAGTATCGGTGTAAAGATGAGAAAGGGTATGCTCCGTTGGTTCGGGCATATAGAAAGAATGCCAGAAGAAAGAATGACAAAACAGATATATACAATGCGAAAGTAGAAGGATGTAGGTACCGGGGAAGACCTAGACTATCTTACCATGACCAAATAGACCGTGTCTTAGCTGAAGGGCAAGTCAAGAGTCTCCGTAACCGGCGAGTGTGTATAAGACGAACTATGAGAGTGGAGGAAGCCAGAGAGGTATGTAAGGAAAAAACCTGTTGGAACTCTGTACTCTCTGCCTACCCCGCGAGGGAGCTGGCGTGATGATATAGAGATATAAAAAAAATTGTATGTAAGAAGGAGAGTGAAAGTAGGATAATGCGGTGGAAATGCGAGCTCTGCGGAAGATGTGCGGTGTGAAGCTGACCGACCGTATTCGCAACAGCGTAGTAAGAAAGCAAATAGGTATGAAAGAGAATATCGGTGTGAAGATGAGAAAGAGTATGCTCCGTTGGTTCGGGCATATAGAAGGAATGTCCGAAGAAAGAATGACAAAACTGATATGCAATGCGAAAGTGGAAGGATGTAGGTACTGGTACGGCTCTTATCTGAAGGACAAGTCGGGAGTCTTCGTAACCGGCGAGCGTGTATGAGACGAACTATGAGAGTAGAGGAAGCCAGAGAGGTATGTAAAGAAAGAGCCTGTTGGAACTCTGTACTCTCTGCCTACCCCGTAAGGCATCTGGCGTGATGATATAGATATAGATAGAGATAAAAAAAATATACATCAAAAATTGTTCAACTCGTCGCATCTACTTTATATAATCTATGCCAGTAGACGCCGGTCTGTCGCAATCGATACGGAACTTTATTACCGAGCTGGCGGCAACCCCCTAGTTATAGAGGGGTTGTACAGAAAGAATTATTGTTAGTTAAGAACTGTTGTCGACGGACGATTTAGCGCAGTGGTTAAGAGCTGAAGCCGCTCGGCCCGCTGTGTCTAATAGTCGCGGGTTCGATTCCCGCACGGGACAAATCTTTGTGTGACGCACAATTTGTTCCGGTCCGGGTATTTGTGTATGTGAATTTTCATGTTTGTAAACGCACCCACGACACAGGAATAAATTCGAGCGCGGGGCTAGGTTTTAAAAATAAAAAAGAAAGAAAGAAAAAAGTTATAATTGAGGAATGTTATGGACTAATGATATATAATGAAGGAAAACATCGTGAGGAAACCTGCATGCCTGAGAGTTTCTCAAACGTGTGTGAAGTTCGCCAACCTGCACTGGGCCAGCGTGGTGGACTATGGCCTAAACCCTCTCAGTCTGAGAGGAGGCCCGTGCCCAACGGTGGGACAGTTTCTTAACAGGGCTAAAATTATTATGGACTAATATAAGGGTTTCATACTCACTTATTTGATCGCTTTGGGCTCTATCACTGCACTCTTCTTGGACTCATGCACAAGACTGTAACAAAGAAAAAAATATTTAAAAAAACCTTCTGTGTCATGTACCTTACATTAAAAAGCACCAAGAAAGAATAACTTGAAATAAAAACATACGAGATATTGTGTAGTGTGAGTGATGTACGCTGTTGGCCGCGAGGCCTTTACAGCTTCACCGGACTTAAGGGCGAGCGTGCAACCACTACGCTCGAGCCAGAAGGGCAAGAGGCGACATACTCCAGGGCGCCTTGAAGAGGCGGCTTCCGTTGGGACAGTCGCTGCGGGGTGAGGGGGTGCACTACTTGTGAATGCAAAGTGTACTGTAAACGCAAGACCTCAGACACCCCGATTAGATAATTCACAAATTCAATGCAAAAACCAAATTTCCAAAAATATTGACCCCTTTTTTTACACACACCTTCACGCCTATATTCCCCAAGCGGGGGTGGCAGATGTGTACTGAGTACACCCACGATTTGGCGATGATGTAATACGGGGCGAGCCTATTGCCATATACTGGGCACATTTCAGACTCTGGACTTTTTATTTCAGTTATCGATTTAGAACAAACTACTTTCAGGTCTTGCTTTAATTATGTTACACATTGTATAGCTTAGATTTACACAAATACGTCTCTACTTCCCGTATTTATTTTAAGCACAAATAGACTTATGCCCCTGTGAATGTGTGGTCCGACTGCTAAGTCCAATTATTCGGATCACGTGATTTTTTTTCCGATTAGTCCGATTCGTCGGATCAAGAGGAATCACGAATTCTCATAGTCCGATTGATCTGAACATAGTATTTTCACATAGGATTGGTAGTGACGGGTCTAATTGCCAAACGAAATTATACTTTATGCAATAGCAATAAGAGGCATGAACCGTTTCTATATTTATGTTTTTATGCTTTACAATCTTCTTACAGACTATGTTAGTACTTATATCTAGATTATATTTATTTGGCACTGGACATGTATGAATTATGCATACCTATCCAGTGCCGAAAAAATGGGCCATCCAGCCGATTAGGCAGGACGCTTAGGTGAGTATTGGCGCTGCCCCGATTTTGCGACATCGTGGATGCTGCCCTCTTACGCAGGATGGCGTGAAGACCGTTTACTCTGGCCTCCGCGAACATCCCCGATGCACTATAGAATCGAGGCAGCCCCAACAAACTCTTAAACGCATTATTATATTGGACTCGCAGAGCATCCAGACTCTTCTGCGAGTATCTGACGCACAGGCTGCCCGTGTAGAACGTCTGGCAGAAAGCCCTGAACAATGTTATCTTAACTTCGTTGCTACACTGTGCAAACCTAGGAGCCAACATGTTACTTCTATGACATAAAACAATTTTTCGGATTTTATCGGATTGATTTTTAAGTTCGAGTTTGGTTTTTAAATAATTAAGAAGTTTATTTAAGCAGTGATAGCCTAGTGGTTAGACCGTTGTACTGCAAAGTCAAAGGTCTCGGGTTGAAACCCAGGCACGCACCTCTGTCTTTTCAAAATGCATGTGCGTATTAAACATTAATTATCACTTGCTTTAACGGTGAAAGAAAAACATCGTGAGGAAACCTGCATGCCTAAGAATTTCTCGAAGGTGTGTGAAGTTCGCCAACCCGCACTAGGCCAGCGTGGTGGACTATGGCCTAAGCCCTCTCAGTTTGAGAGGAGGCCCGTGCCCAACAGTGGGATAGTTTCTTAACAGGGCTAATATTATTATTATTATAAGAAGTTTGAGGCGCTCGTAGCGCTCTGCGACCGCGGTGTTCTTACCGATCACCAAGGTTAAGCAGCGTTCGCCTGGTCGGCCTGAGATGGGTGACCGTCTGTGGGATTTTCATATTCGAGCGTCTCTGTGCTTCGAAAGGCACGCTAAGCTGTTGTTCCCGGTTACCACTTAATGTGGTAGTCGTTAAGCCGAGTTGGAAGCCTTAAAGGTGGCTTGATAAGTCCAATAGCGGGTGGCCACGAACTTACCTCTACAGATCCGTACTGGGTCTGCGTGGTGGAGTATGACCTAATCTCTCTCACCTTGATTTGTGAGAGAAGTCCTTTGCGCAGCAGTGGGCAGTATAGGCTGATATTATTATTTTTTATTTTATTTCCAACATCCTTACAATTAATTACAACAGTATCAAAACGTACCACGAAAACCTACAAGGTTTATCGAAGTCCCGTTGAGCCGTTATTTTTTACCTAAGATGTTCGATAGGAAGTTCTTTTTTAAGTCTTGCTTGAAACATTTTGGATTTGATTTGACGGACAATTTAGCGCAGTGGTTATGAGCTTAGGCCGCTCCGCCCACTGTGTCTAATAGTCGCGGGTTCCATTCGCGTCGGGCCAAATCTTTGTGTAATATTAATAATATTAGCCCTATTAAGAAACTGTCCCACTGTTGGGCACGGGCCTCCTCTTAAACTGAGAGGGCTTAGGCAATAATCCACCACGCTGGCCCAGTGCGGGTTGGCGAACTTCACACACTTTCGAGAAACTCTTAGGCATGCAGGTTTCCTCACGATGTTTTCCTTCACCGTTATAGCAAGTGATAATTAATTTTTAATACGTACATGCTTTCGAAAAGACAGAGGTGCGTGCCTGGGTTTGAACCCGAGACCTTTGACTTTGCAGTCCAACGGTCTAACCACTAGGCTATCACTGCTTCTTGCAATCTTTGTTTGATCCACAATTATTTGTTCCGATCTGGGTATTCGTGTATGTGAATTTTCATGTTTTGAACGCACCCACGACACAGGAATAAATCATACTCTGGGGCTACGTTTAATAAAAAAAAAGTGTTTGTTACCAGAAAGTTTATTTAAAAGTCTTTTTAAGAAGCCAAGAATACGTCAACTCTTTCACCACATATATTATTGGCCTTAGGTACTCGTAGTACAAATTTACTGCTGCGTGGAATTGATCTCATATGATTGGGTCTTGTCTTTTCAATTAACAATTCGGGTTTAAAAAAAAACAACAAAGAAAAGGCGGCGGGCCTTTTCTTTTCCCCAAGCGAGGGTGGCAGAGGTGTACTGAGTACACCCATGTTTCGACGACGATGTTAGGTCCCATGTAATAGGGGGCGAGCCTATTGCCATACACCGGGCACAATTCCAGACTTCGGACTCGTACTGGGATTTATTAATTTCAGTAAGTATATTTACTTTACGACTTAGGCATTTTCACCACCAAGACGACAATATACTCAGTAGGACGCGACCCAAACTATTTGAGATACGATTTCCATTATAATATAAACAAACATTGTAAGTTAAATAAAAAGTTGGGAGAGAAACCAAACGCAAACAATGCCTACACTTTCCCGTGCTTGTGTTTTATTTTGATTTTAGGGTTCCGTGTACTGCAAACAAAATATCACAGTAGCCCGCAGCTTCGAACGCATTTATGTTGTAGTTTCGCTATTCTTCATCAGAGCCTATAGCACTCAAGAACTAATGTAGCTTTCTGTAAGTGAAAGTATTTTTAGAATCGGTGTAGTAGTTCCAGAGATTATATTCTACACACGTAGATACATTACCCTTTTTAAATTAGTATAGGATATCGCTAAAATTTTGTCATAATTCAACTTTTCACGCTGTACATTCGTAAGTCTCTTAAATCAGCATAAAATTTACTTATTAGATCACCAAAGTTATAATATTTCACACACTGTCAGGCCTATATTCCCCAAGCGGAGGTGGCAGAGGTGTACTGACTACACCCACTTTTCCCCCGACGATGTTAGGGCCCATGTAATAGGAGGTGAGCCTATTGCCATATACCGGGCACAATCCCAGACTCCGGACTCGTACTGGGAATTTCTAATTAGAAAAACTACACTTGTCCGACCTACGATTTGAACCCAGGACCTCGTGATCACAAAGCGATGCGCTTTGCCACTAGACCAAGGCAGTTATAATATTTCCAGGTCCAAAACTGCTCATTAAATGTATAAAAATATATTGAAACTGACAGTTTCCCACGGCTTCGCAATCGGTCGTCAACAGCGCCATCTACCGGGTCCAACTACAGCTAAGAACCGTCCAGGTGACCTCAAAAGCACAAAAAAATCCTCAAAATCAAGCCGTTTGGAAGTCTAATAAAGAACACACACCGGAATTTTATATATCAAATAAAAGATACGGAACCTTCGCTACTCAAACGCGAGTCACACTTAAAACATATTTTTTCAACTTACAATGTAAATCACTTGTTAATACACAAACCTATTACCGTTCCACTCTACTTACCCCCGATGGGGTGTGACGTCAGCGTCATGGCGGCCATCCGCATGTCGGCTATCATCGTGAACAATCGGCCATTGTCGGGTGCGCACGAGTCGATTAATGACAGCGCATGTGTGATGTTTGAGTCTTTTTTTTATTTGTATGTTGGAGAAATTGTCTGAACATGTGCATCGCAGGGTACGTTTGATAGGAAGTGTTTATTTTTTATTAATTTGTGTCCTGTGTTGCCTTTATAATGTTGAGAGAGGTATTGTAAATTCCTCACGAGCGAAGTCGCTGACAAAAACTAGTATACTTTGGCTTTGTAAACAAAATAAAAATAATAAAAACTATAACGATTCCCCAAGGCAGTGACACAGGTGTAATTTATATAGCCATATATCGTCGACGATGTTTAGCATGCTCTCATCTCGATTTGTGGAAGCCTTTGCTGAGCAATGAAACAGTACACGTTGATTAATTACTTTGAATAATAATATCAGCTCTGTTAAGAAACGGTCCCACCGTTGGGCACGGGCCTCCTCTCAAACTGAGAGGGTTTGAGCCCACCACGCTGGCCCAGTGCGGGTTTGCGAACTTCACACACCTTCGAGAAACTTAGGCATGCAGGTTTCTTCACGATGTTTTCCTTCACCGTTAAAGTAAGTCGTAGTTAATTTTTAATACGCAAATGCTTTGGAAAAGACAGAGGTGCGTTTAAACCCGAGATCTCTGACTTTGCAGATAAAAGATAGTATCGGTGTAAAGATGAGAAAGGGCATGCTCCGTTGGTTCGGGCATATAAAAAAAATACCAGAGGAAAGAATGACAAAAGAGATATACAATGTGAAAGTGGAAGGATGCAGGTACCGGGGAAGACCTAGACTATCTTAACACGACCAAATAAACCGAGTCTTATCTGAAGGAAAAGTCAAGAGTCTCCGTAACCGGCGAGCGTGTATGAGACGAACTATGAGAGTCGAGGAAGCCAGAGAGGTATGTAAGGAAAGAACCTGTTGGAACTCTGTACTCTCTGCCTACCGCAAGGGATCTGGCGTAATGTTATAGATAGATAGATAGATCTCTGACTGCAGTCCAACGGTCTAACCACCAGGATGTCACTGCTTCAATAAACAATTACTATTAGGTATGTATTAATTCTTTGCCCAGCAGTTGGATCGTACAAGCTGATAAATTATTATTGCAAGTATTATAACATTACATAAATGTTTCGCCACCAATCATCGCCCTTATCGCCAAGTCGAAGCAACTAGTCATCACGTCACTCAATTTGTCAATAAGTGTTGATAGTAGAGTATTGATACAAATTGTTATCACCCGCTATGACGAAGGGTCAAATTCTTAGTAACTTTATCATATAATGGAGTTTAGTCTGTCTAATGAAAGCTGAGAGTGGGAAATGACGGCAAATTTAAATAAATTAGATAGTGTAACCCGGATGAATTGGGAATAAATGGATTTGATGCTTGTATACTTTTATGACTATAAAAAATTAGAGCATTAGCAAAAATCAGAAAGTGAGTGTGGAGGAACGAGGGAGAAGGTGTAGGAGTTACATAGAAATTATGGTATTCTAACAATTTACATTCTTTCGTGATAGCTGTTTATAAATCCTTCGTTTTTCTATTTTGGGAACCTGCTACTTATTGTGGTTAAAGAACTTTATTTCTCATAAGAATTTACATTCACTTACTGAGAGACATAATTTAAAATTAAACTAAATTAAATTGCCGGTAGGCGTAGTACACACGGCGACACATCAAGTTAGACACCCAACATACCCATAGCTACGCTACATACAATCCAGAGAATCGTGGGACAAGGACTCCCGAGCTTACCCACACAAACACACTGTATTGTAAAACTTTGCACCCCGTGCCCGTGCGGGTGTGTGCGTGTGGGTTGCTCGCACGCAACGTCTCGTCTGTTGTCATTTTCAATCAGTGCCATAATATCGCGCTTAAGGGATTGTTACGTCACACATTTCCGTTTAAATATTTTTTTTATTTAGTGCGTGTGCGTAAATTATAATGGCTCCACAACAGAGGCAGTTAATAGTGACGTTGCGAGAGAGTGGTTACACTATAAAAGAAATTGAAAGGTGGATGGGAATAACGGTGAGTGATAAACATTTATATTTAAATTTATTGAAAATAAATTAATTGATTTTTTTTTATTGGTATATTTTGATTAATTGATTGATAGAATGATCCGCAACAATTAAATACAAATTTACTGTAGTAAATAAATCAATTAATCGAAAATACAGAAGTATAGTCCTATTTAAATAAAGTTCAAATTGTCATGCAAATGTAAACGTAGGGGTTTTATTTCGTTGATGCAAGTGTGTCAATTTATTTTAAAGTTTAAATAAAATACATGGTAATAACTTTTTTTTTATATTTGAACGGTGGGCTTTTATTATTGTTTTTAATGAGATTCATGTCAAAAATTGTTCCCTAAAGAGATTGTAAAAGATTAAAAATTAAATATTTTTGAGAAGTAAGAACATAGTAGCTCAGCAATTGCCATTCCCTGTTACTATAATTTTACGGCTAGTGATATGTATTTAAATTTAATTGTTTTAGAGGACAACAATCAACTTCTGGCTGCGCCGAAATGGGGAGACTGGGGGGGTGACCTATCGGCTCATCACCGGCAGCTTTACGAGCGCGCCACCACCGCAGAGCAAGATGCCGCCATTGTATCGGCGCATAGTAATCAGCCATTTTTAAATACGCAGGTCACTGCCACACAATATAGCGTAAGTTGACTACAATTAATACTGAAAAAGTAATCTGTAACTAAAAATATTGAGCTAACGCCCATAACAGCCTTCCAATAATTAACAGCTAAATTGATTATATGTGCTTGAAGACTTGTAAGTTGTTACAATTTTAACGCAACCAAACATAGTCTTTACTTATTAAAAGTTAAAAAGGCATTTAAGTAGAATGTCAAAAGATCTGAAAATGAATATTTGCGTTTAATTAAAATCATAATGTTTGTTAGCGTGTAAAATAAAATAAGCATTGTTTCATATTAACGATTTTAAGCCAAATATTTTTATCTGTTATGACTATTTTACATTCTATTCTTAATATAGCTCTAGTCCGTCTTTTAGTTCGAACAAAATCATTGATACGTCATAATAATTATATGCATTTCTACCCAGATATTAGATTGAATAATGCCCTAGGCAGCTAATGTCTAATAACATTGTAATTATATCGTATGAGTTAATTGACTAGCATTAAATAGGTAGCTTAGTTTGGCCGAGCTTAGATGACCGCCCGCTTGGTCTAGTGCTTGGGCGTAGGCCATTCGACTCAAAAAAAATCACATGAGTATGGGTAGCACTTGTTGTTGTGTGTTATAGTAAACGCTTCCACGACACAGGAACAATACCAAAGTATGGGTGTGCATTCTTTCAAAAATATAATTATAGTGATTAAGTAATTTACCATTGTTTCAGGTATCAACCCAAACAATACGCCGCAGGTTGCTTGCTGCTGGATTAAAAACCAGAATCCCAGCAAAAAAAATTGTTTTTTCAAGAGCCCACGCACAAGCCAGAGTTAGTTTTTGCCTCGAGTATTATAACTTTGACTGGCAAAACAATGTAGTTATATTTGTTGATGAAAAAACATTTAAATCGAATAAAGATGGGCGTAAAATACTGAAACGCAAAGATAATGAAAGATATTTAGTCCAAAATACGTTACCTAACAGGTCAAGTGGTCGGCTGAGTTTAGGGTTTTGGGGCTGGATGAGTTCTGTTGGTCCTGGTGAACTGGTAGAGATATCTGGTCGCCTAAATGCAGAGCAATATGTCAACATTTTAAGAGACGTGATGGTGCCGACTGTGCGATTGCACCATCCGACAGGCACCATATATCTTTGCCAGGACAACAGTTCCATACATAGTGCTGGAGTTGTTCAGGCATGGCTCCAAGCACAGCCGGACATTCAAGTTATACCATGGCCTGCGAAGAGCCCTGATCTAAACCCAATTGAGAACCTCTGGGGACAGATGGTTCTTAATTAGGATGTGTCAGAAGTGCGCAACATAGAAAACTTGAGGCAAACGGCCATCGAGACGTGGGAAATGATGAGGGGGGATCCTCATGATATGTGCTGGAACATGGTAACTGGCATGAAAGCCAGGTTGGATGCAGTGCTAGATGCTAATGGCGGGCCACCAGATATTAAAGATCTAGCATTGGATCTCCCTGACTGACATGCCAGTTTCCATCCGTCCGCGTATTTTTGGAATAAACCGTTTTTAACATGAATGCCATTTAACATCTTGCGCATGGCTATGTATGATTAACTTATTTGGTAACATATTGTAGACACTGTCAATTATTTTAACATCATTATATTGTTTGTTTTGTTTTTACGAGTTTATTTTTTTGTTTTCCTTTTTTTTTACTTTTTTGTTTTACACATTTATTTGTAATATAACATTGATTATTTTAATTTTAAAAGATATTGTTTTATAATTAGATTTAATTAAAATGTATTTAATGTATTTATTTTCTCATCACAATAATTGTACATGTTGTGCTTAAAACTAACTAAATCGTTCTAACTATATTGTGAGAGACTGGTGCCTGAGATAGGTATAGCAATACCTGTGTTACAGGTCACCAGGTCCCCACTCTACTGTAAGACTATGTTATTTAGCTAGCAAAGGCAATATCCGATAGCCTGATTGTTGTAGGCGAAGTGATGAAAATTATTAAATTATAATAATAATTAAAATTTAGCATAATAAGAATAAATTACTAATAAATTATAAATGACCAATATATAAGAATTACTAAAGCATATAACTATATTAAAATGTAAGCCCATGCAAAAAAATATGTAAAAAATGAATGTGTATGTGGGATTGTGCGTGTGTGTGTGTGTGTGTTAAACTATGTTCTACCAATTGAAATGGCTATTATTTGTTTGTAATTTTTTAAAAAAAAAACCTAGCCCCACACTAGGATTTATTTCTGTGTCGTGGGTGCGTTTACAAACATGAAAATTCACATACACAAATACCCAGACCGGAACAAATAATTGTGGATCACACAAATATTTGTCCCGTGCGGGACTCGAACCCGCGACTATTAGACGCAGTGGGCAGAGCGGTTTAAGCTCTTAACAACTGCGCTAAATCGTCCGTCGCTAACACTGGGTTTATATTTTTTGTTTTTACTTATGACAGTTTTTATTACTGTTAATATGATTGTTGTTTATTGGTTTGAAGTGATAATTATATCATAATATTGAATTAAAACGTTTTTTTATTTACACTTACGTTGTTTTTATTCATAAAATTATTAGTATTTACAAAATAAAGAAAGTAGGCAAACAATGGTTTCCCATTTTATACTATAAACTATTCAATGTGGTTGAGCTACCCCAAATAGCTCTAGGTGTGTGAATCCCAAACAGATATACGACCACGTTCAACAAGATGTCATCACTCGATTTTGTATGATTGCAAGTGTAGATTGCTAATAATTAAGCGAATCTATAGACAAATTATAATAGAGCTTACTATTAAAAGTTTGGCACATATCAGTTTGCTGGACTAAATTGTGAGATTAAAAATGCTCTTTGGGCATATTTTTAATATTATAACTCTATTTCTCTATCTATATTATCCAGCCAGTGCCCTAGCGGGGTAGGCAGAGAGTACACAATTCCAGCAGGTTCTTTCTTTATAGACCTCTAACATAAAAACTATTTTATCTTAAACAATACCTATCTACCTAATATATGAAATTTTGCAGTGGACAACCAGATTGTGGCCAGGTAACGTTTATCGTTTTATGATTAAATATTTGACTCAATCAATCAGAGTTTTTATATAGTAGTTGCCCGCGTTTAATCTTCGCAAAAAAAAATCTTTGTGTGATTCGTAATTTTTGTCTCGGGTCTAGGTAACTAACTCTATAGACTATATGAAACTTAAATTGCAAACGCACACACAATACGGAAGGTAATAATAATTCTTAGTGTGCCTATATTTGTTTTTACACATAAATCAGTATAATATTATTTTTTGGTTCAATTTTATAGTTAAGTAGATATAATCTAAAACCTTAAGTATTACGTTTACACTCTTATTGAGTCAGTTTCTCAATTATTGTTACTAAGATCGATAAAATACAGTCATAATAAAAATTAAATATGTAAAATGCAACTTTGTAGTTACAGACGAATAAAATATACAATAAGGGATTAGAAAGGGCGGGCCGCGCAATTCGAAAATACTTATTTACGCGACGATCTCAACTTGTTTCAAATATGCCTGCACAATATATCTGTAGCAACCTATAGGTAGATATGGACAGAGCGCCGCGGAACGAAATGACAACATCATATCGCACCCTCTCGCACAATTCGCAGCGTTCAACTTTAAATGGTTCAAAGTCCAAACAGTCTAGGTTGATGTGTCGCCGTGTGTACACAATAAATACCAAGCTAGTATGTAGGAACACTGATATACTCACTTATGTAAACACAACAACAGTGGGATCTTGAATATATAGTCATCATCACCACTTTTTGTACTTACATGAGTTTGTTTGTAAACTAAAATCTAACAAGATTAATTACAACAGTACAAAATAGAACAAAATATAAAATTGAATAACTAAAATAATGTGGGTAATTGTTTAAATAGGATGGGTTGCGTTTGCATTGAGCCCGGTTGCAGGTAGCTAGTTCATTAAGGCATAGGCCTTATGGTCTATACCATATTGTGTTTTCCACAATATGGTATAGACCATATTGTGGAAAACACAATAAAACGAAAACGAAACAATAATAAAAAAAATTTGGATTTTGGAAAGTGATTAATTTATGTGTATTGGTTATTAATGAAAAATCGCCTAAAATGTGTTTCTTTAGCAGATTTTTAAAACTACTTAGCGAACTTATTTCATTAATGTCTTATTGACTTTCAGATATTAATTTAATTCCTTAAAAGTCTTTCAATTTTTTTAAATTAAAATCGGTGTTAGTCTTAAGACTCGAAAGTATCATCTATGCAATTCATCAATGCAATGCCGTGAAATTGAATAAGATTTCCATATCGAAGTGTTAATATAAATCATGTCGAAATTTATGGAATCATAACAAAACATTACATAAAATTAGCGTGTATCAAAACCAGTTCGTCTATGTCTACGGTTCACTAGAACAATAAGTGACATTAGTCTCAGCATTGCCAGCTTTGGAAATCGCTAAAAAATCGCTCTTAGCTTTCAATACCCAGACCGAAACAAATAATTGTGGGTCACACAAAGATTTGTCCCGTGCGGGAATCGAACCCGCGACTACTCGCGATACGATCCAGTGGACGGAGCGACCCAAGCTCTTAACCACTGGACCGAACCGTCTGACTGGACAAATCTGTCATATTATAGTATAGATAGGAACAGAATTGGTAAGTTCCACTAGAATTTAAGGTGAATGAAAACAGGATAATTGCCGTTGAAATCTGCGGAAGAGTCACCGACCGTGTTGTTCGCAACAGCACAGTAAAAAGCGTGTAGGTATGAAATATAGTATCGGTGTAAGAAGAGAGAGAGAGTGAATTGTGTGAGAGAGATCTTGAAAAAAAGGGTCTTAACCAAGAAGCAAATAGGAAGGTCTCAACAACAAATGAATCAGCTAAGGGAGCAACTAGTTCAAGGGCGTCTCACGGTGGAACGGCGTCGGTTTCGGCTATGTATCTGTACCCGAAGGAAGGGAAGTGAGGGCATCGGGAGAGTCGGTAAGAATATGCCGCGGACTGCAATAGCAGCTGATAGGAGGGGAGTCAGGTGCGTCGGCGGCGGCTACGATTAGGGGGGGTTCAAATGGATGGATTCGCGTAATAGCGGATCGTCGCCTTTTTAATAAAGGCACGGTTTGATATCGAGATCAGAATAGGAAATTTGGAAGAACTAACTCGCCCTCTTGCCGGGTGTAAATGTCCCTACCTCGACCACCAGATCATTACATACCCACGCACAAAAAATATATATTTTTTTATTTAAAAAGACCATTTTTAACACAAGCTTTTATAGCAAAAAAAAAACAACGAAGATATTTAGTTGAGGAGTTCCTATGGCTTGCTTCCGGCTCCATCATCAGACCTTAAACACCATCCGGCTCTAAAGTATACGACAAAACAAATTCAACGAGCCCTAACGCGACCGGGGTGCATTGTGCATGTGGGTGGATTCTCTGGTCACCCTTCGGTTTCATCATCAGACCCTGAACACTATCTGGTTGTACAGTACTTATCAATACCAATCTAACAAGCCCAAACACGAGGGGATTACGTTGTATAATTCACATGTTCCTATAGTCACCTTCCGACTCCATCATCAGACCAGCTCTATACAACATTATTGCAATGTCGCCAACTTTACATACGTATACCAAATTTCAGCTCAATCAGACACCCGCAAGTGCTTGAGAAATGGATCACAACATTTAAACCGGAAAGACAAACAGACTGACATACTACCAATGAGAGTTAAATAAAAGCTTCGAAAAAGAAAGTTTAAAGCGAGTGCGTCTTTACATCCTACGATCTGTAACCATAAGTAGTTCCCCAGCTCGCCAGACCCCGCGTCCATTGAGTGGTGGCCTTGCGTCTATTTTAGTTGTATAAACATCACGCTACTATATCGGTTTAGCTAGTACCAGAGACCAGTGTAAGTGCACAGACGCGCAATGCCCTACAAAATATTGTAACTCGTTTTCACCACGCCATCTGTTGTCAATCCTTACTATACTATATAAATATTGTAAAGAATATTATCGAAAATTGCCCTAGAACCAACAAACATTTGACCCATGACATCATTATTTATCTATTTTAGTAAAATAATGGCAAATATCCGTATCTAACGGACAATTAGCAATCTAAAACGAATATATTAAGGTATTGTGAGTACTTATAAGTCGCCGACATCTTCACTGAATGTCAACACACAATATAACTTCATAAGTATTAGGCCTCGGACACGAAGTCAGCGGGAGCGGGGCGGCAGCGGCGGCGGCGCGGGGAGTGGCGCGGGAAGCGGCGGCGGCGCGGGGAGCGGCGGCGGCGCGGGGAGCGGCGCGGCAACGCTGTACCCGGTCTCGAAGCCAGCGGGCAGACCGCACGGTGCTAGAGCGGCGTAATGTTGTGTTTCGAGAAATTAGTATCATTGGTCGCGAACGAAATGCCTAAACAGTGACGACAACATCTTTTTGATACTAATTCCTTCCTAAAATTTGATTTATTGTGGGCAAAAGAAGGTGTAAATACCTACAACCAGGCGAAGAGCAAATATATCTAATCAAAAATCATTGTAATAATTTGCTCCAACACGTCGGCGGGCATTTTGAAACTTCGGTCGTTAAAAAGCAAAAAAAGAATACTACAACACAACACCGCGTCAATAAAGACGCGCGGGCACCGCTAGATTGGTACGCACCGCTCGTACGCCGCTCGCCGCCCGCTGCCTTCGAGGCCAGTTCCATATAAATGTATGCATTGAAACGCGCTGCCCCCCGCGCCGCCGCCGCCACCGCCTCGCTTCCGCTGACTTCGTGTCCGAGGCCTTAATGTCTACTGAATTATAACCTCAAAATCTAATACTTTTTGTGCAATATTGCAATTCTCCCGCTTGTCCGTTTAATAATAAATACCTTAATAGAATTTATGGGTGATTTGAAATCATACAAGTATTTTTTATTGCATGTTGGTTCTGGGGCAAATCATGCATGGGCGCAGAACGAATGGGCGAAGAATGTCCTTTGAAAGTAACTCGGTCTGTCTATTTTGCTGTTACCACACGCCTAAACCGCTAAACAGTCTTTAATCAAATTTGGTAAGGAAATAAATGTTATCCAGAGGAAGGACATAGGCTAACTTCCGTTTAAAACATAGTTAAGGGTGTAAAATATACGCCAAAAACTAACGCGAAGGAAGTTGCGGGTACAACTAGTGTCCTAATAAAATCCATATTTCTAATTTGTTTTTTACCATATATGTATAGGGTTATCTTTACAAATATTATGTAGAGGAAAGATTCGTTCGTTTGTTTTCGATAAACTCTGAAACTCCTGAACCTATCTATCTATATCATCATGCCAGATCCTTGCGGGGTAGGTGCCTACCCCGCAGAGTTCTAACAGGTTCCAACTACTGAACCGATTTTGATAATACTTTCACCATCAGAAAGCTACATTATTCAGAAGTTATAAAGAACCTGTTGAAATTCTGCATTTTTTTTAGTGTCTGTCTACCCCGCAAGAGATCTGGCGTGATAATATAGACACCTTTTTCTGTAAGCCTACTAATATTAAAAATATGAAAGTTCAGATGTCTGTTACTCAATCACGGAAAAACTGCTGAACGGTTTGCGTAAAATTTCGCACCGGTCTGACACCCTACACCTCTGGTATAGTCAAAGACAAAAATCATTTATTTGTTTAGGCCAATATATAAGCACTTACAAACGTCAAAATACAAACATCTACCACCGGATCGGAACGCGTCCTCCACTGAGAAGATCCGGCGAGAAACTCAGCGGGCTAGTCTTTTAACTTAATTTGTTTGGCCTTTCTGATAACCATTTTTCTTTTCAAAATTCTATTATACAGCATTGTTTAATTTTGCTGATTGAGGAGCTGCTCAAACCCAATCTGTTTTTTCGTCAAGATAATCCGAAATTTTGTAATACCCTTTCTTACACAGTCTAGTTTTGATTACCTTTTTAAATTTATTGATAGGCATGTTTCGGATGTCTACGGGTAATTTGTTGTGGAAGCGTATACATTGCCCCATGAAAGAATTACTAATTCTGTGGAGACATGGCCACCAAATCCGCCCATGTCCGCCTCAAAAGCCGTAAAAACAACTCGATCATTGCGAGATCTCCCAACAGTGGCCAGACTGAAAGTATAGAGAGAGACTGAACTCGCCTTACTTCGTCCTATGTCAGGAGCAACTTCCGCCTGGGCATTACCTATCATGGCGGTAGGTAGGTAGATGGGGGCAAAATCTGTGTACATGGGGATTCATCATCAGCCCGTGTCAGTCCACTGCTGGACGTAGGCCTCTCCCATGGCACGCCACTGAGTTCGATCTTCAACTCTCCTTCTCCAATCCCTGCCCGGTGCCTTACGAATATCGTCGCCCACCACTTAGCTACAGGGCGCCCTACACTACGTTTGCCGACACGCGGTCTCCATTCAAGAACCAGTCTACCCCAACGGCCATCGGTTCTGCGGCATATGTGACCTGCCCTCTGCCACTTCAGCTTGCTAATTCGCTGAACTATGTCGGTAACCTTGGTTCTCTGACGAATAACTTCGTTCCGGATTCGATCCCAAAGAGAAACTCCGAGCATAGCTCTTTCCATAGCTCGCTGAGCGACCTTGAACTGACGGACAAGCCGCACAGTGAGTGGGCACGTTTCGGCTCCGTATGTCAATACAGGTAGGACGCACTGATTAAAAACTTTCGTTTTTAGGCATTGAGAGATGTATGCGCCATTTATATTGATGCCGCGACCTTTCCAGTCCAGCGTCTTGAACATAGGGATTCAGAGATCCAAATTTAACAGCCTACGACTCTGGTGCACCTCACAGACTATGTCGCGCCTGCTAGTCTGCCCTTTTTGCCCCACCAACTGTACAAGGAAAGAGCTGAGCGCGGCCACAGACGGCGCGTTCAAACTAGCCACTCACTTAACGGGACAAATATGAACCATTGACACGAAAAGAAGAAGTCTGTAGCGACCCCTATACATCGCTACATAGTTGCGACTACCTACCAATAGATAGTGCTGACGATTCGCCATACATGTCTAGAACGCGATATTAGAGTGCGCACGACGTGTAACATACATACAAGCCCCCGACAACAACTCTCGGGGAGAGTGGCAGGCCGGGGAGAGTGGCAGGCCCCGCCAGACACACCACCCATCTGGCTGGAAGATCTTCCCTTTGACTAACCCTGCCACAAGTCTATAAATTTCAACTGGCCTATAAAAGTACTGTGGTTTTACCATTACAAAGTTCACAGTACACCTCTGCCACCTCCGCCTGGGGAATATGGGCGAGATGTTTATTTTTCCTTTAGTAGAAATAAAATTTTCATTTCTAACGCGTTATCAAATAGTACATGTTAAGTGCTTCGATAATATCAATAGATAAGATACGGTGTTCGTTCTAGATAACTGATTGTGACTCCGGCATTGGCCGGCAGGGTTGCCAGATTCTGTAATTGAATACAATAACAAAATTCAAAATCAAATAGTTTATTTTGTATAAGCCCTGTCATTATTTTGTATAAGCCCAATCGCTTAAAAATAGTCAATGTACCTATCTATCTATCTATATATATCACCACGCCAGATCGCTTGCGTGGTAGGCAAAGAGTACAGAGTTCCAATAGGTTCTTTCCTTACATACCGCTAGCTTCCTCCACTATCATAGAACGTCTCGCCATTTACGGAGACTCTTGACTTTTCCTTCAGATATGACTGTGTATTTGGTCATGGTAAGATAGTCTACTTATACGGTACCTACATCCTTCCACTTTCGCATTGTATATCTTTTTTGTCATTCTTTCTATATGCCCGGACCAACGGAGCATACCCTTTCTCATCTTTCATACCTTCATTCCTACTCGCTTTCTTACTACGCTGTTGCTAATACGGTCGGTCAGCTTCCCTCCGCACATTTTCCGCAGAGATCGTATTTAGTCAATTTACATTTAATTTAAATCTAATTTAACTACTTATCTACCACCGGACCGGAACGGGGCCTCCACTGAGGAGATCCGACGAAGAAACTCTGGGGGCTTAGGTCTTTTTTTATTAAATTCTCTTTCTCATTTCTCCTTTCATTTTTTAAAATCATATATCGGAATCACGCATACAATGTTTAGGTTATAATGAAATAGTTAACGATCTAGCTCCAGTGCCTTACGACCGAGATATGAATCAGAATCAGAATATTTTTTACTCATGTAAACCATTACAGTAATTATGAACCGCCAGAAAAGTAACAAAGACTCTACCACCACTTAGGAATGTAATTCCTGTGGAGAAGAAGGGCAACTCCACAATTACTCTTTTAAAATAGTATTTTTACTTTTTTTTTTTTTTTACATCTACATTTTGTTGTGGGATATGGGAGAACGGTGTAGGATGGTCTATCAGGTGGGTCTAAGACCGGTGGGGAAGAGACCAATTATGTGATTATAAAGAGTGTCTTAAGGATTCCATATGGACCAGTCCCCACAAGCACCCGTTAAATTTTTTGTGGTTTTAAATTGGTTTTAAAAGGTCTCTTTTAAATTAGATGGCTTTGGCAACCCTGTTGGCAGGGTGGGTGCACTGATTATAAAAGAGATATCGCGGGTTCGACGACTTGGTTACATTTTAAGTTCATAGATGGCGACGCTTATTTTGTTATTGTGTGTAAATGTGTATGTTGGCCTAGTGGAACTACACTTCAGCCGGATGGGCAAGGGGTTTGAGCTCGACGGCGATGTCATGTGTGATGCTGTTCGCGGTATTCAAAAGGAGAGAGGCAATGGCACCGATAAGAACTGACAACGGCTTCGGGTAGTTATTATTATCAGCCATAATCCATCCACTGAAGGACGAAGATTGCCACGACGACCGATTTCACTATACACATCCAGCTTTTCATCGTAGCACCGTATGGGCGACGGCCCACTCTACCATAATAACAGGACATCATCTACAGCCGAAAGACGCCCACTTCAGGACAAAGATCTCCTCTGTTCCGATCTCGGTCTCGAACCTATTCGCGCCTTTATTGAAAAGGCGACAACCCGATATTTCGCGAATGCGTCCAATCATAAAAATCCGCTATTTGTATCCGCCGCCGACTACGAACTTAACTCCCCTTCTATCAGCCGCTACTGCCGTCCGCGGCATGTTCTCACCGACCCTGCCATGCCCTTACATCCCTTCTTTCGGATACAGATACCGCACAAAGGATCAGACACCAACCTCGCCGGCGGGGTCGATGACTCGCCGGTGCAGAGCACCACGGCGAGACACCTAGTAGATGCCCTCCCCCATAGCGACTGCCCAAGCCAAGGCCGTTCCTCCTTAAGAGCGCGCTCGAGTTAGTTGCCCACTTGCCCTTCTGGCTTGAGTGTAGTGGTTGCACGCCCGCCCTCTTGTCCGATGACGCTGTAAAGGCCCCGCGGCCAACAGCGTAGATTAACACACACAATTTACACACACACACACGCACGCACGCACGCACGCGCGCTCGCGCACACACACACACACACACACACACACACACACACATATACTCTCATTATCTTTCTATTACTCAAACTTACTGATACATGACTGCCATGACTGCCTCGTTGGTCTGGTGGCAAAGCGAATCGCTTTGTGATCACGAGGTCCTGGGTTCAAATCCTAGGTCGGACAAGTGTAGTTTTTCTAACGAAAAATTCCCAGTATGAATCCGGAATTGTGCCCGATATATGGCAATAGGCTCGGCTCGCCCCCTATTACATGGGACCTAACATCGTCGGCGAAACGTGGGTGTACTCAGTACACCTCTGCCAACCCCTCTGGAGAATATAGGCGTGACGGTGGTTTTTTTTTACAGATACATCAGTTTGAGAGAAGACAAGATGTATATTCTATACCACGATTCGAGTCCTTTATAACATGACCTCGCCACTCAATTGTGTTTTAGCGGTCACGCCGCCTCGCTTATGTCATTATTAACTTAGCTGAATAGATCCGTCTTGACGTAACATGCCCACACATGAATATAGCCCTCGCAAATAATAATGGCCGCTCCTTGCAACCTAAGAAATGTAGTGTATAGAACAGGAGATGACTTTCTATCTATCTATATCATCACGCCAGATCCCTTGTGGGGGTAGGCAGAGAGTAGAGTTCCAACAGGTTCTTCCCTTACATACCTCTGGCTTCCTCCACTCTCATAGTTTCTCACATACTCACTCGCCGGTTACGGAGACTCTTGACTGGCCTTTCAGATAAGACACGGTCTATTTGGTCATGGTAAGATAGTCCAGGTCTTCCCCGGTACCTACGTCCTTCCACTTACGCATTGTGTATCTGTTTTGTCACTCTTGCATTCGACATTCTTTCTATATGTCCGAACCAGCGGAGCATAGGCTTTCTAATTTATTTTTTTAACCTATATTTTCCCACTGCAGGGCAAAGGTCTCTCCCATAACCTTCCAGTCCGGTCTGTTTTCAGCCATCTCCGGCCAATCCTTCCGAAATGCATCCACGTTGTCACGCCAACGCTTTCTGGGCCTGCCCCGACGTCGATGCCCATCTGCAGGCACCTATTGCGTAACGACTCTAACCCACCTCAGGATGCATTCAACAAATATGCCCCGCCCACTCCCACATTTGAGCTTTGCAGACTTATATTCTTTTTATTTAAAAAACACGAAACCCTCCTCTTGGAATAATTCCTGTGTCGTGGATGCGTGTAAAACCATGAAATACAGAAACACCCTGACTAAAAAATACATTTGTCGGTCACAATAAGGATTTGTCCAGTGCAGGGATGCAGGAAATGTCTGGTTATGATGCTGATGAGAATGAGGTCATCATGGGTATTATAGCTAGGCAAAAATGGACTCGCCATCCCTTACATCGGTATCTAACGTCTCTGAAATGTGTGGGTATACAAGTACACCTCTGCCACTCCCGTTTGGGGAATATGGGCGTGACAGTGACTCCTTTTAAAGATTATAAATAAAGCTACAGTTCTACTCGGGGCTTGAACTCTGAACTTCGTGATTAAAAAGCATTCAACAATGTTATCGCGTTTTTATAATTAGTTTTATCATGCTACCTCGTTGGTCTAGTGGCAAAGAGCATCGCTTGGTGATCACGAGGTCCTGGGTTCAAATCCTAGGTCGGAAAAATTAAGTTATTCTAACGAAAACTTCCCAGTACAAGTCCGGAAATGTGCCCGATATATGGCGATAGGCTCGCCCCCTATTACTTGGGACCTAACATCGTTGTCGAAAAGTGGATGTACTCAGTACACCTCTGCCACCGCCGCTTGGGGAATATAGGAGTGACGGTGTGTGATGTAGTTTAACCATTCGTAAAATTCTCCGTAACATACTAGAGAAGTCTGTAAGGTATGTTTCCAGACTCCGATAATTCATTACCACCCACTTCCTTGACTTATTTCAGTATACTATTTAATTAATACATGAAGCAAAAACTTTGTTCCCCTTTTTACGAAAATTGCGCGGAGTATGAAATTTCCCACACTTATGGTTTATATCGAGAAGGAGTGCAGAAGGCTAATATTTTTTTTAAATTATGCATAAGACATACATTACATCAATAACAAAAACATTACACACACTACCATGTATTTGACACAATACACTTTAAATTATTTGTCTATAGTCTTACTGAATGTCAAACATAACCAGCAAACGATGAAAGAAATTTTCATCAAAATATGTATGTCAAGTTCAATGGACAGCATTTTCTTTATCGCATGGTTTTTTCTTTACATACTTTAATCATTATTTGTTTTTTTTTTTTTATATTTATATTTTATTTAATTTGTTTGGAAAAAATAGGCAAATTAACAGTGTACCCCTGGCGAAATCTGTGATTACAGAAGTATAGTCTTTGACAATAGAACCTTAATAATGTTCAAACTTATAATTTAAATTAATTATGGTCGAATTTCGACCAATGGGCGACCACTAGTATAAATAATTAAAACAAATATTTACCGTCGTGGAAGTAAGAGGTAATGTATCAAATACTATTTTTCGAAAATGGACAAGACCCAAAATGGATAAGACCGCACCTTATCTGAAGGGCAAGTCATGTCTTCGTAACCGGCGAGTGTGTATGAGACGAACTATGAGAGTGGAGGAAGCCAGAGAGGTATGTACGGAAAGAACCTATTGGAGCTCTGTGCTCTCTGCCTGTATTATAGGTGATTTTAATAAAACAGATCTTAGGTGGGCACACACTACACATTTATTGTTCTTATAATAAATAATATTTATTTATTTATTTTTAAGGCATACCAACAACATATACATGAGAATTAGTCCATAACACGAATAATATAAATAGTTCTGGTGTATATGCCACTTACAGGTATACACAACACTGCTTACAACGCTATGTTTTAAGTAACACTACTACATAATAAAAATTAAATTAAATTAAACAAAGCAAAAAATAGAAAAGGGATACAGTAATACAGATATATCATAAACCTAGGAGCCCATAAAATACTATTATTCTGCCTTCACAGAGGCAATTGCTTTTCTGAAGGAACTGTATGATTCATTGTGGATGTCGATATTAGGCATAGACTTGTGGAGTTCATTCAATTCCTTACACATTCTCGCTACAGGTGAGGTTAGACCTATGTTTGTCCTACAGAAGGGGATATGGAATGCTTTGGAAATAGGGTATCTAGGTGGTTTAGGCGGTACGGTATAGAAGATTTTCTCAACCAGATCACTACACTTAACAATCCCATTGGCAATTTTGAAAATGAAAGATAGGCTGTGTAAACGACGGCGCTGCCTGCTGAATATCAGCCTACACTGTCCACTGCTGGACAAAGACCTTCTCTCACAAATAGAGGGGAGAGAGATTAAGTCATACTCCACCACGCGTACCCAGTGCGGATTGGTGGAGGCAGGTTAGTGGCCACCTGCTGTTGGAACTTATCAAGCCGCCTTTAAGGCTTCCAACTTGGCTTAACGACTGCCACATTAAGTGGTAGCCGGGGCCAACAGCTTAGCGTGCCTTCCGAAGCACGGAGACGCTCGAATATGAAAATGCCTCAAACGGTCACCCATCTCGGGCCGACCGAGTCGAACGCTGCTTAACCTTGGTAATCGGTAAGAACACCGCGGTCGCACAGCGCTACGAACGCCCATTACGTTATTGTTCTTACAATAACAATATTCCTTTACTTGCTTTAAAATAATTACGATTTAGCGCAGTGGTTAAGAGCTTAAGCCGCTCCGCCCACTGTGTCTAATAGTCGCGGGTTCGATTCCCGCACGGGACAAATCTTTGTGTGATCCACAATTATTTGTTCCAGTCTGGGTATTTGTGTATGTGAATTTTCATGTTTGTAAACGCACCCACGATACAGCAATAAATCCTAGTGTGGGGCTACGTATAAAACAAAAAAAAAATGAGTTTCTTAAAGGCACCCCGCATATCCTCCCGCAAGGGTCATAGATAATCAGAGTTTTGAACATAGATAATTATAGATGATTAGTGAGTCACACTGCCTACCCCGCAAGGGAACATCGACTATGTGAAATATTTATGAATAATCGCTGAAGCAATGACTAATCGCCCCACCCGTTTTTTCAATGCATTTATCAGAACCACTTAAAAATAGTTTTTGTTGCCTTATGAGTGTGCCATAATCTTTGCGTTCACTTGAAAAAAACGTAGAACAAACGATATTTCTTTTCACTCTGTTATCTGATTTCTATGTAAAGGTTAGCGACATAAATATCTAAACAATTCATAGATAGAGCTTAAAGCCGCTCCGCCCACTGCGTCTAATAGACGCGGGTTCGATTCCCGCACGGGACAAATCTTTGTGTGATTCACAATTATTTGTTCCGGGCTGGGTATTTGTGTATGTGAATTTTCATGTTTGTAAACGCACCCACGACACAGGAATACATCCTAGAGAGGGGCTACGTTTTTTTTTATCTATCTATATCATCACGTCATGTCCCTTGTAGGCAGAGTCCAGAGTTCCAACAGGTTCTGTCCTTACTGACCTCTCTCGCTTCCTCCACTCCCATATTTCATTATACACGCTTGCCGGTTACGGAGACCTTTGACTTACTCATTCTGATGGTGTGGTGGAGGCTACTAGTACTAACGCTAAACGTGCCTTCCGATTCACGGAGACGCTCGAATATGTAAATGCCACATACAGTCACCCATCTCAGACTGACCACACCTGACGCTGCTTAACCTTGGGGATGGTTACCGCCTCGGACGCTACTTAACCAAAGTCAAACCAATGACGCATTTAATGTCTCGCTCTAACACCATAAAAATGATCGGCAGTCTCGTTCTAGCGGAGATTTCGTTAGACCGGTTTCCGACGATCGTGGCTTGATTTTTTTCAAAAAAAAAAGGACTGGTATGCACAAGTTCTTCCGTACGTTATACATATATCATTTATTCTTAAGACGGTCTTTAGTTTGAATTTAACGGCTAAGATTAATTTAAAAAAACCTTTTTAAAGAATTGTTTTAACACAAAGAAGATATCTTGCTTACTTGATGAGTTCTTATGGCTTTCTACCGGCTCCTTCATCAGACTTTGGACACCATCCGGGTCTAAAGTACTCCTCAAGACAAATCCAACGAGCCCAAACACGGCGGGGTTATATTGAGTAGTTGGGAAGTTCCATTGGCCACCTCTCAGCTTCATCATCAGACCAGCTCCATATTAATGCTTTGTCACTTTACATATGTATGCCAAATTTTAGCTAAATCGGATACCCGCAAGTGCTTAAAAAATTAATCACAAGATTTGAATCGGAAAGACAGACAGACGAACGAACATTGCAAGTTAAATAAAAGCTTTTAAAAGTCATTAGTCACATATGCAAGAGGTAACACAATCAACGTAAGATCTGAAAGTCGATTGTTCCAAATCGACAACTGTTAGGTAAGTAACGTAGCGCCAAGTTTCAGCCTTGTGCGGCTCGGTCTGAGTGTCCGTTAGTGGCATTTTCATATTCCAGGGTCTCCGGACTTCAGAAGATTAAGCCGTTGGTCTCGGTTAGTTGTTAGTTGCATGTAGTGGTCGTGAAGCGAAGTTGGAAGTCATATGCTTGCCGGAAAGGCTAACTATAAATAACCATACTGCCATACACACACATACTGACCTGCGTACAAGTACACATTAACTCCACTAATATTGTTTAATTTATCGTTTGTTATTTTATACTTAAAGTAACTCTAAACTACGTATCATTTTAATTAGTTTTGTTAATTAAGAAAATATTGGTGTACGCCACCAACTGCTCTACTTCTCTCTACAGCTCTCCATGAATATTGGTTGTCTGGAAGAAATTGCTTTTAGTAACAAGACCTCCATTGGTACTTGCATTTTATACGTGAAAATTTTATTTTGTCTGATGTACCGTGTTTATGTTGGTGTACAATAAAATGTTCCATATCTATCTATCTATATCTAAGATTATTTTAGTTTTATACAAAACTCGATCTCAATTTATCTGAAGACTTTAGAAGAAGACCGGGTTCTCTTAACAGGTATCGATATGCTTAAGAGGAGGGCTCTTTTTGTAAATTTAAGTAGATTAAGTTCAGATAAAGAATATAACTATTTTTTTATAGGCGGTAAGGTTCTACCAGCTGGTTGCCACAAACCAGCTTCCACCGCACCGCACTAGCTCCGCGTGCTGGAGTATGATCGTTAGGTCTTACTAACAGTTACCTACCTATGTAAAATTATTACATAGAGGCTTGGGACGCCACGGGCAACAATTAGTGTGAACACGGGCAATTATCTATATCATTTCGCCAGATCCTTTGTGGGGTAGGCACAGAATACAGAGTCCCCCCCTCCGGATGCCCTACATCTATCATCTTCTTTCGGATACAGATACCACACACAGGATGCCTTGCCCGCCGGCTGGTGCTGAGCACCACGGCGAGACACCTAGTATACGCCCTCCCCCATAGCGACTGGCCAAGCCGAGGCTGTTCCTCCTTGAGGCGCCCTTGAGCTAGTTGCTCCCTTGCCCTTCTGGCGCGAGCGTAGTGGTTGCACGCTCGCCCTCTTATCCGGTGAAGGTATGAAGGCCCCGCGGCCAACAGCGTAGATCATTCACACACACACACAAAGTACAGAGTCCCAACGTAGCAAAAATAGCGATTATTTTTATGCCCAATCTATTCCGCGATACCGCACCTACCGCGCCGACACTTCCCTCGGGAAGTCCTATGCGCGTACGCAACGCGTCTATTTTTAGGTGCGCGGAACACCGATGTGGGTAACTGACACACGGTAGCGCACTGCACGCTCGGCCAGACACCGGCCGATGGGGTCGGGGATTCGCTTCCGCTATTAGCTAAAGTTCAGACATGTTTACAATTATTATGTTTTTATGCATCCGTAATTCCGTATAATATCCTACTAATATTATAGATGTTGTGATGTTTGGATGTTCGTTACTCAATCGCGCAAAAACGCCTGATCGATTTTAGATGAAATTCGGCAGTTCTTTTTTTTTAACATAGCCTTTTCTGTATCCCACAGCTGGGCAAAGGCCTCCCCTTTACGTCTTCACACAAATCGATAATACAGACATGGATATTACATGCCCAGATAGTTTATTACCTAACTTTAATAATCAATTTGTTTTGTTTACAAGGCTATCGATCCTTAAACCAAAAAAAAACCTTAATCAAAAAGACCGCGTCCGCGTGGAATGGTGGCAAGAATGCTGGTTGCGGTACCTTGCTGAATAGACAGATTACCTAGATTAACATATTAGATATCTTTTTACCTGTTGGAACTCTGTACTCTCTGCCTACCCCGCAAGAAATCTGGCGTGATAATATAGAATAGATATCTTTTTATTTATTCCGGAAAAATGTCAGGTTCCAGTCTAAAGTCACCGCGGACGAAGTCGCGGGCAAAAACTAGTAATTAAAAAAAAACATTAAGTAATTTAATAAATTCGAAAAATTCACGACCGACCCGCTGAACAGATTCTGATCAACATAAGAAAGGAAATAGATTATATCCAGGGAAGGACATAGGCTAATGTCTCAAAAAATAAGCTCAAGGGTGTGCAATACACGCCTTATAATAACCCGTCATGGGCGTTCAGAGATCCAAATTTAACAGCCTTCGATTGTGGTATGACCTCACAGACTATACCGCACCTACCTGCTGGTCTGCCCCTCAAGTCCCACCACCTGTACAAGGGAAGAAGCAGGACTTTGGTTAAATCCAAAGTCCGGAACTTTGAAGCTTAGCGAAACGCTGACCTTAGCGCAAAGCGTGATCAATCGAAAGCACGACCACTCGTGGCGATCAATTATTTTTATATTAATGGTGTGCTCACATGCCCGCAATGTGCGAGGATCTTTACCAAGAAGATTGGCTACATAAGCCACTTGCGAGCGCACTATTGTCAGCAATAACGGAGTTGGTGCAGTCGCCGTGGCCGAAATCGGTCTGGATCTCATCATCATCACAGGGGAAGATCTGAGCGCGGCCACAAATTGCTTAAGTGAACTCACCACTCACTTAGCAGGACAAATATGTAACATTGACACGAAAAGAAGAAATATCCGTTGGAGCAGAAAGGTTTAAAGATACTGTGGGTGTATACGGTACACCTCTGCCAACGCCAGTTAGGGAGCATAGGGCGTGATGGTTTTCATTTATTTTATCAAATGAAAATTATTCTGTACTCTCTGACTACTCCGCAAGGGATCTGGCGTGATTATATAGATCATCGCCATCATCATCTTAGCCTATACTTGTCCATTGCTGAACAAAGGCCTCCCCGATCGCTCTCCAGCGCAGCCGGTCCGATGCCACCTGCATCCGACGACTTCCTGCGATCCTCACAAGATCGTCGGTTCATCCTACGCCTCGCTTGCCAATACGTGGTCTCCACTCTAGAATCTTTCTACCCAACGCCCGTCCGATCTTCGCGCTATGTGGCCCGTCCATTACCACTTTAGCTTACTAATCCTATGGGCTATGCTGGTGACATTGATTCTTCTACGATTCTCATCATTCCTGATTATACAAGCTGTAACATAATTAACGCAATACCTGAAAGTTGTTTGTTCTTAATCGGTCTCTGAATTGAGTCCAACTATTTTTAATGTATCTTACGTTTTTTTTTAATTTGCAAACTATGCTGTTGCTCCTTTAGTGCGCTAAATTTATTCTTGATTCAAAGCAATACGGAGATTTCAAATGCATTTCTAAACATACGCGTACAGTTTCATTGTTAATTGGGGTATAAAAGTGTTTAAAATAAGGGTAGAAAACTTTATAGTAGTAAATATGGTTTTCGTATTAAATTTGTGAAACCATTACCTAATCGGGGTATCTGAGGTCTTGCGTTATTTACGATACACCTTGTATAGATAGATAGATAAAATTATTTCCACACCCAATCGACAGACACCAAAATCAATTTCGATTTCTGAAGCCCAACCAATCTTGAATTAGCTATATATATACTCTTTCTTAATTCGTCGTAATCTTTCGCATTACCGTTACACAAGACGTCTCGTATCGCGGCTGTTCCACCGATTTTATGGGTTACCGGTTATAATAACCATGTTGTATAGTGCCAGCTATAAGCTATACTTATGGCTTAGATACGCTCCGATATCTCGAGAACTCTTTATCGGGTGATGTTGAATTTGAAACGCATAATTCGTGTGTAGGTCTTCTCCTATTGATCTGGTTACATGGTTCCTATTTGCAGAGAAGGAAACCAAATAAAAATATTGTCAAATATTGTAAAAAAATATAAACAGCTGAACAAATTATCCACATTCAAGTGGAGTTAGAATGTCATCTATCCAAGCGTTTTAGTCTTTTAAATAATATTCTTACACCTTTCAAGAGTCTCCGTAACCGGCGAGCTTGTATGTGAAGAACTATGACAGTGGAGGAAGCGAGGGAAGTCTGTAAAGGCAGAAGGCGTTTCTACATTTAAAGGGCTAGCGTGATTAAAACGTGTTTTTGTTATCCATGCACTTTAAGAAGTATATGGAATAGAGACTTGATATTTAGAAGTGTGATTTGTGACTAAATTTTAGAATCTGGTAAAAGGAATACACGATTTAACGAAATTGTCGCGAAAAAAAAATCTTAAGTCATTTTTATTGCTTTACATTTTCTTATTCGAACGCCAAACGCTTAAGAACAGTTCAATAGAATTTACTTAAAACGTAGCGAATAATTGTAGCAAAGTTTCTAAAGCACTTTTTTATTTTATAATGTAATTTTTTTTTTTAGAATATCATTATTCATCCCTTATTATTCATTTGTGAAGTAATTTTTTTATTGTGACTAAGCCCGCCACTCATTCCCACCATTGTAACTCCTGTTAAGCCAGGATCCACAATTGTCTCCTTAGATGACGCCAAGGTTTGAACCTTGGGGTGTCCCGGGAAGCACTTTAATTGTCTTGGAACCCGCAACAAATTTAATTAGAAAGAAAAACAGGAGGAGTAGGAAAAATAAAAATTCCACTTACCTGCTTTTCTCCCGCTTGGGAGACACAGAAAAAAATAAAAATTGGCAGATCTGCCATAGAGAAGGAGACCACAACTAGGATAAGCCCAGCTGTAAAGCACCACGGTCAGAAGAAATATTAACAGGGCCTATTTGTGAGCCTCGTGTTTGATTCCAGTAATAGGTAAAGCAAAAACGCTTGAACGCACTTGTGAAGTAATTGCTGTCAATCTCCCGGTCGATAAATGGTCGCTCGCGGTAGGCCCTTAACGCGGATTAAAAAATTTACAAAGTTGTGTTAACCGAACACTTGTAGGCATATACAAGGTGTATCGTAATTAACACAAGACCCCAGACACCCCGATTAGATGATTGCTTCACGAGAATTCAATACGAAAACCAAATTTGCAAATTTAAAGTTTTTTGACCCTTATTTAAGCACTTATACCCCAATTAACAATGAAACTTGTACGTGTATGTGTGCATATTGAGAAATACATTTAAGAAATGCATTTGAAATGTCTACATTGCTTTGAATCAATGATAAATTTAGTTTGTTATAGCGCATTGAAGGAGCAACAGCATTTTATGCAAACTTTTTAAAAACATTAAAAGAACAACTTTCAACAGATATACAATGTGAAAGTGGAAGGATGCGGGTACCGGGGAAGACTTAGACTATCTTACCACGACCAAATAAACCGAGTCTTATCTGATGGAAAAATCAAGAGTCTCAGTAACCGGCGAGCGTGTATGAGACGAACTATGAGAGTCGAGGAAGCCAGAGAGGTATGTAAGGAAAGAACCTGTTGGAACTCTGTACTCTCTGCCTACCCCGCAAGGGATCTGGCGTGAGGTTATAGATAGATAGAACTACTTTCAGGTCTTGCGTTTATTATGTTACACCATGTATACACTAAAATATTTCTATCTATTTATATTATCACGCCAGATCCCTTATGGAGTAGCAGAGGACAGAGTTCCAACAGGTTCTTTCCTTGCAGACTCGTACAAAAGCATAGTATGACTAATATATAGCTTGCGGTAGACAGCTTACTCAAAACCCGAGAAGCCGGTTTCAGTACCAACAGTCGAGCTTTCCGCGCTTGCAAAACCACGAAGCCCGTTAAACTTTAAAACATCGCCGTTTCGCGAACTCGAAAGTATTATCTAATCCCTTGAGGGGTATACAGAATGAAATCCTTTACGAAACAGGTAGCTTTTATTAATTTTTTATCTTTTTATTCTTTTTCTTATATAGCAGTGATAGCCTAGTGGTTAGACCGTTGGGCTGCAGTCAGAGGTCTCGGGTTCAAACCCAGGCACGCACCTCTGTCTTTTCGAAAGCATGTGCGTATTAAAAGTTATCACTTGCTTTAACGGTGAAGGAAAGCATCGTGAGGAAACCTGCATGCCTGAGAGTTTCTCGAAGGTGTGTGAAGTTCGCCAACCCGCATTGAGCCAGCGTGGTGGACTATGGCCTAGATCCTCTCAGTTTGAGAGGAGGCCCGTGCCCAACGGTGCGACAGTTTCTTAACAGGGCTAATATTTACTGAGTTTATTTTTGATGTTTAAGTTCCCGACGTTTCGAGGTGATGTTTTAGACGTCCAAAAGGCATAGTTGTTCCAGGATACCCCGGAAACAACTTTTTAAATATTTTTGGTGGTCCGATCTACGCAGAATGACCTCACGGTGTCTTGAGGCCTTGCAGTGTTATGCTTGGTTTTGGATTTGATTATATTAATTACCAGTTCCAAGTCGATGGAAGCACCCAGCCATCTTCTCTATGGAAATTAGGATGTTTTTTTAATTTCAATAGCCTCGCAAAACACCTTTGGTAGGAATCGGTGTTCTTTCACGATGATTTGTGGTCTATCAAATCTGATGTTATGGCGGGTGCGGTCAAGGACATGTTCACAGACTGTAATGTCTTAAAAATCAAAAATAAACCGCTATCAAATCCGAAAAATAGTTTTGTTTCAAGGGCTAATATTATATTATTATTCTTTATCTTATCGTTTCGATGGCAGACATGTCGAATCTATAAGGAAGCGGCCCAGAACGCGGCCACCTCGACCGCATTGACGGTGGCATTCACCAAATCCTGTCGCGTGCAAATGTTGGGGCATGCAGAGCACGATGAGCCATCGTTAGTCGTTTAACACCGCACAAACACTTCAGATTGGTATTGTTAGAATCCACATAATTTGTAGGCGATTATTAGCATTTAGTCTCTGAAAAATCGATATCGATTGTTGTCTGTGGTCTAAATCTAATTTACTAATTTTTGAACAAGACGGTCATTCTGCGATTGACCACCGAATAGTGACGACTGCAAGAATAAAGAAGTGATTCTGTTATCCTGGAGTTTAATTTATTAATACTATTGTCCGTGAGTCTCCACCTGAACACGTTTCCCTTGCTCCGGCCGACCCAAGTCCGATGTCTATTTAAAGATTACTAGACCAACCATGGTAATTTATGATTTGGAAGAGACACTCCATCTCTCCATCTTTTTATAAAAGAAAAAAACGTGGACGCACCATAGCATTTATTCCTGTGTCGTGGGTGCGTTTACAAACATGAAAATTCACATACACAAATACCTAGACCGGAACAAATAATTGTGGATCACACAAAGATTTGTCCCGTGCGGGAATCGAACCCGCGACTATTAGACACAGTGGGCGGAGCGGGTTAAGCTCTTAACCACTGCGCTAAATCGTCGGTCATATTTAAAATAGGGGATGATTAACTTTGTCTGACCAAGCATTCGAACCTAAGACTTTCTGCTACACAATTTACGTCATCAGACCGTCGAGAAAGTCCTATACAGAAATTACATTATTCGATCCACATGTAAATAGCATTTTATACTAGTGATGAGGTACCGATGACGTCATCCGGCATGCTGCCAGGCGGAATGGTACCTACAAAGAATCGTAATATACATCGAACTGTGTTTATAACTAAAATCGTCCTGTATAATGACTTGACAATTTTTATTTGCATGTGAGTATTTTTTTTTATTATATTTAAGATTAGTCTCCGTATTATTTTTTGACGGGATATCGAAGAGTGATGTTGTCTATTTGTTTTAATTTCCAAAACTTGTGTTATTTCGAATTATAATGTGTAATGTTGGTGGAATATTAACCATTACGTATTCTTATATGTGCATGAGTGAAGGTCATTGTAACAAAGTGATAAAACGTGCCTTTTCGATTTCCCTCAAAACGGCCGCCGCAATTGGTATGTAAAGTATCCACCACTTAACTATCCAGGGTGGGGCACTTCATCAATTTCATTATCATCTTTGTCATCAAGTTCTTGGGGAGTTGAATTAATTTAGAAATGAATATTCGTAGATTTTGTACAACGGCATAATGTAAACGCAATTGCCACGAAAAAAAAAAGTCTCCGTAACCGGCGAGTGTGTATGAGACGAACTATGAGAGTGGACGAAGCCAGAGAGGTCTGTAAAGAAAGAACTAGTTGGAACTCTGTACTCTCTGCCTACCCCGCAAGGGATCTTGCGTGATGATATAGATAGATACATACAAAATATTTTTAAAAACAAGCTTCTAGGCATTTTTTCTATGTCTGGATGATCTACGGACGGACGATTTAGCACAGTTGTTAAGAGCTTAAGCCGCTCCGCCCACAGTGTCTAACAATCACGGGTACGATTCCCGCAAGGGGCAATTCGGTCTGGGTATTTGAGTATGTGAATTTTCATGTTTGTAAACGCCCCCACGACACAGGAATAAATCCTAGAGTTGGGCTGTTTTTATTAAAAAAATAAGTCTACGCTATTGGCCGCGGGGCCTTTACAGCTTCACAGGACAAGAGGGCGGGCGTGCAACCACTACGCTCGAGCCAGAAAGCTTTTAGGCAGTCAGACAATGTCCACCGCTGAACATAGGCCTCCCCAATCGCTTTCCAGCGTAACCGGTCCGATGCCACCTGCATCCAACGACTTCCTGCGATTTTCACAAGATCGTCGGTCCAAAACAATTAAAAAATAGCCTATCAAAATTAAATGTGTATACAAATCTCCGCGCGTGTGTGTGTGTGTGTGTGTGAATTATCTACGCTGTTGGCCGCAGGGCCTTTACATCTTCACCGGATAAGACAAAATTCCGTGTCTATACTGTTCACCGTTGAGGAGTTCCTTCGCCTGAAGCCAATCCTGGGCGAAGAATCAGGTTATGCTTATCATAAAAATGTATTGACATCGGAACTGAATCAACATGACAAAGGACATTGTTCTGCGCCCATACATGATTCGCCCCAGAACCAACAGCAATGAAAAAATACTTGTATGATTTCAAATCACCCACAAATGCTCTTAAGGCATTTAATATTAAACGGACAAGCGGGGGAATCGCAATATTGCACAAAAAGTATTCGATTTTGAGGTTATAATTCAGCAGCCATTAATACATATGAGGTTATATTGTGTGCGTTGACATTTAGTAAAGATGTCGGCGACTTCGATATAAGTAAAACTTACAATACTTTAAAATATTCGTTTTAGATTGAAAATTGTCCGTTAGATACGGATATTTGCCATTATTTTAAAAAAATAGATAAATAATGATGGTATTGGTCAAATGTCTGTTGGTTCTGGGGCAATTTTCGACAATGTCATTTCTACTTCATAGTATAAGAGGAAGTCGTTCTGATTCAACTTGCATGATTTAACCTAAACTAACAAACATTAAAAGTTAAATAAGAGCTTGTAAAATTAAATAATTTACTCGTTCGTTTTTCCCGGAAGGTGGAGGTGTGTGAGTGATTTATGCTGTTGCCGTGCCCCGTGCAAGTGGGCGAGCGCGTAGCTACTACGCTCCAGCCAGAAAGGCGAGGAGGCGACTAGCTCAAAGGCCTCGTGAAGACAAGACCAGGGTCGTAATAACCAGGCCATCATTAATAAAATCAATATCAAAAGTTTTTGATTCATGAAGACCAAAAAGTACTTATATTAAGTACTTATATTATTAAGTCACGAAAGAAAAAGCTACTGACTACTTCCCTCCTATCAGCCACTATTGCATGTTCTCACCGATCCTCCTGATGCCCTTACATCCCTTCTTTCGGATATAGATACCGCACACAGAATAAGACACCGACCTCGCCGGCCAGCTCTAAGAATCCCTTGCCCGCCGGCCGGTGCAGAGCACCACGTCGAAACACCTAGTATAGGCCCTTTCCCATAGCGACTGCCCAAGCCGAGGCCTTTCCTCCTAGAGGCGCTCTTGAGCTAGTTGCTCTTCTGGCTCGATCCTAGTGTTTGCACGCTCGCCCTCTTGTCTGGTAAAGCTGCAAAGGCCCCGCGGCCAGCAGCGTAGATCAATCACAAACACACGCTACTGATTACTTAAGATCTAACACCCGTCCAGAGTGTGATTCCTGTGGAGAAGGGCGAGAAACTCCACGGTTACTCTTTTAAAAATGCGAGTACTCTTATTTACAAGATAGAGGCTTTATAAAGGTAATATAATAAACAGTAATTTAATATAAGTAAGAAAAAATATTACATAGAATCTAAAAAGGGTACTTACTAGTCTGCTGATACATAGGGTTAAAAATGTTTGTCCTAACGTTTGGATGCCAGCCAAATCTGTTAGTCTAGACTTAAGACTATATGCCGAAAAAATATGCCTCCTATCTATATCATCTCGCCAGATCCCTTGCGGGGTTAGACAAAACAAAGTTGCAACAGGTTTTTTCCTTGTAGATTACAGACCTCTCTGGCTTCCTCCACTCTCATAGTTCGTCTCATACATGCTCGCCTGTTACGGAGACTCTTGACTTGCCCTGTCATTTTTGACTATTCATAAAAACTTTTTGATTTAAATTAAAGAAAAAAGAACCGAAGATGAAAACCGTTATTTCAATGATACAAAATATACACGGCAAATCATATAAAATAAAATAAAAATTTCAATGTAGCTCACTCAGCATAATGCCGAGGCAACTCAAGTGCCATGACGCTGGTTTATACAAAATGTTTGCTTTTCATCATATCCGATTCTTTAAAACAATTTCATACAGTTGTCTGGAGTCGTCCTAAATATAAATGAAATACTATCACATATAATTGATAATACTTATCATTTGGTGACGTTTGTGATAACACAGCCCAATATAGATATCGCGACAAAATTCGAGTGCAATTTTGCAAGAAGTCATTTCATTATTTGATTAGCTCGTGGTCCGGGAATAAATAAAAATCAAGTATTTATTCCTGTAGACCATAAAAATATGTAACAATATGTAAACTCAAACTCAAATTATTTATTCTGTATAAGCCCTATTTACAAATGGTCATATATCTTTTTTGTCTGTTTCTCTATTCATTTATCATTTTCTGTATGAAACCCTTTTTCCTCCTAGAGGCACCCTTGAGCTAGCCCTTCTGGCTCGCCCTCTTGTCCAGTGGAGCTGTAAAGGCCCCGCGACCAACAGCGTAGGTCATTCACACACACACACACAATACTAAAAACACCTAACAATACCTAACCTCAGTTCAGTCTATCTACTTCATTAAGCTGAAGTGTATATCAAATTGATTATTTTGACAACTATCCTTTTTTTTACCAACCATTGTTCTGATCCATTGTGATACAAATTATATATTTTTTTCTATGCCATTGTAATGCAATAGCTTATAATGCCATTTTTTAATCTGTCACCGTTCAATGACATTTGTTTTTTTTTTTGATTTGTAGTTTAAGTTACTATGGTGACAAATTAGTTTAAATGCTAAATATTCTAGTAACTCTTATGCCTGAGGCTTTTAATTTTTGCCGTAATGGCGACAAGAAGCCAATTTTTATAATTTACTGGTATACTCTATTACTACTTGACATTGGCGAAATACACTGTAAAAGTGTGCGGCCATTAATTAAAATAAGAAGAAGAAGAACTCTTATGCCTGAATTTTTCTAAAAGGATATGCTGAGGTGTACATAATACACTCACATTTCGCCAAAGTAGTTTTACTTCAAATTTGGCCAGGGAATCTGGACAAGGGCAAGTCAAGTCTCCATACCTGGCCAGTGTGCATGAGACAAACTCTGAGAGTGGAGGAAGCCAGAGAGGTCTGTAAGGAAAGAACCTGTTGGAACTCTATACTCTCTGCCTACCCTGCAAAGGATCTCGTGTGATGATATATATAGATTATAAGCCAACCAGTAGAGTTAAAAGAATTATATTTTTATATATTCATGCTGCCTTGCTGGTCTAATGGCTGGTGTCCACAAGGTCCTGGGTTTGAATCCCAGCTGAGACAAAGTGTGCTTTTTCTATGAAAAAATTATCAGTCACTTTTTGGCGACTTTTTAATATGATTGACTTTTTAAATATTTGGTTTGAACCCATGACCTCTGACTTTGCACTGCTTTAACAGTGAAGGAAAACATCGTGAGAAAACCTGCATGCCTGAGATTTCCTTGAAGGTGTGTGAAGTTCGCCAACCCGTAGTGGACTATGGCCTGAACCCTAGGAATATAGTTCTTTCCTTAATTCTGTACATACAATACATTAAATATAGATAATTATTTACTCAAACACATACTGTTGTATTTGGGTTAATTAGTTTAGGCACAGATAAGAAAAACAAATTGTGATTTATAGACAATAGAAAATAATGTCATAATATATTGTTATGTCCGAAGCACAAGTCAAGAGTCTCTGTAACCTGCGAAGAAGTATAAAAAGAAGATGAAAAGAAGAGAAAGGGTGTCCTCCGTTGGTTCCCGCATATGGAAAGAATGTCAGAAGAAAGAATGACAAAACAGATACACAATGCGAAAGTAGAAGGATGTAGGTACCGGGGAAGACCTAGACTATCTAACCATGACCAAATAGACCGTGTCTTATCTAAAAGACAAGTCAAGAATTTCCGTAACTGGCTAGCATGTATGAGACCAACTATGAGAGTGGAGGAAGCCAGAGAGGTCTGTAAGGAAAGAACCTGTCAGAACTCTGTACTCTCTGCCTACCCCACAAGGGATCTGGCATGATGATATAGATACATAGATATATTATGTTGATAAATTTTACAATTATGGATTAGGGAATGTTAAGTCTCCGTAACCGAGCATGTATGAGGCTATGAGAGTGGAGGAAGCCTGAGAGATGTAAGGAAAGAACCTGTTGGAAATCTGTACTCTCTGCCTACCTTGCGAGAAATCTGGCATGATGATTATAAATAGATAAAGGACTCCAGAGCATATAAGCTAAAATACCAGAACTAAGATAAAAGGATATTTTATTCTAATATGAGTGTTAAAAAAAAAATTATCACATTCCCTGAAAAAGAGTCAGAGGTACACTGAAAACACCTACATTTCGGCGATGATATTTGGTCCTAATATAATTGGGGGTGAGCCTATTGCCATAATGCTATGCCCAATTTTCAGACTCCAGACTTATCTGAACTTTTTGATAGAAAAATTCCAACAAATTTGTTTGACACAGGATTCGAAGCCAGAACCTTGTGATCACCAGCCATGCTGCAGACTACTAAGCCAACAAGCAGTCCAGTTGATTCTTTAGTCATAAATTAAAAAAATATATAAATATAACATTTTAAAAAGATGATTGTGTTTGTGGTTAACCAAATCTGACCATTTGCAATTCAATACTGAATAAATACATAAGAATTGATTCTCTGAATCACAAACATTTAAAACATTAACAATTCCACAAATAAAATAATTAAATCACATCAAAAATCAATTCTAACTTCTTATAGGATGCCAATTCGTTCGAATTACGCTCACGTACTAACCGGCTAAATAAAAAACTAGCCTACCTCATAGATTCGTTTATTTTTTTCAATCATTCCCTAATCAGTCGGGTTATAGGCTTTTCGCGGTGAACCGGTGACATCATCCTACGATATTCAGAAGATAAAATGTAATTGATTGCAGTCACGCCCAAATTGAACGAATAAAACACAATTTAAGATAATAAAAACGTTCCGAAACTGATTATTTTCATGTTTGTTTCAACAAATTTACGTAAGTACGCAAACTTTATATCGACAGAATTATTCAATACCTATGAACAATAATGGGATAGAACTCGCAGATTTTAACACAGAACACGGCAAAGGGCCAAAATTAAACATAACATTGCGTATATAGACGCTACTGACAAAAAAAAATCCGACCTCATTCCGATTAGCTAAAGACACACCCTACATAGCGGCTGACAAAAAAAATGCATACCGACATAATATTAATGCGTTCCTTGTGTTAATGTAAATAAATATGTATAAAGGAAAGCTAATTACACGCGCTACTCACCGGCAGAGCTCCAAGATGCGTTATATTTCGAGATTTAAGTCACTTCACACACTTAAAAATGAGTAGCAACCGTAACTTACACTAAGCACATAAACGAAGTAACATTATATAAAATAACATGCACAGAACGTTGCTCGTTATGTTTCAAAGCACTAGCACCACCGACATTACGCGTAAACGCGTTTATTTCAATATTTCGTTCGTAAAAAAGGAAATCTCCAACACGCCACTGGAGTAGATCGATGTCGGTACGAGTTTCGATTTTCCGCCGCGGCGTCGCTACTGTCGTCGACTGACGTGAAACATAACGCACCAGATGGCGTCTGCGTAGTTTATGTTGCCATATCAAACTGTTATGAATTCCCCATTAAGTATGGTTATGTTTCCTGGGAGTCAGGTAAATTCATCGGTTTGACTATCAGAGAGAGAGAGAGAGTAAGAGAGGAATCCATATCGTATGATTTTAGTTTTAAGAAAAAACTGCATATCTTTAATAAATGCATCTGTAATAAAGAATGTATACGCACAAAGATAACCTTGTTTGGTGAAGCTGTAAAGGCTCCGTGGCCAACAGCATAGATCACTTACACGCACAGAACAGGCTTTTTAGAAACTTTTTTTACATGATTCCCTAGATTAAATTTCTTCGTGAACGCTCAATATACTTAACAATCCAATTATACTCTTTATTTATCAAAACCAAAAATACCAGCGGTAAAGGGTTGTAGGAATCGAATTTACACACTAATATGTGCACCTTGCCTCTTAAACATGGGTTATTTGTACCTCAAATGGACAGGATTCTGTTAGCTATAGTTTGGTAAACAATTCTTTTGTAATGAAAATGTTGTTTACTAAATTAATTTCATTTCATTTTGATTATGATTTATTTCAAATCTTGGTTTGGGGATTTCCTTCCAGTACCTTGGTGGCAAGAAATTTGGATGTTTTAATCTTATTTACAAAAAATATTCAAAAATCCAAATAATACATTGCAAATAGGTGTTCTAAGTAAGTGGCAACACAACCGTTTTTGGTTTTTCCATTTCACGCTGTTGAATCGTTTTTTTTTGTTTGGCGTAAAAAAAATCCTTGTCTGTTAGAGAAGCAAGTTGTACAATTATTTTGATTTCTACAATAAATTTAATACTTTTTACTGTGATGTTTTTTTAACGTTGTCTTTGAACCGCCAACATTACTTATCATTTTGGAATGAAACGTAATTTGCGTTTTGTTTACTTTGACTAGAAAAAAGGAAAATATAAAAATAATTCTAAAATTTATAATAATTGTTTATTATGACTTTAAGGAAGTTATTTGCACAGAAGTAAATGTAAATAAACTGTTGTTAATTAATTGAAACTTATGATCAATTATAGAGTACTCAGCTTTCTAACTATACTATCGACTGGCAACAAAACGCAAACATCGTTACAAAAATATATATATAAAAAAAATACCTTTTTAATTATTAATTTCCAAAATGGCGCTGGACTGAGTTGTGCTTTTATTGTTACTTTGTTTTATCAAAAATTTAAAAAACTGTTAACATAAAACTAAGGTAAAAACTTGTCTATCATGATTTACATACCTTGCGCCACCCAGCAAACACCGAAAAATTCTATAAATCATTATGATTTTGTTAAAAACAGGTTATAATGGTTCGTTCGCCGAGCCCGCGACGGCGCGACGAAAGACGTAGGGACAGAGACCGCGAGAGGCGGAGGCCCCGCACCAGGTCTCGATCGCGGTCTCTCGACAGGCGACGACGGTCCCCTGACCGTCGCCGTAGCCCTTCGCCCCGCCGCCGCCGCTCCCGCTCTAGGTCACCTTCTCCAGGCCCTTCTAGCTCCTTCGTAAAGCCGAAGAAAACCTTCGGAGAACGACCCATAGTCACCCCCGCAGATTTGGAGGGAAAATCTCCGGAGGAGCAAGAGATGTTAAAAGTGATGGGTTTCTGCGGCTTCGACACTACTAAAGGTAAGAAAGTCGATGATAATGTCAAAGGAGATGTCCATGTTGTATTAAAAAGGAAGTACAGACAATATATGAATAGGAAAGGAGGTTTCAACAGGCCTCTAGACTTTGTTGCGTAGCGAACGGACGGAGCACAACTTACCGGACGCTTTTTGCGTTTTGGTTGTTTTTTTATTAGTGTTTAAGGCTGAAATGTGATATATTTGGGTGGTACGGCTTTATGTGAAAGTTAAGGGTCTGCTGTTAGAGTATTGGACTGTGTAATGGAGGTATAAAGGCTGTCATTGGCCATTTTCTTTAGTTAAATGCTGCCACGCTTTCAAGTCCCCAATTTTTAATGTTCTGATTATTAACTTTTATTTTTATAGAAATCTCTCACTGTCTCCCCATAACATTTTGCCATGGCCCTTTCAGTATATTTTATAGACTTAAAAACTATCAACATGATTATTAAAAAATTATGATCACCAAAGACTAAACAATTTGATACTCTAAAATGTAACACTTTACATAAAACCGTATGATTCAAACAACCTTTTTACTTAGATGTTAAGTGTTAAGGCATTGTTTTCCATTGCAACAGAATTTATGAGTTGTGTCTATGATATACCAATATAATTAATCAGAGACAACTTTGGCAGATAATAGAAAAGAGATTCTATCAACCCAGTACTGCGACTCTGCATATGATGCTATTAAAATTGTTTCCATACCCAAAACTTCTGTTCTTTCTATATGATGACGTCAGATCTCTTGCGGGCAGAGAGTACAGAGTTCCAACAGGTTCTCTCCTTACAGACCTCTGGTGTTTTCCTGTGACTATAAAATTTTATCTTCATTAACTGATTCAGACACACTATCACACTGTGAGGACCATTTACAGTTGATTCTTTCTCAAAAATCAGGAAAACATTGTATTGTTTAAAAAATCATAGTCACAACTAATAAATTTAAGACTTCCCACTAAACTACAAGAGAAATATTATACACATGTTGATTTCTTATACAGCATACCATTTAGTAATGTTCAATTTATACAGAAACATAGAATCTGTTTTTCTTAGTTGTTAAGGGAAATAGAGTTCTGTGTTCATACATGATTTGCCCCCAGAACCAACAGCAATAAAAAATGCTTGTATCAAAGCACCTATAAATAGCCAAACCAAGCATAGCTCTTTCCACAGCTCGCTGAGCAATGCTAAGTTTTTTTATGAGACTTATTGTAAAAGAGTAAAGTATTTGCATCTCCATATTTCAAAGACAAATTATGCTATAAATATGACCTAAAGTTGATTACCAGAATTTTCTTTAAAGGAAAAATGGTCTTGATGCTCTAACATACCTGGTACTCTACTTACTCCCGGTAACAAATTGCCAATTTCCAGAAAAGCATAGCTTTTATTTCTCTGTTGATTGATAGATAGTAGATTCATTTATTTATTTACGACCACTTAATTCATTCGTTGCGCCGCCAATATTACTTTAAAATGATACATTTCACAGTGATATTACAGGGCTTTAGTAAAGTTCATTTAAAAAAAACCTTATTTAAAAGCACTTAGAAGATATAAAGGGTGAAAATAACAAGTGAGACTAGCTGATTATTTCATTAATTATAATGCCATTGCCAAACTCATTAAGTAACACCTTGATTGGAAAGCACATACAAGCTATATAGCCTGGGAATTTCTTTACTTTTAAATGATAACTTACTAAAAACGTCAACCAAAAATTTCTTTGCTTCCCGAGTTGGTTTATGCATAAAAATCTTAACATAGAGTTAACCAGCCTAATTGGAACCAGAGATGGGCATAATGTAATCAAATTAATGATTAATCACCCCCGCTTGGGGAATATAGGCGTAATTTTGTTATCTTCAACGATTATGATTACACTTTTAATCTTGAATCATGATTGAATATTACAAAATGCAATTGTAATCATTACAATGTAATCTGATTACATTTTGCCCATCTCTGGTTGGAACATTGTTACCAACAGAATTTGTTTCTTCGCAAGCTTTGTTATATTTCTTTTAATCTATTAATTGCCGGAATAAATCGAATATACATTCTTCTGTATCTATATCATCACGCCAGATCCCTTACAGGTTAGGCACAGAGTTCTTCAGTACTCATAAAAGTACAGTAAGCCTAATATTTCTCTGCAGTTTAGTGGTATTAGTATATAAGATAGTATAAGTCCGTTATACAGTACCCGCGCGCTGCTCACGCCCGCGCGGGCCCGGCCATGCGCTTGCGCAACCAAGAAACGACCGTGAAATCTGTGTGGGATTTACGAATCTCAGTGGTCTGGCATATTTTGGGTTTAAAGTTTTAGTTTAGATTTTTAGTTAATTATCTATCTATATCATCAGTCCACAGATACCTTGCGGGGTAGACAGACAGTACAGACTACTTTCCTTACTCTTTAATATTATTATACTACATTTCTGGAGAAAGTACAGTCAGCTAGATTAATTAAGAACCTAAACATTTTTGATTCTGAGTTTACTCCCACTAACCTGGCAGTGGACATGAAATAAAACAGTGCCAGAATTTTAACACTGTTGACGTTCTCGGATTGTCTTAATGCTTATTGAAGAGGACAGCCCGGGAATGTTTACATTATTCATTCTTATGATGTCCAATTTCATATCTACTTCCAATTTCACTGCCACGCAAATAAGCTAAATTTAAACCCAGTATGAGATAGGTATCTTCGTGATTTAAGTTCAAGATCCATATTTGGCTCCAAATTATCGTCGTAATCTTAGTGTGCAAGCCCACTTTACAAGGAAAAAATTAATTTCATTATCCTATCTATCTATCTATCTATAACCTCACGCCAGATCCCTTGCGGGGTAGGCAGAGAGTACAGAGTTCCAACAGGTTCTTTCCTTACATACCTCTCTGGCTTCCTCGACTCTCATAGTTCGTCTCATACACGCTCGCCGGTTACGGAGACTCTTGACTTTTCCATCAGATAAGACTCGGTTATCCTATCCAATTACAAAATACAATCTGTTCACCTATATCATCACGGCAGATCCCTTGCAGGGTAGGTACAGAGTCCACAATATTATCTATCTCTGTATACCATCACACTGGAATATTTTTATCACATAAAATGAACTAATTAATGATTTTATAAAGACTGTAATATTATACACAACTTAGTAGGGGCCCAGACAATAATGCCAGACCAATTAATAAGACTGACGCGATACGCACTTAGTTTTAAGTTGACCGCACGGTGAGAACACAATAGCAATAGTAGAAGATATATTTATACACACATATACACACCCCTCCCCCCAGTTGCCCCTTGCCCTCCATAATGTACAATAGTTACGATCGGTTAGACAGAATGCAGTGTTTTCAAATGAATAAAGTGGGGAGTTTCATATTTTCTTTAGGTAGCAAGGAGTGTTGCTAGCTGAGAATTTATTAAAATTAGTTTAGTGTAACGTCAAATTTGTACAATAGAAATTTCGAGAAATTGATATTCTGTCCTGGAGCTTGTAAAATATTTACCTAAAATACGTTTCTGTGAATTTTTTTTATATAAACTAAAACTATTTTTAAAAGTGCAGGTATTAGCTGCATTTTGAAAATATATACCAAAATTATTTCATATTAAAAACATTACATTCTGTCAAAACGGTCTCCGATATACAATATACAATGGTTAAATATATTTTGTATGTATATTCACGCCTCGTGCGGAGGTGCAAACAGCGATATAAACGTATCCCATACAGATTTCAAGGCGTTTGTCACAACACCTACACTTTTAGAATGAATCTCTACAAAAAACAAATGTTATCAATTCTTTTTTATATCTGCACTCCAAAAAATATTGACAATACTGAATGTTTTTTTTAATAACACTGGAAATTCTGTTTAAAGTTTAGATAACTTTTAACAGTTGAGTATAAATCGGCTATTTTGAAAAATTCTATTAGTATTTACATTGAAATTACTATGCACAACATTTTAAAATGGCCTGTTTATAGAAATAAAAAATTACTGATTTTAGTTAAATCATTAACTGTTAAAAGTTTTCTATCGAAAATCTATTCGCTAAAAATCTGCGAACCAAGCATTTAGTTATTATGAAAAATACAACCTGTCATTCTTGTTCTTTTTTTTTAATAGTTAATAATTATACATTACAGAAAAGCGAAGTAACTGAATTTATTTCTGTATTCGCGCCGATTTTGTAATCATTACAGGCGCCATTTTGTTTTCTCCGATCCATCAACCATGCTACAGTTTACTGTTCCTCCATTTTGTCAAACTATTTGAGACTGGACAAATTTCTTGTTTTGGAAATCAAGATAAATAAAGCGCATTACGATACGAAGTTTGTGTTGTTTGTGTATGTATCATAAATATCAAATTAATAGTCGCATACATAGATTCCACGCATTAGTTCGCATTAAACGCGTCGCTTTCTATCATTCGAATAAGACAACGGATAATCTTGATTTCTAAATGAGGAACAGACTTTTAATTTTTCAACATAATATTGTTTCTCAAATTTTAAATACTACTATAATATGTATTAGATTTCCAATGCCTTTGAAAATGAAAGGCATAAAAATGGTCAGAGTTTAATGACTTAATAGATAAATATCCATCAAAAATTTGTAAAGACTATTTTACCATCCGTACTCTGACTGCATTGAAATTGAAACTAATATTGCACTTACATAAATGGAAATGTTTATGTTATATACTGATTCATTCCCAATGTAAATACCACGAATTTATTTATACTTATTTTTAAATTAATAATGTCTGAAAATGTGTAAATTTTATAAATTCTATCACCACTCTTAAGATATTAATTCCGAAATCGTTTTTCGTAATATGCGATAGCAAAATGATTTTTTCCTCCTGCTCCACCTGTGTTAACATTAATGTTAACACCTCCATCAAAATGCGCATTATTTAATGGTGTCTTATTTGGTGTTAAAAATAACAGATTGCATACATATCAGCATTAAAACATAGGCTACGTTACTTCTGCGTTATATCTTAGTTAACGTGTTAAGTAGCGCGGACCAACGGAGGTGGAGCAAGGATAACAATAATCTACAACAAAATTATTTTAATATTATCTTTGCTACAGAAATTGGTAATTATACTCGTTGGCTTTTTAACACTTTGAAGTAATAAGAAGCGTATGGAAGCGTGTAGTTTCCATACTACCGGCGAAAGAATATTCGTTTTAATAACTTTCTTAAAGTCAACCTGTAAAGGCCTGTTAAAGATATTTATAAGCGATATTCGTATTCCGTCGGGTATTTGTGTTGAACTTTCGCTTTAGACGTGCAACTTCATGTAATACCCAACGGGATTCTTAGATTTTTTTCTTGCAGTAAAGAGCTTTCGTTAACTATTTCACATTATTCTCTAATATGTAACAATTTTGGTATAAAGTGGTGATTTTTTTTTTCATATCTAAATCGATTATATTAGTGAATTAAAAATTACTTTCGCTCCGTTATACACGAGTAATTTAATAAATTTTAAATTGTACAAAAATGTGTATATTAAATTTTATTTAATGATCCTTGGTATTTTGTAAGACGTCATAACCAGTGTGGTACTTCGCATGTCCAATTTTTCAAACTAAGGTTAACGACATTTGTTTTTGATGTCGCTTTTAAACTTTTGTCATGCAATAAATTGATATTTTTTGCATCTAACTAATATATAAATGTAAATGTGTTGCTATTATTGGATTTTGACAATGTTCACTAAATTTAGTTCGTTAAATCAGGAGTATCATAGATTTGGAATATCAAGAATGTCTGGAAAGTCGTTGAACATTTGACGATTAAATTTAGGTAATCACATGATTGCATACGCTCAACTACCAACCGAAAAGCCGGTTTACAGAAGATTGATAGGGTTTTGTACGAAATCATCCAATTCTTTGAAACTTAAATATCAAGTGTATATTGAGCGAGTAACATACAACTGTTTAAGCAATTTTTTTTCATGTGGCGTTATTAACATGAAATCCCTTACACAAGACTTGTTATATTTACACAAGTCGTTGGAAAAAATGATCGTTAAATTAGAAAAAAGTCAATTAAGTAAATCACTATCAAAAGTTAAAATTATTCACTGCGGCGGACGTCTATCGGCGTTAAACATTATGTGCATAGAAAACGCTTCGCAATTCGCTAGTTTTTTTTTCAAACGTGATTAACTACTACCCCACTAGGATTAATTCCTGTGTCGTGGGTGCGTTTACAAACATGAAAGTTCACATACACAAATACTCAGACCGAAACAAATGTGGATCACACAAAGATTTGTCCCGTGCGGGAATCGAACCCGCGACTATTAGACACAATGGGCGGAGCGGCTGAAGCTCTTAACCACTCCGCTAAATCGTCAGTCAACTAGCTAACTAGCCAAACCATCTACTTTATTAGTTGTATGAAACTGCGCCTCTATCGGATACTCACTGAACTAAAATCTTTACCATGAATACTGGTATAGAGAGTACCTACTGCAGGTTTATGACGTCGACTGTACTAATTTTAGTTGTCAAAATAAACTTAGATTTTAGAAAATTTACTCAAATTTTGTAAATAAAAAAATCGATTTATGTTACCCAAGGATTCCAATAAATATTGAAAATTTATTTAGTGTTTGATTTTAAGAGCCTTTTAAGAACTGCGTTTTAACCAAGGTATGTTCTAACCTATACCGCCCCATCCCGATCTCGGTCTCTGATCTATTCGCGCCTTTATTAAAAAGGCAACAGCCCAATATTTCATGAACCTGTCCAATCATAGGAATCCGCTAATCGTAGCCGCCGCCGATTACGACCTTAACTCCCCTCCAATCAGCCGCACCCCCGTCCGCGGCATGGTCTCACCGACCCTCCCGATGCCCTTACACCCATTCTTTCGGATACAGATACCACACACAGGATCAGACACCGACCTCGCCGGCGAACTCGAAAAATCCCTTGCCCGCCGGCCGGTGCAGAGCACCACGGCGAGACACCTAGTATACACCCTCCCCCATAGCGACTGCCCAAGCCGAGGCCGGTCCTCCTTGAGGCGCCCTTAAGCTTGTTGCCCCCTTGCCCTTCTGGTTCGAGCGTAGTGGTTGCTCGCTCGCTCTCTTGTCCGGTGTAGCTGTAAAACCCCGCGGCCAACAGCGTAGATTGCCTATTGGGACACCAGCATGTATGGTGGGGGGGATAGCGTGTCATTTCGACGCTATACCGAAAGGCGCGATTCGATAGGAAGTCTCGTAAGATGAGCACGAGTCTGTCCGGCACACCCATTTGGTAAAGCTTGTAAATCAAGCCGTTGTGCCAGACTTTGTCGAACGCCTTCGCAACATCGAAGAAAAGGGCACCCGTGTAGACGGGTTTGGGTTAGTTGACGCCAGTGAGGGTGTGCTCCGTGATGCGGTGCACTTGATGGTCGCAAGTGTTTGGCTCAAAAACCAAACTGTTCATTGATGTGAATACCCTTGGACGATACAAAGTCTTTGAGCTGTGCCAGGAGCAGGCGCTCGTAGATCTTTGCCAGGGAGTTGAGGAGACTGATGGGGCGGTAACTCGTGGGACAGTCACGAGGTTTACCGGGCTTAGGGATGCCTATGACGTCGGCCTCCTTCCACTGAGTGGGCAAGGTGCAGTTCGTCATGGCGGCTTTAAGGATGGCCACTAAGAGGCAGATGAGTTGCGTATTTGAGTACGTGATTAGAAATGCCGTCAGAGCCGGGGGCCTTTTGCGGTTTAAGACTTTAATCAGGTCCTCGACCTTGGTCTGGGTAATAGGGGGTAAGGAATCGGTTGCTAAACTGGTATAAACAAAACAATCGCCTAGTCAAACTTAATATTGCCTGTATATTCCCAGGGTTAGGTTGAATCAATGAGCATCACAAAATAATCTTGTAAAAGTAGGTACCAGGGTCTCATTACGTACTAGGAAATAGCTTATAAACGATAAACTCCAAACAAATGGGTAAGTAGGGTAATTTGGCTGTATTGCCTTCCACCTCATGGGCTTAAATACCTCTGTACTGTTATGATACCCTGGTACTTTGAATACACATTTATGAATTTACATGGGAGGATCGAAGATCCTAATAAAATATTCATGGATTCATCTATGGAACCAAATGGTTTTATTTTTAAATATTTTATATGAATAACCCGGTTATTTCGCTAAGAATAAAATTTTACCAAAATGATAAGGCAATAATCAATAAACCGACCGGTTAATTTGATTGGAACAAAATGCTTCATCGGGTTCTATTCTATACCAACTAATTGTATAGAATAGAACCCGATGAGTTCAGGTTAGTTTGTCGGAGTTAAAAGCTTTGACTGCTAACAGCAGCACTTATAATCAAAATTAAGTTTTATTTATTTCTTAATGATTTTAACCGGTCTGTACTTATGTTGTTAAAATGTTCATATAAAAATATACGACGAGCTAACATCGATATTACACAGATTTATTAGATACACAGTCCTGTTCAAAAGTTACACTAAAAAACGGCCCCAAAAATCTCGGGAGCAGTTATAGTTATGATATAAACATAAATTAAGGCATATTGTACCTTATTAATATCACTTAGAGATATTTGCAAAAAAGCGAAAGCCTGTTTTGTTTGGATCGTCCACTTTGCCTGCCTTTTGGTGGTACCATGTCTCGTGCGGCGAGCGCGCCGTGTATCTACATATATTTGATGTATGAGGACGAACGAAGAACAATCCAATTTTGTCACAGCCAAAGCTAGGTGTAATTATTGCAAAATGTCCATATATTACTCAAAATGCTTATAATTATATACCTCGTGCGGGAAAAGCATTTTGTATACAAGCATTTTGTATACAAGCATTTTGTATACAAGCATTTTGTATACAAGCATTTTGTATACAAGCATTTTGTATACAAGCATTTTGTATACAAGCATTTTGTATACAAGCATTTTGTATACAAGCATTTTGTATACAAGCATTTTGTATACAAGCATTTTGTATACAAGCATTTTGTATACAAGCATTTTGTATACAAGCATTTTGTATACAAGCATTTTGTATACAAGCATTTTGTATACAAGCATTTTGTATACAAGCATTTTGTATACAAGCATTTTGTATCTATTCTCTTTCAAACAATATAATCATTATTCCCTTTCTGCAATCAACAGCGCCTTGTTTTGATCACGTGACTTTACCCAGTAAAATGTCGTTCTCGTTAATTTTTTTTCGGCTCCCATTAAGCACCAATTACATAACTCGTCCCTGAATCCCACTTAGATCGTTTAGTGCATGTATAGTCAGCTCGCCGTTACGAGTTTGTTTGCGTCGGGGTCGGGCGGGGCGGCGGGAGAGGGCGTTAGAATGACTTATAACAGACGCTCTCGCTCCTTTCCATCAATCTTTAACACTAAAAGGGACTGGTTGATATAGACGTTTCACGTAAACGTTTTTATGCACTAATGGGGTTCGGATTAGTAAGCTGAAGTGGCAATGGGCCGGCCACATTAGTCGAACAACCGATGACCGCTGGGGACAAACGAGTTTTTGAGTGGAGACCACGGACTGTCAAACGTTATGGAGCGACGACCTTCGTAGGGCGGCTGGCCGAAACTGGATGAGAGTAGCCGAGGATCGCAACCAGTAGCGTGCACTTGGAGATGCCTGTGACCACCAGTGGACTGCTATAGGATGATAATAAATGGGATCAGCTCGATGGTTTGTAGATAGAGCTGGACCCGGCAGGTGGCGCCTTTGTCGACCGAGTGCGAAGCAACGGGAAACTGCTATGCGGTAATAAAATAAAACAAACAACTTCCATAATAATTTACATTTATTTCAGCTTAAGATTAACATAAATACATTTACATTTAACTCTCGTACAAAACGGAATGCGAACATTTCAACACTTATCACTATAAACGGGAATTTAATTGTCGCATACACTATAACGGTGTGATTTTAATCGTTCTAGACCAAAAGCGATGTATCCAGTGCCTACCTGTTCACTGGAACTAAAAATAAAAAATAATATAAATATTTATCCCGGCGAGGGATCTGGCGTGCTGGTATAGATATACGCCAAATCCCTCGCGGGGTAGGCAGAGAGTACAGAGTTCCAACAGGTTCTTTCCTTACAGAAACAAGAACAAGACTGGTAACTATTGGTTGCTTAATTATAACAGCGAAAATAAATTTAATTTGATAAAAAATAACGTCTTTTAAATATTAAAAATTGTATCACACTCAATTATCATCTTGATTTCACCAATCCGACCGGATCCGGACGGATCAATGGAAATCCGGTTAAATCCGGCCGGATTGAAATTGATACCGGATTGCAATCCCTAGTCCTACCATCATAGCTAGGGTGAAAATCCAGAACATTGAATGTATATCAAAGTCATTTTGCGCTTGGTATACATGTTTTTAATGCACTAAATTAGTGGTTAGATCGTTGGACTGCAAAGTCAGAGGTCTCGGGCTCAAACCCAGGCACGCACCTCTGACTTTTCGAAAGCATGTGCGTGTTAAAAATTAACTATCACTTGCTGTAACGGTGAAGGAAAACATCGTGAGGAAACCTGCATGCGTGAGAGATTCTCGAAGGTGTGTGAAGTTCGCCAACCCGCACTGGGCCAGCGTGGTGGACTATGGCCTAAACCCTATCAGTTTGAGAGCAGGCCCGTGCCCAGCGGTGGGACAGTTTCTTAACAGGGCTAATATTATTATTATGGAGATGTTGCTGAATGAAGTGTTTTTTTTTTCATTTTTTCTAAATTTACTAGTGAACAGTAGACATTGGATACATCACCTCGGCATTCGCTCCAAGACGACTAAAATTACACCGTCTATCTATCTATATCATCACGCCAGATCCCTTGCCGGGTAGGCAGAGAGTACAGATTCCAACAGGTTCTTTCCTTACATACCTCTCTGACTTCCACTCTCATAGTTCGTCTCATACACGCTCGCCGGTTACGTAGACTCTTGAATGACCTTCAGATTGTGTATTAGACGAATTACACCGTGTTTAAATAAATAATACTTGCCGGGTACATTGAGGAAAAATCAGTACGAGAAATGTAGTATGTGGAGTTTACTTACTATTCTTCAAAGTAAACTGTCTATAGTTTTGCAGGACTACCATATTTCTCTAACCACCCTTTTAGGAAAAGAGTCGCGATATTATGTACTTTGTCAGCACGTTAATAAAAAAAAATGTGCAGATGACGGACGATTCCGCCCATTGTGTCTAATAGTCGCGGGTTCGATTCCCGCTCGGGACAAATCTTTGTGTGATCCACAATTATTTGTTCCAGTCTGGGTATTTGTGTATGTGAATTTACATGTTTGTAAACGCACCTACGACACAGGAATCAATCCTAGTAAGGAGCTACGTTTAAAAAAAAAGATGATCCTGCAAATGGGGATTTTTGACAAAGTTCTCCAGGAGTGATCTTTTTAACAATGATTAATTATGTTACAAAATTCCTCCTAAGTGTAGGGATTTTAATGAATAATCATACCGAGTGGAGATTTTTGACAATAATTTATTAAGTGGGGATTTTTGATAAATATTCGACACTCAAGTGGGGATTTCTGACAAATATCTCTACGGATTGGGGAATATTTTATAGCTATATCTACCAAATACGGAGTTTTTGTTAAAAAATCTCCACCCAATTACAACCAACCTCAAACTAATCTCAAAATAGAGACCCCCACTAAATAGAGGATATTTGCCAACAATTTCGACCAATTCGTGGATTTTAACAATCCCCCACCAAGATGAGATCTTTTTATAACAACCCCCGACCAAGCGGGGGATTTCTGACAAACTTCCCCACCAACTGGGGATTCTTTTCTCCCCCCGTGACAATAAAAAAAGCATTGAAGGGGGAGATGGTACCCGTATGGAGTCTAAAAGGGGGCAGCCTCGTCCAGCGTGTGAAGCCAGTTAAATATCATCATATTACGTTCATACTTTGATAATGGCCGACCACGTTCGCGTTCTAAGTCAGCCGCTGTTAGCGCGAGATGTGCTGCTTCTGTAAAAAATAGTAAAAAATAAGTATGTATAGTACGACAAGGCTCTTTTGGCACTTGGATACATCGACAGGGGGGGCGCGTCGTTCGAAATTAGGGATATCATTTAGAAAAAAAAATCCTATTTCCGGGGAAAAAGAATCCTATTTGACTGCCTCGAAGCTCTAGTGGTAAAGCGCATCGCTCTGTGATTACGAGGTCCTGGGATCAAATCTTAGGTCGGGAAAATGTAGTTCTTTTAACGAAAAATTCTCAGTGTGAGTCCGATCCGGTATATGGCAATAGGCTCGCCCCCTATTACATGGGACCTAACATCGTCGACTTAGTGGGTGTACTCAGTGCACCTCTGCCACCCCCGCTCGGGGAATACAGGCGTGACGGTGGGTGTTTATTTTATTGCCGGGGATTTTCTTCAACCCACCTGTTCTTCGCATAGAGTTGACGTTCTTGCTTAACGAATTTAATCAAGCTGCATCATATGGATACAGTAAACTTCTATTAGACGTACTATGAGAGTGGAGGAAGCCAGAGAGGTATGTAAGGAAAGAGCCTGTCGGAACTCTGTACTCTCTGCCTACCCCGCAAGGGACCTGGCGTGATGATATAGATAATACAGAAGAGGTCAACGTACCCGGGTGCACGAAGCGTGCGTGCGGCTTGCTGGCTGGTGCGGGGGCCGCGGCGGCGAGCGCGGGCACCGCCAGCGTGGCCGGCCCGGGACCAGCCGCCGCAGTGGCCGCCGCCTGTACAGACAAGTATCACTATATTAATACGTGAAGCAAAAACTTTGTACCCCTTTTTACGAAAATTGCGAGGACGAAGGAGTATTAAATTTCCCACACTTATAGTTTATATAGAGAAGGAGTGCAGAAAGCTAATATTTTTTTTTTAATTATGCTTAAAAAATATATTAAATCAATAAAAAAACCATTACACACACTACCATGTATTTGACACAATACACTTGAAATTGAGAATAGATTAATATTGTTTGTCTTTATGATAGCCTAGTGGTTAGACCGTTGGACTGCAAAGTCAGAGGTCTCGGGTTCAAACCCAGGCACGCACCTCTGTGTTTTCGAAAGCATGTGCGTATTTAAAATTAATTATCACTTGCTTTAACGGTGAAGGAAAACATCGTGAGGAAACCTGTATGCCTAAGAGTTTCTCGAAGGTGTCTGAAGTTCGCCAACCCGCACTGGGCCAGCGTGGTGGACTATGGCCTAAACCCTCTCAGTTGAAGAGGAGGCCCGTGCCCAGCAGTGAGACAGTTTCTTAACAGGGCTAATATTATGGTTTTTAATATTTTTTGTCTATAGTCTTACTGAATGTCAAACATAACCAGCAAACCATGATAAGAGTTTTTACAAAAACATCGTATACGAAGAAGTTTTGTATCATTAATTAAATTATCGAAATATGTATATCAAGCCCAATGGACAGCAATTTCTTTTTGTTTTTTTTTTTGTTTCAATGAAAATAAAATAAAAAAGGTGTTCTTTATTTTAATTTTTTTTTTATTTCTATCTATCTATATCATCACGCCAGCTCCCTCGCGGGGTAGGCAGAGAGTACAAAGTTCCAACAGGTTCTTTCCTTACATACCTCTCTGGCTTCCTCCACTCACTCCACATTTATTTGAAAAAAATAGGCAAATTAACAGTGTAGCCTTGGCGAAATCTGTGATTATAGAAGTATAGTCTTTGACAATAGAACCTTCATAATGTTCAAACTTATAATTTCTATTAATTATGGTCGAATTTCGACCAATGGGCGACCACTAGTAGTCATTAAAATTTATAACGTTAGTGTGTTTTTTTAAACCTAGACAGATAGATTACTATCTATGTCTCTTTATTGTATATAATGTCAGCCTATACCGCCCACTGCTGGACAAAGGCCTTCTCTCACAAATCGGGGTGAGAGAGATTAGGTCATACTCCACCACGCGGACCCAGTGCGGATTGGCGGAGGCAGGTTTGTGGCCACCTGCTGTTGGAACTTATCAAGCCGCCTTTAAGGCTTCCAACTCGGCTTAACGACTACCACCACTCTTTATTGTACACCAGTGAAATTAGAATTGATAAGCAATTTCTTCCAGACAACAAATACAATGGAAGAATCAACATAAACACAGGGCAGTTGGTGGCGGACATTAAAAACTTAGATCTATCTATCTATATCATCACGCCAGCTCCCTCGCGGGGTAGGCAGAGAGTACAGAGTTCCAACAGGTTCTTTCCTTACATACCTCTCTGGCTAAAAACTTAGATAATACATTATAATAAAATTATATACATACCATGTATATATTGTATACATCGCCCCCTATTACATGGGACCTAACATCGTCGGTGAAACGTGGGTGTACTCAGTACACCTCTGCCACCCCCTCTGGGGAATATAGGCGTGACGGTGTTATATACATAATATGTATATAATATATACACCGGTGCGTTCCATACGGAGATCCCGGAGCCCCTCCAAAGTGCTGATGTCGGCCGCCCTGGGGTTTTTAGTCGGTAGGAAACCGACGTCCCCCGCGAGCTTCCCCCGAGGCTCGCGGAAGTCCTATGCATGATTCTCTCCAGGTAAAAAAACAGAAAAAGGCGGCAAAGCGCATCACTTTGTGATCACGGGGTCCTGGGTTCTAATCCTAGGTCGGACAAGTGTGGTTTTTCTAACGAAAACTTTCCAGTGCGAGTCCGGAGTCTGGAATTGTGCCCAGTATATGACCATAGGCTTGCCCCCTATTACATGGGACCTAACATCGTCGACGAAACGTGGGTGTACTCAGTACACCCACGTTTCGCGTGGTTTACAAAGGCAGTTTACAAACATGATAACTCACACAAATACCCAGACCGAAACAAATAATTCTGGATCACACAAAGATTTGCCCGTGCGGGAATCGAACCCGCGACTATTAGACACAGTGGGCGGTCTGGGTATTTGTGTATGTGAATTTTCATGTTTGTAAACGCACACAAGACACAGGAATTTATCGAAGTATAAGGCTGTTTTAAAAAAAAAAAATGATTATGAGGTTATAATTTAGTAACCAACATACATTTGTGAATCGTTATGTAAAAATACACTAGCAATAATCGAATCAATCATTATTTAATGTAATCGATTGACAGACCAAAAAAATTACATGTGATTTTGGGCAGGGGGGAGTTATCCTAAAACCTCACTACGTCCCACTAGGAGGAGGGAGGAAGCCCCTAACATCACCCAAAAGGCGATGAAGATAGCTCGAAGAACATGTTATCCCAGAAAGAAAATACAAATCTACCCCAGAGTGGGCCCCACTAGGCGTAGGGTCCCCTTCTATAAGCCGCTACCGCCGTCCGCGGCATGTTCTCACCGACCTTCCCAATGCCCTTACATCCATTCTTTCGGCTACAGACACCGCACTAAGGATCAGACACTGACCTCGCCGGCGAGCTCGAAGGATCCCTTGCCCGCCGGCCGGTGCAGAGCACCACGGCGAGACACCTAGTATAAGCCCTCCCCCATAGTGACTACCCAAGCCGAGGCCGTTCCTCCTAGAGGCGCCCGCGAGCTAGTTGCCCTCTTGTCCAGCTGTTAAGGCCCAGCGGCCAACAGCGTAGATCACACACACACAATAGACCCTCTACCATTCAGTGGAACAGCTTAGGCTTATAAAATAACGGGTGGGGACTGGTCTATCATTTGACTGATTGAACGTGCACCGCAGTGCTGTTGAATTTTGTCTCGTCCGGCATCACACTGGAGCTATAGCCAGTTGTTTTTTACGCACTCTTTACATATATTATATAGTAACCCTTTTTTCTTACTATTATTATTATACCTAGACTATCTTACCACGACCAAATAAACCGAGTCTTATCTGATGGAAAAGTCAAGAGTCTCCGTAACCGGCGAGCGTGTATGAGACGAACTATGAGAGTCGAGGAAGCCAGAGAGGTATGTAAGGAAAGAACCTGTTGGAACTCTGTACTCTCTGCCTACCCCGCAAGGGATCTGGCGTGAGGTTATAGATAGATAGATAGATTATTATTATACTTTTTATTATATACTTTTAGAAATTCTTTATTTTGTAAATGAGAGGACTATGTAGACTCTGACTGATTCCATGATTCTAAGTACACTTATGTTCAATCTACACATTCTTTTTCTTATCTATTTTTAAAAAAACGAAGCACTCACACTAGGATTTATTCCTGTGCTGTGGTTGCGTTTACAAACATGAAAATTCACATACACAAACATCCAGACCGGAACAAATAATTGTGGAACATACAAAGATTTGTCCCGTGCGGGAATCGAACCCGCGACTATTAGACGCAGGGGCGGAGCGGCTTAAGCTCTTAACACCTGCGCTAAATCGTCCGTACTAAATACTTAAGCACATCTATTTAGCTCGTCTTGAACTGTTCTCCCATACCCCATGAATGCAATGAATACAAAAAGAAATGTAAAAAGAGTAACCATGCAGTTTCTTGCCCTTCTTCTCCACAGGAATGCCTTTCCGAACGGGAGGTAGAGTCGTAACACGTAAGTAATAATAATCAATAATTTTCCCTCCAATCTTTCTCTTTAATCTGTATATTCAGCTCTAAATACTTATAATAATACTTGTCATAGATTGTCTGTGAGCATCGGCCATTCATATTCTATCTTTTTTTTTTAAACGTTGCCCCACACTAGGATTAATTCCTGTGCCGTGGGTGCGTTGACAAACATGAAAATTCACATACACAAATACCCAGACCAGAACAAATAATTGTGGATCACACAAAGATTTGTCCCGTGCGGGAATCCAACCCGCGACTATTAGTCACAGTGGGCGGGGCGGGCTAAGCCCTTAACCACTGCGCTAAATCGTCCGTCTCCAAAGATATTCTAAAACTCGTGAGAGAGGACGCGCGTCTAAAACGTCGTTAAAAGACATAAAACTAGATATGCAGATTTTTATAGCTACTTATCCTAGATTACAAAAAGCATGACTTGTTATTCCAAATTAGAGTAATCTATCTATCTATCTATAACCTCACGCCAGATCCCTTGCGGGGTAGGCAGAGAGTACAGAGTTCCAACAGGTTCTTTCCTTACATACCTCTCTGGCTTCCTCGACTCTCATAGTTCGTCTCATACACGCTCGCCGGTTACGGAGACTCTTGACTTAATATTTTCTAAAAAATTATAACTATTTTTTTTCGATTGCGTATGTATTTTTATCGTATGTATTTTTTAGGCTGTAAATGTAATTGTATAGGGTGATGTATCAAATAAATGTATATACAAGTAAGACACAGTAACATCATAGATGAAAATACTTTTTATTTCAAATCATAACATTAGGTAATTTTTGAATTATAGTCGTTTTTATAAACCTCGGCAAATTTACGACCGCGCGGCCGCGACCACATTGAGCTTACTGGTATAACGTCTTTCGTCGCGGGTGGAACAGAAGGGTTAAATCAGTAATATCATGAGACAAATTTGTGACTTAGCGAGTATAAGGCATGATTTTGCCCGAGACAAATTTGTCGTTTAGTGAGTTAAAAGGTTAAATCATAGAAAATTCAATGTTGTGTCTGTAAGAGTTTAATTTTCTTTGGCAAGTTTTTGGCAGTACTCAATCCATTGTTTTATATCCATGCTAAACACACTCGAGCGATCATTAAAGGCATAGAGTATGTCTATGAGAAGATTAAAAGATTATTAAAATGAAAACAAGTGCTCGTCATTCCATCAACTGTGATTTTTAAATAATAGGTGTGTGTATGTGTGTGTGTGAGTGATGTACGCTGTTGGCCGCGAGGCCTTTACAGCTTTACCGGACTTAAGGGCGAGCGTGCAACCACTACGCTCGAGCCAGAAGGGCAAGGGGCGCCTTGAAGAGGCGCCCTCGGTTGGGACAGTCGCTGTGGGGGGACGAGGTGCACTACTAAGTGCACCGGTCAACCGCCGGCTATGGGAGGGGATCTACGACCACGTCGTCGTCGACCGTATTCTGAGCGGAAAGAATGGATGACAAAGCATCGGGGGGGTCGGTGTGGACATGTCGCGGCCGGCGGTGATAAATAATAGGTTACGAAATACACAAATCATTACCTCTAGCCTGTCCAGATTGAAGTCCGACTGGGACATCCTCTCCAGAGCTCTGTAGGTCGTCAATAATCTCCTCTTGATGTAATTCTGACGAACCTGCACACACAAAATATTATTATTTTCAATTATACAAGCTTTTTATCAACGACTGCCTCGTTGCTCTAGTGGCAAAGCGCATCGCTTTGTGAGCACGAGGGTTCAAATCCTAGTTCGGACAAGTGTAGTTTTTTTTTAACGAAACACTTCCCAATACGAGTTCGGAGTCTGGAATTGTGTCCGGTATATGGCAATAGGGTCGCCCCATATTACATGGGACCTAACATCGTCCGTGAAACGTGGGTGTACTTAGTACACCTCTGCCACCCCCGCTCGGGGAATATAGATGTGGCGGTGTTTTTTATTTAACTTGCAATGTTCATATGTCTGTCTGTCTTTCCGGTTCAAATCTTGTGATCCATTTTTCAAGCACTTACGGTTATCCGATTGAGCTGAAATTTGGCATAGATATGTTAAGTCGGTGACAATGCAATAATATAGTACCATGGAGCTGGTCTGATGATGGAGTCGAAAGGTAGCCATAGGAACATGTGAAATATATAACGTAACCCCCTCGTGTTTGGGCTTGTTAGATTGTTATTGACGAGTGCTATCCAACCAGATGATGTTCAGGGTCTTATGATGAAGCCGAAAGGTGGCCAATGGAACCACCCGACTACTCAATATAACCCCGCCGTGTTTGGGCTCGTTGGATTTGTCTTGACGAGTACTGTAGACCTAGATGGTGTCCAGGGTCTGATGATGGAGTCGGAAAGGAGCCATAAGAACTCCTGAACTAAGCAAAATATCTTCGCTGTAGATTTGTTATAAAAGCTTGTTTTAAAAAAAGTTTTTGGAAATTAAAATTATTATTTTATTGGATGCACATTCAGTAAGGATGGGAAATACACCGCTGACATAGAGAGAAGAGTGAGTGCAGGGAACAGAGTGAGTGCGATGGGAAAGCTACTTGGGAGCCGGCACTTAAGCCAAAAGGCGCAGCTGGCCATACATAACGGAGTGCTTGTCCCAACACTGTTATATGGCAGCGAGAGCTGTGTATTTAAGAAGGAGAATGAAAGCAGGATTAAAGCGGTGGAAATGCGAGCTCTGCGGAAGATGTGCGGAGTGAAGCTGACCGACCGTATTCGCAACAGCATAGTAAGACAGCGAGTAGGTATGAAAGATAGTATCGGTGTAAAGATGAGAAAGGGTATGCTCCGTTGGTTCGGGCATATAGAAAGAATGTCTGAAGGAAGAATGACGAAACAGACACTACCGGGGAAGACCTAGACTATCTTATCATGACCAAATAGACCGAGTCTTATCTGAAGGTCAAGTCAAGAGTCTCCGTAACCGGCGAGCGTGTATGAGACGAACTATGAAAGTGGAGGAAGCCAGAGAGATATGTAAGGAAAGAACCTGTTGGAACACTGTACTCTCTGCCTACCCCGCAAGGGATCTGGCGTGATGATATGTATAGATAGATAGATTTTAGTAAATTATTCATACCTTCTTGTTGTCGGCAGGTGGCGCTCTTGGCGGTGCTGGCAGTACTCGTTGTGGAGACGGCAGCTGAGACCCGCCCACTGTTGGGCAGAATGTAAACACTACATATACAAGTTGTCGAACAAAACATGAGACCATAAATTTTATACAGACAAATTTATCCAGTGGCTAACATCTTAAGCCGCTCCGGCGAATGGTGCGCGTAGCCGCGGGTTCAATCCCGCCCGGGACAAACATTTGTAAATAAAAATAAACATCATCACGCCTATATTCTCCAAGGGTGGCAGAGGTGTACTGAGTACACCTACGTTTTTCGACGATGTTAGGTCTCATGTAATAGGGGGCGAGCCTATTGCCACATACCGGACACATTCCAGTCTCCGGTCTTATACTGGAAAATTTTCGTTAGAAAAACTACATGGGTCTGACCTAGGATTTCAAACCAGGACCTCTTTATCACAAAGCGATGCGCTCTGCCACTACACCCACGAAACAGTCAAATCTTTGGGTGGCCCGCAATTATTTATATTAATAATAATAATTAATTAATTTAAGATCAGAACATGTTGAGGCGCTCGTAGCGCTGTGCGACCGCGGTGTTCTTACCAATTACCAAGGTTAAGCAGCGTTCGACTCGGTTGGCCCGAGATGGGCGACCGTTTGTGGCATTTTCATATTCAAGCGTCTCCGTGCTTCGGAAGGCACGTTAAGCCGTTGGTCCCGGCTACCACTTAATGTGGTAGTCATTAAGCCGAGTTGGAAGCCTTAAAGGCGGCTTGATAAGTTCCAACAGCAGGTGGCCACAAACCTGCCTCCACCAATCCGCACTGGGTCCGCGTGGTGGAGTATGACCTAATCTCTCTCACCTCGATTAGTGAGAGAAGGCCTTTGTCCAGCAGTGGGCAGTATAGGCTGTTATCATTATTTATATTATTATACATATTACAATCTTTTTCGAACTTATATTCAAGTATATTTACCGGTTTGCCTGAACTAGGTCGAGATCTGTGTTTCAGTGTGTGATAAAGCACTTATCATGCCTGAAACACAGATCTTTAGCATCGTAAATCTAATAATTTTAAATACAATAATATAGCCAAATAGGCTATATTATTGTGGAGTATATTATAGGATTAGAAAGTGGCTTAACTGTGTGTGTGTGAGTGATGTACACTGTTGGCCGCGAGGCCTTTACAGCTTCACCGGACTTTAGGGTGAGCGTGCAACCACTACGCTCGAGCCAGAAGGGCAAGGGGCGACATACTCTACTATCTAACTAACTACCCCAACCGAAGGCGCCTCTTCAAGGCGCCCTCGGTTGGGACAGTTGCTGTGGGTTCGGAGTGCACTACTAAGTGCACCGGTCAACCGCCGGCTATGGGAGGGGATCTACGACTACGTCGTCGTCGCCCGTATTCTGAGCGGAAAGAAGGGATGACAAAGCATCGGGGGATCGGAGAGAACATGTCGCGGCCGGCGGTGGCGGCAGGGGTCGTGGGGAGGGATCGTAGTCGGCGGCGGCTACGATTAACGGATTCGCATGGGTAGATGCGTTCGCGAAGTGTCGTGTTGTCGCCTTTTTAATATAGGCGCGAATAAGTTCGAGACCTAGATCGGAGTGGAGATCGACATTCCGTACGAACCAGGGGGCTCCTACGGCTTTACGGAGGAATGGATTAACTAATAACATATGTTTTATTCCACTTTTATTTAAATCTATATATTAATACGTGAAGCAAAAACTTTGTACACATTTTCACGAAAATTCATCAAGCATCAAATCCATTTATTCCCAATTTATCCGGGTCGCACTATCTAATCTATATAATGTTAGAATACCATAATTTTTATGTAACTCCTACACCTTCTCCCTCGTTTATCCATACTCACTTTCTGATTTTTGCTAATGCTCTATTTTTTTATAGTCATAAAAGTATACAAGCATCAAATCCATTTATTCCCAATTTATTCGGGTCGCACTATTTAATCTATATATTAATACGTGAAGCAAAAACTTTGTACACCCTTTTACGAAACTTGCGCGGATGGAGGAGTATGAAATTTCCCACATTTATAGTTTATATAGAGGAGTGCAAAATGCTAATTTTTTTTTAAATTATGTATAAAACATACATTAAATCAATGAAAAAAACATTACACACACTACCATGTATTTGACACAATACACGTCAAATTGAGGTTCTTCTTCTTCTTCAAGTCATGGCTTCACACTAATTATAAGTGTATTTTGCCAGGGTCCAGTGAGATATTAGTCGTGTTTGTTTAAATTAATTCGACTCCCCGATGAATTTGATGACGACGATGATAATGAAATTAATGAAGTACCCCACCCTGGACAGTAAAGCGGTGGATACTCTCCACTCCGATCTAGGTCTCGAACCTATTCGCGCCTTTATTAAAAAGGCGTCAACACGTCACTTCGCGAACGCATCTTCCCATGCGAATCCGTTAATCGTAGCCACCGCCGACTACGACCTCCCTCGCGACCCCTGCCGCTACCGCCGGCCGAGACATGTTCTCACCGACCCCCCCGATGCTTTGTCATCCCTTCTTTCCGCTCAGAATACGAGCGACGCCGTAGACGCAGACGCAGTAGTAGATCCCCTCCCATAGCCGGCGGTCGACCGGTGCGCTTAGTAGTGCACCCGTCCCCCTACAGCGACTGTCCCAACCGAGGGCGCCTCTCCGAGGCGCCCTCGAGTATGTCGCCTCTTGCCCTTCTGGCTGGCTGGAGCGTAGTGGTTGCACGCTCGCCTTTAAAATCCGGTGAAGCTGTAGAGGCCTCGAGGCCAACAGCGTAGATCATTCACACACACACAACGGTGGATACTTTACACACCAATTGCAACGGCCGTTTTGAGGGAAGTCGAAAAGACACGTTTTATCACTTTGTTACAATTACCTTCACTCATGCACATATAAGAACACATAATGGTTAATATTCCACCAACATTACACATTATTAGTCGAAATAACACAAGTTTTGGAAATTAAATCAAATTGACAACATCACTCTTCGGCTTCCCGCCAATACTGTAGCAAATTAATGTTTGTCTTTAATATTATTTGTCTATAGTTTTACTGAATTTGAAACATAACCAGCAAACGATGAAAGAGTAGGTCGAATATCGACCTATGGGCGACCACTAGTAAAATTAAAGTTATGATAAGCTATGAGAAAATATGTTATCTACAAATTGCTAGTAATTGTTCCGTCTGTTCGTAGGACATTCTTTGTAAATAGTTATATAGCATTTGTTTACAGCTAAAATAATTTATTTCGGTTTGAGTGTTTGAGTATTTGTAAACACACATGTCAATGTGTTTTATGTCCTGCCCACTGCTACGCGAGTAAGCTGAATGTAATCGGGAGCTGCCACTCACCTGCGACCCAAGTACTGCAAGACCTGGACGCGGCGCTGAGGGTGAGAGCCTCTAGCGCGGCGCACAGACCGACTTCCGAAGTCGCACTAAGGAACATAACAATGTACCATACATTAAATTATTGATTCAATAATTGACAGACAGATTGGTTTGGTTCAGTGGTTATGACCTTAAGCCGCTCCGCCCACTCGGTCCAATAGTCGCGGGTTCGATTCCCGCTCGGGACAAATCTTTGTGTAACCCACAATTATTTGTTCCTGTCTGGGTATTTGTGTATGTGAATTTTCATGTTTTTAAACGCACCCACGACACAGGAATAACTTCCAGTGTGGGGGATTTAAAAAAAATGTATTAAAAATAAATGTGTATTATTTTCGTGAACTTCCCATAAGTATCATATTTTCGCCATTTAAAAAAGAACTATTTTTCGTTTTAAAAAGGTGGCAACCCCTTCTACGTACCTCCTAAGAGTCCTATCCGCATGTCCCCTGGTTCGGCTGCGCTAAAGGACCGACGGAGCCCTAGCGCTGCGCACAGGGCTGCGCACCCTGTCACCAGCCGCCGGCAGTTGTCCGTCGATTGGAGGGGCAGAGCTGATGATGAACGCCTGTCTTTCGAAAACAGGTTGTTCTAGAAGTTTCGGTCACCTCTACGTACCTCCTAAGAGTCCCATGTGCATGTCCCCTGGTGTCTGCGACATCGGCTGCGTTGAAGGACCGGCGGAGCCCTAGCGCTGCGCACAGGGCTGCGCACCCTGTCACCAGCCGCCGGCAGTTGTCCGTCGGTTGGAGGGGCAGAGCTGATGATGAACGCCTGTCTTTCGAAAACAGGTTGTTCTAGAAGTTTCGGTCGCCTCTACGTACCTCCTAAGAGTCCCATGTGCATGTCCCCTGGTGTCTGCGACATCGGCTGCGCTGAAGGACCGGCGGAGCCCTAGCGCTGCGCACAGGGCTGCGCACCCTGCCAGCAGCTCCCGGCAGTTGTCCGTCGATTGGAGGGGTAGAGCTGATGATGGACGCCTGGCGGAGAAGACATTTAATTACATGTCATCACCCTTAGTACTACAGGTATTAATAACAATACCAATCACTATCCCTACATATTATGAAAGAAAATGCCCCGCCGCGTCTGTCTGTCTGAACGCGATAAACTCGATAAGTGCCGAACGGATTTTTATACGGTTTTCAGCAATGTACGGAGCGTTTCAAGAGAAAGTTTTGTGTATAATTCACCCGTGCGAAGTATAAATTAATAGTGAAAAAACACTGCCTCGTTGGTCTGGTGGCAAAGCGCATCGCTTTGTGATCACGAGGTCCTGGGTTCAAATCGTAGGTCGGACCAATGTAGTTTTTCTAACGAAAAATTCCCAGTATGAGCCCGGAGTCTGGAATTGTGCCCGGTATATGGCAATAGGCTCGCCCCCTATTACATGGGACCTACTATCGTCGGCGAAACGTGGGTGTACTCAGTACACCTCTGCCACCCCCGCTTGGGGAATATAGGCGTGACGGTGTGAAAGAACATGGTTGAAAAACTTTTAAAATAAAAAGAAAACCGACTCCGAAAAGCAAAAAATAAATATTTGAAGTCGGTGCCGGTTGGTGCAATCGGTTACTTTGCACCGACTTTAAATATTTGTTTTGCTTATTGAAGTCGGTTATCCTTTATTTTAAAGTTTTTTATTTTAAAATTTTAGGTGATGAGTGAATTACTTATTAATTTTTATGTACCTGTATCATATTATTTATTAGTTTTACAGTAAGGTACCTAGAGGATTGATATAATACTCATAATAACTGAATTTACACATTCGTGCTGTTTGCCGTCAATGAGTCCTTTGGTGTATCTTCAAAGTCCTTGGACTTTATCGGTATTGGACCATGATCCGATACAAAAGGCTGCTACGTCTCTCCCAATAGGTCCCTCGCTAACTACGAGGTGTACCTGACCGGGCTGGCGAACTGCGTGCGCAGATGCCTACCCCGTCCGCTGATTGTCTTGGGGGACTTTAACGCCCACGCTAGAGCGTGGGACAACCCCAGAGACAGTTCAACGGGAGAGACGCTCCAAGAGTGGGCGGCTTGGCTGGACTCCGGCTCGTGAATCGGAGGGTCCGTAAGCACATGCGTACGGTGGTAGGGGGAGTCAGTCGTCGACCTAACGTGGGCGACTCCCGCTGTCGTTAGCATGCTGTGGCTTAGCGGAGGTGATGGTCACACTATCCGACCACGTCATCAAAATCGGTTTATAAGCAAAGAAGTTATAAAAACTGACTGCCTCGTTGGTCTGGTGGCAAAGTTTAGTTTTCTAACGAAAAATTCCCAGTATGAGTCTGGAATTGTGCCCGGTATATGGCAATAGGCTCGCCCCCTATTACATGGGACCTAACATCGTCGGCGAAACGTGGGGAATATAGGCGTGACGGTGACTTTTTTTTAAGTTATAAAAAACACGGACGAACCTCCTCCTTTTTTGAAGTCGGTTAATATTTTACTTAGGACTATCTATATTAGAGTACCTATAGGATTGACGTAATACCCATAATATCTCAATCTACGCATTCGTATTGTTTGTCGTTAAGGAGTTCCCTGGTGTATTCTCCAAATCCAAGGTCCAATACCGATGAAATTAAAATGAGACCACCTTGGAGCTATACTGAACCCAATGCAAAAAAATATCAAAATCGGTCTACAATTGACGGAAATATCGGTAAACATACACAAAAAAAAAGAAATAAAGCATACATACAAACGAAAATAGAACCTCCGCCTTTTTGAAGTCGATTAATAAAGGGACAGACAGACGAACAAAGAACCTCCTTCCATTTTGAATCTATCTATAACCTCATGCCAGATCCCTTGCGGGGTAGGCAGAGAGTACAGAGTTCCAACAGGTTCATTCCTTACATACCTCTCTGGCTTCCTCGACTCTCATAGTTCGTCTCATATACGCTCGCCGGTTTCGGAGACTCTTGACTTTTCCATCAGATAAGACTCGGTTTATTTGGTCGTGGTAAGATAGTCTAGGTCTTCCCCGGTACCTGCATCCTTCCACTTTCACATTGTATATCTGTTTTGTCATTCTTTCCTCTGGCATTCTTTCTATATGCCCGAACCAACGGAGCATGCCCTTTCTCATCTTTACACCGATACTATCTTTCATACCTACTCGCTGTCTTACTACGCTGTTGCTAATACGGTCGGTCAGCTTCACTCCGCACATCTTCCGCAGAGCTCGCATTTCTACCGCATTTATCCTACTCTCAATCTCCTTCTTACATACCCAGCTCTCGCTACCATATAACAGCGTTGGGACAAGCACTCCGTTATGTATGGCCAGCTGCGCCTTATGGCTTAAGTGCCGGCTCCCAAGTAGCTTTCACAGCACAACTCTGTCAAATGCCTTCTCCAGATCTACAAAACCGCAGAAAACTTTCCGCCCCACTGCCAGATGCTTCTCTACGATGTTGCGGAGGGAGAAGACTTGATCCGAACATCCTCTTCCAGACCTGAAACCCCCTTGTGCCTCGCACAACATTCCATCGAACTTCACGCGTTGATCGGATTTTGAAGTCGGTTAAAAATAAGCTTTGACGTAGCCAGTTAATGCGCATTTTAAAACGGCCTATCAAAATTAAATGTTTACTATAAAAATGCATTGTAATCGAAACTGAACCAGCATGTGAAAGGACATTGTCGAAAATTGCCCCAGAACCAACAAACATTTGACCCATGCCAACATTATTTATCTATTTTATTAAAACAATGGCAAATATCCGTATCTAACGGACAATTTGCAATCCAAAACGAATATTTCAAAGTATTGCAAGTACTTATATCGAAGTCGCCGACATCTTTACTGAATGTCAACGCACACAATATAACCTCATATGTATTAATGGCTACTGAATTATAACCTCAAAATCTAATACTGTTTGTGCAATATTGCGATTCCCCCGCTTGTCCGTTTAATGATAAATGCCTTAAGAGAATTTATGGGTGATTTGAAATCATACAAGTATTTTTTCATTGCTGTTGGTTCTGGGGCAAATCATTTATGGGCGCAGAACAATGTCCTTTGATAGCAATCGACCACTTTGCGACTGTCATGAAATTACATTTCACTTGATGACAGCGGTAGTTCCGATTTTATATTATACAAAATAATTTACGCGATCCAGCTCCAGTGTGATGACTGACTGAGATATAAGACTAATAATAATATTTTTAAATAGATGTTATTATGAAAATGTGGTTCTTTTACTGTCTACGCGGTGCACTTGTGGAACTCACTCCCGCATTCCGTCCGCAATAGCATCTCACTGGACGCCTTTCATTGACATTTCCTGTCGTCATGAATTATATTTATCGGTATATAATATTAACATATATGTATTTGTATATATATATTTGGGGGTCTGTCCAAGAGCGTGCTCGTCGCGACCCCTGCCAGTCATTATGGCTGCAATCTTGGACCGAAGACGTACCGCAGTGCGGGCTAGGGCGTCCCCCCGAGGCGACGCGTACCGGCCCGCCCCCGTCGGTACGAATATAGGTGGAAGCGGCGATGGGGGCCGCCACCCATCACGCCGGGCCCGAACTGGCGAGTCGTGGGGTGCAGAGTTCTCTGTACTCTCTGCCTACCCCGCAAGGGATCTGGCGTGGGGTTATAGATATTTGTATATATTTATTTATATTTGTATATATTTATTTATATATGCATATATTTAGTTATATTTATGTATATTTAGTACTATTTAGTTAGATTTCTATGTTAGTGTAATATTTTGTATAATATATATTGTTAGTTTAGGATATTCTATTAATTTCTACTGTAGGTACACTTGCTATTCTCTACTCTATTTAACCGACTTCAAAAAGGAGGAGGTTCTATGTTCGGTTGCATGTATTTTTATTTTTTTTATGTATGTTCAGCGATATTTCCATCAATTGTGGACCGATTTTGATATTTTTTTTGCATTGGGTTCAGTATATCTCCAAGGTGGTCCCATATTAATTTTATTGACATTGGACCCTGGACTTAGAAGATACACCAGGGAACTCCTTAGCGACAAACAATAGGCATGTGTAAATTGCGATATTATGGGTATTACGTCAATCCTATAAGTACCCTACTATAGAATTCACTGGTCACTTAAAATTGTAAAATAAAAATCTTTTATAAAAAAAGGTAAACCGACTTCAAAAAGCAAAAAAATAAATATTTGAAGTCGGTGCCAAGTAACCCACTGCACCAACCAGCACAGACTTCAAATATTTATTTTTTTGCTTTTTGAAGTCTGTTTACCTTTTTTTATAAAAGATTTTTTTCATCTCTCTATCGCTCTAAGGTTTGCTGGAAGAAAACTCAATATTGAGTTAGCTCGCCTTTGTACATAAACTTTCCGTAAAATTGTTTTTTGTTAACATAACATATGTGTACAATAAAGAATAAATATAAAAGCTCGAGGATTGTGGGTGGACCAGTCTCCACAAGCAGCACCCGTTCACGAGTACGACTAATTGAGCGGCCATCACCTCCCTCGACCCCTCGAAGTAAGGACTCTGCCCAATGGATCGAAAAGTCACGGGTTCGATTTCCGCACGGGACAAATCTTTGTGTGACCCGCAAACATTTGTTTTGGTCTGGGTATTGGTGTATGCGAATTTCATGTTTGTAAATGCACCCACAGAAGGAATTCTTAGTTTGGGGCTACGTTTTATCAAATAAAAAAGATGCCAAGAACTAAACACCATACTCACTTAAACGATTTGCTGTCTGGATTTGGGCTGGCCACCCTCAGTGAAGGATCAGGGCCTTGCCCGGCCTGTAAATGATATTTATTTATTTATTTATTCTTTATGCACATATGTATGTACAAAGGCGGACTTAATGCCTGAGGCATTTTCTCCCAGTCTACCTTAGGGTGGTGTGGAAACATGTGTGGTAGGTGCGAAAATACGAGGCTTAAAATTGTAAGAAAAAAAAATATAAAATAAATTAATAATAATACTATATATAAAACTAATAAGAATGTAAGGATTGTGGTTGGTAACGATGTGCTGGAGCAAGTGAATGAGTTTGTATATCTTGGATGCGCCTTTAGTAAGGATGGGAAATACACCGCTGACATAGAGAGAAGAGTGAGTGCAGGGAACAGAGTGAATGGTGCGATGGGAAAGCTACTCGGGAGCCGGCACTTAAGCCGTAAGGCGCAGCTGGCCATACATAACGGAGTTCTTGTCCCAACGCTGTTATATGGTAGCGAGAGCTGGGTATGTAAGAAGGAGAATGAAAGTAGGATAAATGCGGTAGAAATGCGAGCTCTGCGGAAGATGTGCGGAGTGAAGCTGACCGACCGCATTAGCAACAGCATAGTAAGACAGCGAGTAGGTATGAAAGATAGTATCGGTGTAAAGATGAGAAAGGGCATGCTCCGTTGGTTCGGGCATATAGAAAGAATGCCAGAGGAAAGAATGACAAAACAGATATACAATGTGAAAGTGGAAGGATGCAGGTACCGGGGAAGACCTAGACTATCTTACCACGACCAAATAAACCGAGTCTTATCTGATGGAAAAGTCAAGAGTCTCCGTAACCGGCGAGCGTGTATGAGACGAACTATGAGAGTCGAGGAAGCCAGAGAGGTATGTAAGGAAAGAACCTGTTGGAACTCTGTACTCTCTGCCTACCCCGCAAGGGATCTGGCGTGAGGTTATAGATAGAGAGATAGATAGATAAAACTAATAATAATGTTATACATAATAACATATAAACACACACATGAGAGAGACGGTTCGTTACCATCCTGAGTTCCTGAGGCAATGCATTCCAACGAAGTATAGATTGGACGAAGAAGGAGGAGTGAATAAAATCAGAACGATGAGAAGGGCACTGAAGAAGACGATTACTTGAGGAGCGAAGATTTTTCTCGTGATTGGAGCACAAATATTGAAATTGGGAAGTAAGATAAGTAGGCGAGGCTGAAGAATGGAGAATAGAAAATAGTGTTGTCAGTGCCCTCTGAGTTCTACGCTGACGAATAGGCAACCACTTTAATTGAGAACGATGCACCGACACATGGTCATATTTACGAAGGTTGAAGACGAATCGAATGCAGTTACAATGATACAACATATGGTAACTTTAATTAGAGTATTATGTGAAGTTGTTTACTGAGAGCGGTATAATGCAACAAAAGCAATGCTTGTGCAGTCCTATCTTTCCCATTTTCGACTATGGTGATGTGTGTTACTTCGACCTGAATGCAGATCAACTCAATAAATTAGACCGGTTACTCAATAACTGCATTCGATTCGTTTTCAATATGCGTAAATACGATCATGTGTCAGAGCACCGTTCACTTTTAAAGGGGTTTACTATTCGGCAACGCAGAGCTCTGAGGGCTTTGACAACATTATTCTCTATCCTTCATTCTACTGTCTCGCCTGCTTATCTTACTTCCCAATTTCAGTACCTAAGCGTATGTGTGTGTGTGTGAATGATGTACGCTGTTGGCCGCGAGGCCTTTACAGCTTCACCGGACTTAAAGGCGAGCGTGCAACCACTACGCTCTAGCCAGCCAGAAGGGCAAGAGGCGACATACTCGAGGGCGCCTCGAAGCGCCCTCGGTTGGGACAGTCGCTGTAGGGGGACGTGTGCACTACTAAGTGCACCGGTCAACCGCCGGCTATGGGAGGGGATCTACTACTACGTCGTCGTCGTCGCCCGTATTCTGAGCGGAAAGAAGGGATGACAAAGCATCGGGGGGGTCGGTGAGAACATGTCGCGGCCGGCGGTGGCGGCAGAGGTCGGGGGGGGGGGGGGGGGGAGATCGTAGTCGGCGGTGGCTACGATTAACGGATTCGCATGGGTAGATGCGTTCGCGCAGTGACGTGTTAACGCCTTTTTAATAAAGGCGCGAATAGGTTCGAGACCTAGATCGGAGTGGACCTATGCTCTACTCATGATAAACCTCTACGTTCCTCAAATAATCGTCTCCTTCAGTGTCCCTCTCGTCGGACTGATTTCATTCACTCTTCCTTCTTTATCCAATCTATCCTTCTATGGAATGGATTGCCTCTGGACCTCAGGATGGATAAAAATCGTCTCACTTTTAAAAAAATCTGCAGGTCTATCTACTGAGTAGTTCTTGTCGTTATGTCGCACTATCTGGTTCATATATATGTATGTATATATTATATTTATGTGTACATATATATATATATATGTACACATATATATATATATATGTACACATATATATATATATATATATATATATATATATATATATATATATATATATATATATATATATATATATATATATATATATATGTGTGTGTGATATATATATATTTTTTTAAACGTAGCCCCACACTAGGATTTATTCCTGTGTCGTGGGTGCGTTTACAAACATGAAAATTCACAAACAAAAATACCCAGACCGGAACAAATAATTGTGGATCACACAAAGATTTGTCCCGTGCGGGAATCGAACCCGCGACTATTAGACACAGTGGGCGGAGCAGCTCAAGCTCTTAACAACTGCGCTAAATCGTCGTCAAATTTATGTATAGTATTATATTATATATTGGTTTATTACTCTCTTATTGTTTCCCCTTCTTTTTTTTATTAATTGTTATTTTTAGCACCTACCACAGTTGTTTCCACACCACAAGGTAGACTGTCAGAAAATGCCTCAGGCATTAAGTTCCTTGAAACTACAAAGGACAGCCTGCCTGGCCATCACAGGTGCATTCAAAACAACATCGACGGCAGCTATGGAGCGGTTACTTAAGCTCACTCCATTACACATCGTCATTGAGACTGAGGCGAGGAAGGCGCTCTATAGACTGGAGAAAACTGGACTATGGAGCATAACAGCGCCAAGCCTTGAACACACCAAGCTAGCGCCACACAAGGAACTAGATGACATTAGGAACATGAAGTGTGACAAGATCTTGACCACGTACATGTTCAACAAAAGATTTAGCACCCACATCCCTACCAGGGAACAATGGAAAAGTGGTCTTAACAAGCAAGGTAAGGAACAAATGATATGGTATACGGATGGATCCAAAACCAAGTCTGGAACAGGAGCCAGTGTATATACAGAAGGATACAATCTAAGCTAAAGCATGGGTAGATTTGCATCAATATTCCAAGCAGAGACCTATGCGATAAATGTTTGTGCAAAAGAGATATTGGACAGACGAATTACAGGCAAGAGAATCTACATTCGTAGTGACAGTCAGGCTGCCCTCAAAGCCATCAGCTCCTATGAGCTAAACTCGGCACTGGCTGTGGAGTGCGCATACCTTCTTGACAGATGTGGAGCGCGCAACACGATTAGATTAGTCTGGGTCCCTGGGCACACGGGGGTTGATGGCAATGAGCGTGCGGATGACTTAGCCAAAAAGGGAGCAATGGAGAAATTTGTTGGTCCAGAACCGTTCATTTGTCGTTTTGTTGTATGACTACCTGCAGTAAATACCGTAGCAGTTATTTTTTGAGTGATGTGTTGTTGCTTGTAGTTTTGCAGTACGATTATTTGCAGTAAATACTGTAATGGTAGCCAAAATTATACCTGTAGTATATAGCAGGAGTAATGCTGCAATGCTTTAATGCTTTATTGTTTGATGTATATCTGCCTAAAATAATATTGTATCAGTAAGAAGTAGTGTCTGGTTGTTTGTTGTTCTCGGCGTACGCTTACCTGCAGTAAATACTGTAGCAGTTACATTTTCTTGTAAAGCTTTGCATTAAACACTGTAACTGCAGGTTAGTAAACTGTAGCTGTAATAGGAATGCAGGTCGCCGCCTACTCAACTCGCAACTTGGCATAATAGAAACAAGCCTAACACGCGTAGCATATAGTAATAGCACTAACCTAGCAATAAACCATAGCATAGTCACGGTAGCATTGTCCTAAGAAGGGAAGGGGAAGAAAAAAAAAAAAAAAAAAAAAAAAAGTTAATTATTTCACAGTAAAACATGAAAAGAGACAAAAGTTGCTGCAGCAGAGAAAGCAGCAGTAAATATGGGAGAAAAAAAAAAAAAAAAAAAAAAAAACCGTTCATAGGCATACCAGATGGTGCCTACAGAGGAGCGCTGTTCAAATATGCCCAAGAACAACACGGGTGAGAATGGGAAACTAAAACAGGGCTGAGACACTCCAAGGATTTCCTTTCCACATGGTGTGACAGCGACAGCGAGAGACTGCTAAAACATAGCAGACTACAATTAAGGCAACTAATCGGAGCTTATACTGGCCACTATGGCACAAAAGAACATCTACATAAGATGAACCTCTGCAGCGTCGTGGCATGCAGGAACTGTGGCACAGAAACTGAAACCATGAAGCACGTCCTATGCCACTGCGACGCTCTGGCGGCGCGGCGAATGAAGCTACTGGGAGTGGCCTATCCAAACCCAGAGGAATTTCGGCTCTTCCCCCCTGCTGGAATCTACAGCCTGGTACAGGGAGTATTCGATTCTACAGGTGTGTAAGAGCGTTAGGGCAAGGACAGCACAAAAGATCCCAACGGGTCGAAGTGCGCCAGAGGTGTCCTCGGTCCGATAAGCCAATGACAAGTTAAGATAAGATAAAGTCCGCCTATGTACACATGTGCATAAAGAATTAATAAATAAATATAATAAAAGTAGGATAAATGCGGTAGAAATGCGAGCTCTGCGGAAGATGTGCGGAGTCACGCTGACCGACCGTATTAGCAACAGTATAGTAAGACAGCGAGTAGGTATGAAAGATAGTATCGGTGTAAAGATGAGAAAGGGCATGCTCCGTTGGTTCGGGCATATAGAAAGAATGCCAGAGGAAAGAATGACAAAACAGATATACAATGTGAAAGTGGAAGGATGCAGGTACCGGGGAAGACCTAGACTATCTTACCACGACCAGATAAACCGAGTCTTATCTGATGGAAAAGTCAAGAGTCTCCGTAACCGGCGAGCGTGTATGAAACGAACTATGAGAGTCGAGGAAGCCAGAGAGGTATGTAAGGAAAGAACCTGTTGGAACTCTGTACTCTCTGCCTACCCCGCAAGGGATCTGGCGTGAGGTTATAGATAGATAGATGGAAATATAATAATAAATAATATTAGCCCTATTAAGAAACTGTCCCACTATTGGGCATGGGTCTCCTGTCAAACTGAGAGGCCATAGTCCAGCACGCTGGCCCAGTGCGGGTTGGCGAACTTCACACACCTTCAAAAAACTGCCAAAAGAGTCTGGAATTGTGCCCAGTATATGGCAATAGGCTCGCTCCCTATTACATGGGACCTAACATCGTCGACGAAAAGTAGGTGTACTCAATACCACTGCCACTTCTGCTTGGGGAATATAGGCGTGATGGTGTTAATTATTTTATACACAGTAGACATACCCCCAAAATACAGGCTATGTCCTAGTTTGGGAGCCAGTTTTTCGGCAACGTAATGTTAACATTCCATGTTCACTAATGCTAATAAATGTAACACCTCAAATGTAATGTTATATGAGTGTAATAAATGATTATTATTATTATTATTATACCTTACAAGCCAGTAGCCTCAGTACCCTAGCATCGGATGCTGCTGAGGACACACTGAACAATGAAAGCTCAGTGGTGACAGATTCATGTGATGGTGAACGGGCCACTCCTCCACCTCGCCAAGCTTCTGGTGTACACATCTCCACTGACATAGAAAGAAAACATTTTTTTTATGTAGATGTGTCGTAAAATCTGCTATCATACAAACTCAATCTAAAATGATCTATTTTGTATAAACCCTGCGGGGATACTTACAAATGGTCATATTTAAAACAAAATTTAACTTATTAATCTGCCACCAGTTCGGAATGCGGCCTCCACTGAGAAGATCCGGCGAGAAACTCAGGGGTTTGTCTTTTTTATCTAATTCTCTATTAATTATTTTTTTTTCATCATTTTCTGTATAGATACATATATTTTTAAATAATACAAAATTAAGTATGTGATCCAGTTCCAGTGCGACTGCCTTACCACTAAGAGTCTAATAAATCCATTTTTTAAAGAATGATAAGATAAAGGGTGGAGCAGTCTCCACAAGCAGCACCCATTCACAAGTATGACTACTTGAGCACACATCACCTATAATATGTAATATCAGCCTATACTGCCCACTGCTGGGCAAAGGCCTTCTCTCACAAATCGAGGTGAGAGTGCGGATTGGTAGAGGCAAGTTTGTGACCACCTGCTGTTGAAACTTATCAAGCTGCCTTTAAGGCTTCCAACTCGGCTTAACAACTACCACATTAAGTGGTAACCGGGACCAACAGCTTAAAGTGCCTTCCGAAGCACGGAGACGCTCGAATATTAAAATGCCACAAACGGTCACCCATCTCAGGCCGACCGAGTTGAACGCTGCTTAACCTTGGTGATCGGTAAGAACACCGCGGTCGCATAGCGCTATGAGCGCCGCGCCACATCACCTCAACCATATTAGAGGGAAGGAACTGACCCGCACCAGAATCAGAATATTTTTTATTCATGTTAACCATTAAAGTCTTTATGAATTGTCAGAAAAGTAACAAAGACTCTACCACCACTTCGGAATGTCATTCTAAAGGGAAGAAATTCCAAGGTTTCTCTTTTGAAATTAAATTTTTACAAACTTTTGCATCTACATTATGATGTAGAGAATGTTAAATAAAGCAAATTTTACTATTTATGAGAATGGCTACATGGTTCCCTCAAAAAAAAGCAAACAAACACAAAAAAAAGGCCAAATTAAATTAATAGAATGAAGAGAGGGAATGTTAACTAATAACAGTTGAATAGGTTATAATGACTAGTGGAGCTGGAATAGAATAAGCATTTTCATCTTTTAAATATTCTTCTATTGACCAAATAGCCACTGCAAGCATAGACTTTTCAGTGAGCATGACCAATCCCAGGGTACCTTTTGTCTCAAATTAAATGCAGGAAAGGTTGCAGGTAAGTTACTTTTAAATAATATAGTGCATTTTTAATCTTTTTGATTTGTTATAAAACAGAATATTTTAAACCATTACCAAATGATGATGGTGGTTGACCAAATGGTGGATGGCTATGTAACCAACATAGTGCAGTATGTTGTTTTTTCTAAATATAAAATAGTTTTTATGTACCATCAAGAAAGTGATGAAGAATTGCAAGAAATTAAATACTAACTCTTTAAAATTAGAAATTTTACATGTTTCTTCTACGTCGGGAACTAAAAATCAAAAATAAACCGCAATAAAATCCGTAAAAATAGTTTTATTTCATGTTTTTTCTGTTATACCTATATATTTTTATGCCCTAATTAGCATTGTTTTTACACATACAATTCTGTGCATATCGATTATACATAACATAATAGACAAATTCTATTTTTTGAAACACCTCCACACTTCTTTTAGCGATTAAAATTAAGAAAAACATAATAATAAAAAACGTCACGAAAATTTAGTCGGAATAACAAAAACAAACCATAATTCATCTTACCGCTGATATTAGGATCCACGGCGGCGTGTTTATTAACCCTTCACAGTTAAAATTTAATTAAAAATGAACTAAATGCGAATATGTTGCGTTACCAATAATATTATTGCAAAAATATTGTCGCAAAATTTTAGTGTTTTCAATAATGGCCGGGTTTAATTTAACCTGACAAATTGAAAATAGACCATCGAGGTGCGTTCTAGACACCTAATTAGAAATATATATTTCAGTATTCTAATAAAATGTTCATAAATTAAATCTTACGGAAAAACAAATATACACTAACAATAACATAAAAATATTTGAAACAAATTATACGAATACAAATCACTACACTTAAAAAGGTAAAACACACTTATAATCGTAATTTAATGCGACATTTGACAGTTCATTCAATTAATAATTTTTACAACTTCAAGATTCTGAACGACACTGACCGCATTCTAAAATTAGAATGAAATACGGTTTACTGAATTTGGTAGGTTATTAACACTGGGTTAAAAAAAATCCTTATTGTAATTAGGTCAGGGACCATTTATTACAAAGAATACTCTTTTTAGTTTAATTGAATGATTTTAATACAATTGTAGCTTTTTAAAAATGTACGGTTCAGTAATTAGTTCGTAAATAACAATACCGTTCTAGTAATCACACCAAATTGAAAAGCCATCCGGAAATGGTGAGTTAACAGAAATCGAAATATCATTTTAGTCGCGTAATAATGTTTATGTCTTGCAGTGACACCTAGATTTGTAACAATAAAAATGCAGTTAGCTTCCTTTAAATACCAATAGATGTCGCCGTCGGGTTCACAGAAATTACATTTTCATCCTACAAGTTATAAAAAATGATCTTACTTTGACCTAATTCAATAAAACATTCGTACGAACTTTTAATCTTAGCTGTTTTTATAAGCTTTTATTTTTTGTCAATTTTAATATTATCATGTTTTAATATTCACAATGTTGAATAGCTCTATTATGTTTTTGATAAAGCAATCGTATATGCCGACAAGGGTCTTTTGGCCCATAGATAAAATTAACAGGGGGACGTTGCTGTAAAATTAGGGGTAACATTTAGTAAAATTTCCCTATTTTCAAGGAGATATTTCAAAAGGCGAGTCTAAAACGTAGTGATTATATACTCTTTGGGCGAGTCCGCACAGTTACTAATTAAAAAAAGAACTTGGGTAAATTTAAAGCAAACGTCAATTCGAGAGTTTTGGCGGGAAGTCGAAGAGTGATGTTGTCAATTTGTTTCAATTTCTAAAACTTGTGTTATTTCGACTAATAATGTGTAATGTTGGTGGAATATTAACCATTATGTGTTATATGTGCACGAGTGAAGGTAATTGTCACAAAGTGATAAAACGTGCCTTTTCGATTTCCCTCAAAACGGCAGTTCCAATTGGTATGTAAAATATCCACCGCTTTACTATCCAGGGTACTTCATTAATTTTATTATCATCGTTGTCATCAAATTCATCGGGGAGTCGAATTAATTTAAACAAACACGATTATATATCTCACTCGACACTGGCAAAATACACTTATAATTAGTGTGACGCCATAACTTGAAGAAGAAAGAAACGGCAACTCTGCGACTGTCATGAACTGTAATTTCACTTGATGACAGCTTTAGTTCCGATTTCAGCAGCGGGCCAAAGATCCTTGTAAGCTCAATTCGAATAATTTTGCCGATAAAGCAATTCCACAAAGTATGCGATGTGATGATATACCGAGATAGACATATTTTTTGTCCTAATGAACTGCTTAGTTGATCTAGTGACCTAAAGCGGCGTTTATTTGGTCCTGAATTCGTAACCGAGATTGGACAATGTGTGATTTACCATAAAAAAATTCTCAAAAGCAGTCTGAAGTCTTGAATTGTGCCCGATAGTTAGTGGCAATATATATTATTATACTCTTTGGTGGCAATGCAGGCGCTCGTAGCGTTGCGCGACCGCGGTCTTCTTAAGCACTGATTACATTACCCGACCCTGACTCCGACTTAGGATGTTTAATGATGCAGTCATCGTTATGATAAACATCAACGTATCGATATAATATAATATTGAGGTCGTGTAAAAAAATGATGTGAAAATGATTGATGATGTATCGTAACATAAATCTTTTATAAAACTTTCTTTATTCGTATCTCTCTGTCTTTCCGGTCTGGATAAAATAAAAAAAATAGGGAGGATGTAAAATAATTACATCGATACATCGATGTTTGTCAACGATGACTGCATCACTAAACGTCCTAAGTCGGAGTCGGGGTCGCGAAATGTAACTATGGCTTAAGGCCACGTTTCGCTCGGTCGGTCTTCGTTCGAACAAGGTTCGAACGTATCAGTACTTCGGAAGGCTCGTTAAGCTGTTCCGGTTACCACTTAAAGTTTGGTTAATTAGCCGACGGAGCGCAACGGAAGCGGTCGGCTACGTGCGTTATGACATTTGCCGTCGCGCCGAGCGTGGGGCTGCGCTGTGTGGCGTCTCCCGTACATTTCAGTACATTACAACTCCCCAAGTTGCGCCACCGTCGCGCTCCCCTCGCGCCGTCGGCGCGTCGGCTATGTGGCGAAACCTTTAATGTGATAAGCGTTTAGCCAAGTTAGAAGCCTGCTAGGAGGCTTGATAGATTCCAACAACTTGCCTCCACCGATCCGCATTGCGTTCGCGTGGTTAGAGAAGGCCTTTGCCTGACAGTGGGACGGGATAACTTGATTTATTTTTATTTATTATAATCCCAAAGAGCAGTGATAGCCTAGTAGGTAGCACTGCAAAGTCTGAGATCTCGGGTCCAAAGCCAGGCACGCACCTCTGTTAATTTTTCCTTGCACATGCTTTCGAAAGGAAAAATTAACTATCATTTGTTTTAACGGTGAAGGAAAACATCGCGAGGACACCTGCATGCCTAAGAGTTTCTTGAAGGTGTGTGAAGTTCGGCAACCTACACAGGGCCAGCGTCGTGGACTACAAACCCTCTCAGTTTGAGAGGAGGTCCGTGCCCAACGGTGGGACAGTTTCGTAACAGGGCTAATATTATATTTTTATAATCTCAATAGACTCGCCTATTAAATAGCGATTTAACATTGGATTTGGCGGCGATAAGTTGTCCTTCACACCCGCTTGGGGATTTTGGGTCTCTTTTTTTATTTAATAATAAAATATACCAGTCTATACTTCTGCTTTTTAAATAATATGTTAAATAAATAAATGTGAGATTTTTAGGCAAGTCAAGAGTCTCCGTAACCAGCGAGCGTATATGACGAATTATGAGAGTGGAGGAAGACAGAGAGGAAAGAACGCTTTGGAACGTTGTACTCTCTACCTATCCCGCAAGGGATCTGGCGTGATGATATAATTTTTTCTCAACTCTACTCAATATTTTGTTAATCAATGTAAATCTTTGTAACATGAATTTGAAATACATGGAAAAAATACAGGTAAAGTCACGTGTTCGTATAATAATGTCTGTGTATTGATTCGATCTAAATTCTAAGAACGTGTACACTCATATGTTGACAAAGTTAGATATCACTTCATTATCGAGTTGGCTTACATGGAAATTCTTATTTTTTTAATCGTAGCCCCACATTAGAAACTGAGATGGGCAAAATGTAATCAGATTAATGGCCACAATTGCATTTTGTAATATTCAATAATGATTCAAGATTAAAAGTGTAATCGTAATTTTTAAAGATTACAAAATGAAATTGTAATCTAATCTAATCTAAATCATCACGCCAGATCGCTTGCAGGGTAGGCAGAGAGTACAGAGTTCCAACAGGTTCTTTCCTTACATACCTCTCTGGCTTCCTCCACTCTCATAGTTCGTCTCATACACGCTCGCCGGTTACGGAGACTCTTGACTTTTCCTTCAGATAAGACTCGGTTTACCGCTTGAAATTGTAATCGTTTATCATTAATACACCGTCTCGCCTATATTCCCCAAACAGGGGTGGTTAATCATTAATCTGATTACATTTTACCCATCGCTGATTGACGCCATATAAACCAATGTCAAATGGATTCTATACAAATACATATGTATGTACAGTTAGTGTTTTAATACTTTATCACCGTATCCATATATACATCTATTTGTATAATATCTTCTTGAAGTTGTAGTCAGTTGCGGACCATAGGGAATATTGTAAAACGACTGGTTCGCCCATAGATAATTCAATTTTATAACGACCGGCCTTTTGTTCAATTGTGTTCAATCTATTTATTTATCTATCTTTATCATCACGCCATATCCCTTGTGGGGTAGGCAGAGAGAACAGATTTCCAATTCTATCCTTATTGTTATTATTCTTTAATGTACACGAATATAATAACAAATGTTGATTGTGTTTGCTGTGTTTTAATAATAATACAAAACTTTGCAACTATTTATGTATGTACACCGGCGAGTTTAAGTCAAGATTAAGTGAAAGAATACATTGGTTTATTTTAAAAACGTATCCCCACACTCGGATTTATTCCTGAGTTGTGGGAGCGTTTACAAACATAAAATTCACAAACACAAACACCCGAAAACATCGATCAATCGAAACAAATATTTCTGGGGTCACACATTTGTTCTATATCCAGCATCCAGTGGGCAGAACTTTATTTATTTTGGGAAAATTTACAGCTAGTGTATTACTACACTTAAAATAAAAAAGAAGGCCATTTAAAAGTTTCCACAGATACCACAAGTAAAAGACATAAAAAAGTAAGCCAGTAGAAATAAAGACAGCACAGAAATCAAATAAAAATACGAATAGTTACACCAAACAACACTTATCAAAAAGTAAATTAGCAAAAGAACTTTTGAATCAGCATGCGCTTACGCTGAGGAACGCTGGTATGAAATAGGTCTATGTCTGTTTGGCTTAGAATGGTATTGAAGAGCCAAAATAACCTTATAAAAAACCTATTTTCACTTAATCTCTAAAACACTGCAATAAAACGTCTTAAGTATATAATATCAGCCTATACTGCCCACTGCTGGGCAAAGGCCTTCTCTCACAAATCGAGGTCAGAGAGATTAGGTCATACTCCACCACGCGGACCCGGTGCGGATTGGTGGACGCAGGTTTGTGGCCACCTGCTGTTGGAACTTATCACGCCGCCTTTAAGGCTTCCAACTCGGCTTAACGACTACCACATTAAGTGGTAACCGGGACCAACGGCTTAACGTGCCTTCCTAAGCACGGAGGCGCTCGAATATGAAAATGCCACAAACGGTCACCCATTTCAGGCCGACCGAGTCGAACGCTGCTTAACCTTGGTGATCGATAAGAACACTGTGGTCGCACAGCGCTACGAGCGCCTCTTAAGTATATTTATGTTTAATTTATATATAAACCTATCTATCTCGTTCTTTAGTGTTCTGCAATACCGCATGATCACACTGTATACAAAAATGTAATATCTAACTACACAAACGTATAAAGAAGAATGTGTGTGTGTGTGTGTGAGTGATGTACGCTGTTGGCCGCGAGGCCTTTACAGCTTCACCGGACTTAAGGGCGAGCGTGCAACCACTACGCTCGAGCCAGAAGGGCAAGGGGCGACATACTCGAGGGCGCCTTGAAGAGGCGCCCTCGGTTGGGACAGTCGCTGTGGGGGGGGACAGGGTGCACTACTAAGTGCACCGGTCAACCGCCGGCTATGGGATGGGATCTACGACTACGTCGTCAAAGAATGGATGACAAAGCATCGGGGGGATCGGAGAGAACATGTCGCGGCCGGCGGTGGCGGCAGGGGTCAGGGGGGGCCTTTCATAAAGAAGAAGAATAGGAACGCGTGAGTCAAAAATAATAACAATTGCAAATAAATAAACAATTTCATTTAGAATTCTAGAGTCTGGTATTGTGCATTGTACAAAGACTCATTATTACATTAGTACTTTCAACTCTGCCACACCCGCTTAGGGAATGTAGGCGTAACAGGTTTTTCTTTATTCTTCGGTTAATTTAAGAGTGAAATTATCATTAATATTTTGTACATACTAGCAGTTCACCGTGGCTTCGCACCCCGTCGACAACAGCGCCACCTGTCCAGCCTAATTAAAACTAAGAACGCGCAGTGGTTAAGAACTTAAGCCGCTCCTCCCACTGTGTCTAATAGTTGCGGGTTCGATTGTCGCACGGGAATAATCTTTGTGTGACCCATAATTATTTGTTCCGTTCTTGGTTTTTTGTGTATGTGAATTTTCATGTTTGTAAATGCACCCACGAAACAGGAATAAATCCTAGGGTGGGGCTACGTTGTTTACAAAAAAAACTATATAGGTTATCTCATAAGAACAAAAAATATGAAAAAGTCTGTCAAGCCGTTTAGGAGGAGAAGGATGATGCCGTGTATATAAAGAAGTAGATCTAAAAATCCCAGTATTAGTCCGGAGTCTGGAATTGTGGTAAATAAGAGGGGGGGGGGGGGGGGGGGCTATTGCTCGATATAATATGGCAATATGCCTCCCTTATTTCATGAGACCTAACATCGTCGGCGAAGTCGTAAGAAGTAGATTAAAAAACAGTATTAGAAATTTGTCGCATGTCTGATTTTTCACAACATCTGTGGCTAATACATAAAACATACTCAACAACACACGCATTCGCGTTGCCATACATATATGTGTGTACTGATGTATAGTTATAAACTCTCTAATAACAAACAAATATAATTTTGTCTGTATGAATATATATTGCCATTATTGTTTATTAAAGTGAGGTCTTTAGGAAGACCTGTTGGAACTCTGTACTCTCTGTGTACGCCGCAAAGGATCTGGCGTGATGATATAGTGAGAAAGGGTATGTACTACTGTACCTATACTACATGTAATCTCCACATATTATAAAACAAAGTCCTCCGCCGCGTCTGTCTGTCTGAACGCGATAAACTCAATAACTACCGAACGGATTTTGAAACGGTTTTCACCAATGGCCGGAGTGATTCAAGAGGAATCTTTATCTGTATAATTCACCCGTGCGAAGCTGGGGCGGGTCTATAGTCATTCATAAGTCAAAGTGGGGGGTAACTTTACTAAAAATAAGATTTAACGAAATGAAGTGGACGTCTGTCATTATTCAAATTAAAGAAGAAATAGCTATTTGTACTTTTTTCATCAAAAAAAAGAAATAAGAAACAGGAAGGACTAACAGGAAATGCAAAAATTTTGATCTTCGGTTTTTTGGCACTCGACTACTTCTAAACTGCTCAACGGGTGTAGATAATATTTGGCAAACGGCTAGATTATATAAACGAAAATCTACAGCATATAAATTTGGTCTGTACATTATAATATGACTGAAATGGTCAGGGAACATTATATGTGACATTTGCTACGTCTTTAGGGTTACAAGATCATATATTAAATGTAAAATGGCGGACGCGTACTTCACGCGGTCTAAATTATATAATAATGTTGATACAATTTAGACGTTAGGAATTATGAATTTTTTTAAGGGCTCCGATTAATTTATTTGGGAATAATAACCGTAATTACGAGTAAGTATACATTTTATTCTACGAATATAATTGTTTTGATACTGAATTAGGTATGGCTAAACGGATTCCGATAAAAATTGCCATGAATAACATTATTGGATTATGAATAGAAATAATATAATAACATAAGGGACCTTCTCCACCTCTGCCTTCCCAGTGTTAGGAATATAAATGTCATGGCGTTTATTTTATTATTTTCCTTATTGCAAAATATATGTTTTTTCAAAAAAATTGCACAGCCAAATTCACAGGCAAAATCTAGTAAATTTGATTTAATTAATAACCAAAAGATTCAAAGATTTAAAAACCAATTCATCTATCTATATCATTACGCCAGAACCCTTGCAAGGTTGCAGATAGTAGAGTTACATGTTATTAAAAATTATTATTTATCTCCCAAAAGTAATTAAAACCATAACCCTACTTTTTCCCCGCCATAATCGGTCAAATGCACAATTCTATACAATTTACTAAACAACTGCTACTTACCTTGCCTTGGTACGATTTTAAAATTAAAAACTTTTATGTGCGTGTGAGTGTGTGTATCTGTGTGGGTGACCGCTTACATAATACATAAGCTGTACGTTTATATATTGTGTTGTTGTGTGCGTTATCTGTGTAGTAGTGTGAGTTGCAGAAAGAATAGCGGGGATTTTTTTTTATTCAATTTTTTTTTTCATGTGATTATTTTATGGGTATGGGAGATTATTTAGTCTTATTGTGCGTTTTCTAGATGTGTCCTATGAGTCCATAATATTTACTTACCTAGTCCTCCTTCCAAATAAAAATAAATGATGAACGCTACGGTGTTAACTTTTCTTATACGCTCATTAAAACGTTGTGTACTAATAAATATTTAAGCTCTCTAGATAAAATATCTTCTTGAATTTTGTCGAATCCTACGCATAGGAAAATAAATGAATTCTCGCTAATCGACCATTTATCGACTGGGAGAGCCACAGTGATGCAATTGACGGACGATTTAGCGCAGTGGTTAAGAGTTCAAGTCGCTCCGCCCAGTGTCTAGTAGTCGCGGGTTCAATTCCCGCACGGGACAAATCTTTGTGTGATCCACAATTATTTGTTCCGGTCTGGGTATTTGTGTATGTGAATTTTCATGTTTGTAAACGGACCCACGACACAGGAATAAATCCTAGTGCTACGTTTTTTAAACCAAAAGAAAAGAAATTGCTTTACAGGAGAATAATAAGGGGCGGATTTATTGAGCGCGCTGGGAAATAAACGTAAGTGCACAAACATTTTACCGTTTTGTAAAAAAATACACTATGAAATAAAAAACTGCTTTATAAGTACTTTGCTACAATTATTTGCTATGTTTTAAAGTAAATTTTATTGATTCATCATCTCAGCCTATACTTGTGCACTGCTGAACATAGGCCTCCCCAATCGCTTTCCAGCGTAACCGGTCCGATGCCACCTGCATCTAACGACTTCCTGCGATTTTCACAAGATCGTCGGTCCATCTGGCAGGTGGTCGTCCCACGCTGCGCTTGCCAATACGTGGTCTCCACTCTAGAATCTTTCTGCCCCAACGCCCGTCCGATCTTCGCGCTATGTGGCCCGTCCATTGCCACTTTAGCTTGCTAATCTTAAGGGCTATGTCGGTGACCTTGGTTCTTCTACGAATTGATTCTTCTATTGATTAGTTCTTAAGCATTTTTCGTTGGTATCAGAAAATGTACAGCAATAGAGTTGACTTTAGATTTTGTTTGTATCGAGAAATCTTCGTCTAATCGTGTATTCCCTTTACTAGATTCTAAAGTATACAGTCAAAAATCATATTTCGTAATATTAAGTCTCTAAACCATATGATTCTTGAGCTGCATGGAGTATAAAAACCCCCTTTTTTGCGGTAACCGCAAAACAAAGTGTTATCCTAAAGGATTTCAAGACACTGAACTCTTTCTGCAAAGATCGTAGCATCAAAAATAACAATTTCAATTTAAAGTGTTCTCTCGATCAACAATACCAAAAGTGCATTCTACTATAGACTGTCAGTCATCCGTAATTCATATTCGAAGTTCAGTACTTTTTAGATATTTAACCTTAAGGCTGAACCTAATAGTCAATCTCATTCCATTATCTCAAAAAATAATATTATTTTTAATTCTTTGTTCTTTTACACATCACACTTTTAGATAGTTTTAAAGTAATTATTATCCATCTGTTTATATCATCGCGCCAGATGCCTTATGACGTAGGCAGAGAGTATAGAATTCCAACATGTTTTTTCCTTCATTATCACTACATATTTTGAAACAAAGTCCCCCGCCGCGTCTGTTTGTCTGTCTGACCGCGATAAACTCAATAGCTACCGAACGGATTTTCATAACGTGTTCACCAATGGACGGAGTGATTCAAGAGGAAGGTTTATGTGTATAATTAACCCGTGCGAAGTTTGGGGGGTGGTCGCTAGTGATACATATAATTTTAAATTAGATAAAATATTTACCTATTAAATTTATTTCCTAATGGGACAGCACCACAAGAATGGGTGTCTCCCTCCTATCAGCCGCTACCACCGTCCGCGGCATGTTCTCACCGACCCTCCCGATGCCCTTGCATCCCTTCTTTCGGATACAGATACCACACACAGGATCAGACACCGACCTCGCCGGCGAGCTCGAAGAATCCCTTGCCCGCCGGCCGGTGCAGAGGAACACGGCGAGACACCTAGTATACGCCCGAAGCCGTTCCTCCTTGAGGCGCCCTTGAGCTAGTTGCCCCCTAGCCCTTCTGGCTCGAGCGTAGTGGTTGCACGCTCGCCCTCTTGTACTGTGAAGCTGTAAAGGCCCCGCAACCAACAGCATAGATCATTCACACACAAACACACAAAAGAATAGGTGTATAATGTCTATTATATACCCATTCTTGTGCTTGTGCTCTTAGGAAACAGTTTCTCTACTAGTGTTGTAAAAATGAGCGCTGTAGTCGAGGGTTTAGCGCTGAGTCGACGCTCACGAGCGTTAAAACACGTAGAAGACGCAAGCGTTTTAAGCGCCGACTCGGGCGTTTTTACAACACCATTCTCTATCTTTAGTCTTACCGCGTGCAATTGAGATATATCAAAAACAGAGTGAAAAGAAAAATATAATAAACATGGATATACAAGGTGTAACATAATAAACGCAAGACCTGAAAGTAGTTTGTTCTAAATCGGTCACTGAATTGGTCCAGCAAATTTTAATGTATCTTATATTTTTAAATTTGCAAAAAATGTTTATACTCCTTTAGTGCGGTATAAAAAATTAAATTTATTCTTGATTCATAGTAAGAAGAAGATTCCAAATGTATTTCTCAAAACGAAAACATACACGTACAAGTTTTATTGTAAATTGGGGTATAAAAGTGCTTTAAAAAAGGGTAAAAACGTTTAAATTTGAAAATTTGATTTTCGTTTTGAATTTATGAAGCAATTCTCTAATCGGGGTGTCTGAGGTCTTGCGTTTAGTATGTTACACCTTGTATATATATAGTCAGTTTTGGAAATTATTCAATCACTCTTTGGAAACTTAAAACACAAAAATAAACTGCGATGAATCCTTTATATCTTAATTGCATTTTAATTTTATCATTTTGATTTAAGGCGCTCGTAGCTCTGTACGACCGCGGTGTTCTTACCGATCACTAAAGTTAAGCAGCGTTCGACTTGGTCGGCCTGAGATGGGTGACCGTTGTGGCATTTTCATATTCGAGCTACCACTTAAGTTGGTAGTCGTTAAGGCAAGTTGAAAGCCTTATAGGCGGCTTGATAAGTTCCAACAGTAGGTGACCACAAACCTGCCTCCTCCAATCCGCACTGGGTCCGCCTGGTGGACCTGATCTATCTTACCTCGATTTGTGAGAGAAGGCCTTTGCCCGGCAGTGGGCAGTATAGTATATTTTTTATGCAACTCTGATTATGGTTTCGTTTTAAAATTTGTTTATCAGAATATAAAGGCGTATCCGCACTAGTCTGTCTCGCCGCTCGGGTATTGTACTTGATTGTGGCGCGCGTGTCGGCGAGCGGAATGCAAACTAAACTGTCCAGGGCTGTCACATGACCACGTATTATTATTATTATTACTTATTTTTCATGACAAAACCAGCTCATCAAACTTTAATACTGATTAACTGCTTTACAAATCAGCAAGTTATACAAACATTTGAATTAAAAATACAAAAATTTACTTAAACTGAAATGCTTTTTTCCCTATATTCTTCATTTTGTAAAGAGGGACGAAAAATAAAAGTTACCAATTTAATCGATCTATCTATATCATCGCACTATAACCCTAGCGGGGTAGGCAGAAGTACACAGTGCCAACAGGTTATTTTCTTACAGACCCCTCTGGTTTCTTCCACTCTCATAGTTCGTCTCATACACTCCCGCCGTTGACGGAGACTCTTGACTTGCCCTTCAGTTAAGACATAGTGTTCATAAATCGCACAATTAATACAATTTGTTATTTTTCAAACATTATACTATTGCTGCTACAAATCCACGGACAAATGGACAGGTGCAAATGTCAAAACGAAAAATAATAATGCCAGCTTAAGCTACGCTCTTAATAATAAAGTGTTATATTGGGATATTTAAAAAACATATACCTGATCATATGACGGACGATTTAGAGCAGTAGTTAAGAGCTTAAGCCATTCCGCCCACTTTGTCTAATAGTCGCGGGTCTGATTCCCGCACAGGACAAATCTTTGAGTGATCCACAATTATTTGTTTTGATCTGGGTATTTGTGTATGCGAATTTTCATATTTGTAAACGCACCCACGACACAGGAATAAATCCTAGTGTGGAGATACGTGTTTCTTAAAAAGAAAAAGAATGAAATAATATACCTATGCGGTAAATGTTTGCTTGTTTAAATAATCTGTTGTACAACAAAGAAGAAAAATAATTATGATCAAATACGAAATGCTAATCATTACTTATTTTAAATAAAATACTAATTTGTGTCACTTTACTTTGAAATCTTTTTTGTTGTTAGTTAATTTATCACTCTAATTTCTTTCATCATCATCATCATCATTTCAGCCTATACTTGTCCACTGCTGAACATAGGCCTCCCCAATCGCTTTCCAGCGTAACCGGTCCGATGCCACCTGCATCCAACGATTTCCTGCGATTTTCACAAGATCGTCGGCACTAATTTCTTTAGGCATCACTAATAAAGAATTAAAATGAATGTCTTTCATTACTGGCAGTGCTTATCAAAAAATAAATGTATCACAAAATTAAAATCTAGAAAACCTATTTTAATTTGATCAATTCATTTAACAAAAAATTATCTATAACATCGTTACTAATCATACAAGAAACTTTATCACAAAACTGAAAACCTACCATTGACAATTTTATCTCGAAATCTCATTTCAACACTCAAATCCGAAAGAATACGGTAAATACAAATGTAACATACATACATAATGTATTATACATACATTAATATAAATATCGAATTCGAAATCAAATCGAATTTGAAAATAAAATCGGTTACGTTGGCACCCCTGTGCTTATATCAGTGCGCACACATGTATAGCTCGTCCGGATATGCGCACACATACGCACTTAACGAATTAGGGTCGGTTCTATTCGGTGCTACAGGCAAAATGGTATAACTTGAGATTTTTGATTTTTAAATTAAATAAAAGAATTAAAGTACTGTGACGACTATATTCGTAAGGCGAGGATGTAGTGTGTATACTTATATTTCGGTACTAATCAAGGACGAAGCAACAGCCATTATACCGGGAAAAATCATTAACTTTGGACTGTTAATGATTTTTTTATAGCAGAATAGAAATGGCTTTGTCCAACCCAGGATTCGAGCTCAGGACCAAGATTGTCAGATATACTATGCGCCACTAGACCAACGAGACAAATTATTGTATAATCGAATTGAAACGTTGAAAAATACTGATAAATAACACAACAATGAAGGGAAAATTATTAGTACTGATTTACCCGTATTCTACAATTTTGTTAACTAAAACTAATTAAGAGATTTTTATATAAAAAAATATATTATAAATTATTTATTTTAAACTTTTGAAGAATTAATGCTGTAATTTTTTTAATCTCAGGATTACTAAATAATTAAAAAAAAAAACATGAACACCGTCACGCCTATATTCCCCAAGCGGGGGTGGCAGATGTGTTCTGTGTACACCCACTTTTCGCCGACGATGTTAGGTCCCATGTCATAGGGGGCGAGCCTATTGCCATATACCGAATTCCAGCCTCCGGACAGATACTGGGAATTTTTCAACAAAACTACATTTTTCCGACCTAGGATTTGAAGCCAGGACCTCGTGAAAGTGCACTGTTCGCCACTACACCAACGAGGCAGACCTTACATAATGACTATTTATATATAACAAAAAGAACTCCCAAAAAGGGGAGTTTATCGATTTTTTAGTTCTTTGATTACTGACAGGTAAATGGCACTTATTTCACTTTTAAATATTTTTTTTCCTTTGCTATGTCATTTTAAAATTGTATTACAGTACAGATAAAACAGTTTTAGGATTAAATGGATTGTATTTATAATTTGATGGAACCATTAAAGCTAACGGTAAAAAGGTAATGTCAATCTGTGAAAAATTGTGTGGATATTTGTCAACTTATTTAGGTATGTAATATTAATAACACAAACTGTTTTTGCTTCAAAAAAAAAAGAATATCTGAGCGTAGTCAGAAATAAAAACATTAAAAATTCATAATTTCTGACTTACTCAACTTCGTCTGTCGGCCGTCACCCGTTTTTTATCATATGCTAGGTGTCCTTACTTCGCGACTTCACATTGTTTAGGCGATATTTTTTACGTGTTTTACGTTAAAACATACAAAAAACGTATTAGATATACATACATATGATAAACTTAAGTAGGTACGCGTTTAATATGATTATTCTCGAAAAAATATTAAGTTTTATTATGAAATTCGTATTTTATTATTAACTAGTTGTACCCGCAACATCGTTCGCGTTATTTTCAGGCGTGTATTTTACACCTTTATGTTTTGTTGAGACAGAATGTAGCCTATGCCCTGTCCCTGGATCAATATTATGTCATTGCCGAATTTGATCAAATTCTGTTTAGAGAGATTTTCGAATTTATAGTATTAGTGTGGACATTCTTAAAACGGGGGATATCAGAAGTTTACTTTATACATTTCCATTTCCTCGAAATTGTAAGATTCCAATGTTAAAGGTCGTTATTAAAATGTTAAGTTCATCATAAAAATGATTTCTTATTTAAATATAGACCATCACGGTAACATTCTAAAAGAGGGGAACGGCAGAGATGTACTTTGTACTCTTAAATATGTTTTTTTTTAAATGTGGCCCCACATTTAGATTTATTACTGTGTCGTGAGTGCGTTTACAATCATTCACATACACAAATACCCAGACCGGAACAAATAATTGTGGATCACACAAATTTTGACCCGTGCGGGAATCGAACCCATGATTGTTAAACACAGTGGGCTTAAGCTCTTAACCACTGCGTTAAATCGTCCAAACTTCGCGGAGAATGCCAGTTCCCAACGAAATAGGGGGGCGATCCTATTGCAATTCCAGACACCAGACTGCCACTGAGCTTTTTTCATATAATCTGTACCCATGTCTGTTTGTTATCGATAAAGCTTGAAACCAGCGAGTCAGAACGATCCACTGAGGCTAAGAGTACTACAGATTACCAATAACTCTATATAATATATTAATAAAAATAACTGAGCTGTAAGATTTTCGATCAAAGACAACAGTTTTAAAAATAAAAATTAATAAAAAAATATTGACTATTTAGTTTTTACTAATTATTATAAAAAAAGTGTTGAATTCGCATCTGTTTATTGTGCATTGGGGATCAAATCTACGTACCTATATAGGTAATGCTTTTGCTTCTTAAAAAACATTTTGTCTGACCTAGGAGTCGAATCTTAGATCTCTTAATCGCTAGCTGTACCATACTCCACTGGACCCACAAGGAATAAAATTAAAAAAAATATCATAAGGGGCATTGTCGAAAACTGCCCCAGAACCAACAAACATTTGACCCATGCCATCATTATTTATCTCTTTTATTAAAATAATGGCAATTCTCCGTATCTAACGGACAATTTGCAATCTAAAACGAATATTTCAAAGTACTGTAAGTACATCTATCGAAGTCTCCGACGTCTTTACTGAATGTCAACACACAAAATAACCTCATATGTATTAACGGCTACTGAATTATAACCTCAAAATCTAATACTTTTTGTGCAATATTGCGATTCCCCCGCTTGTCCGTTTAATAATAAAGGCCTTAAGAGAAATTATGGGTGATTTGAAATCATACAAGTATTTTTTCATTGCTGTTGGTTCTGGGGCAAATCATGTATGGGCGCAGAACAATGCCCTTTTACCGTTTTATATACTTTAAAAACCCTTTTACATCAGGCACGTTGTTAAAATGTGGGTGTACCCAGTATACCTATGCCACTCAAATTAAGGAATAAAGACACGAATCTGCTTGAAACTCTAATTAACTTTTAATATGGTATAAATATTAAACCGATGTTATCCTTAAAAATTTCGTTGGTACATGGACTATGGCTGGATTTGTTTGAATGTGTAACAGTGCTCGTGTGTACACGCCCGCCCACACACACATAGGTAATTTGTTGATCTCGAAACCTTTAGGGTTATCGCTTGAAATAAATTAATTAAAATTTAAAATTATGTTTTTGTTTTTGACTGCCTCGTTGGTCCAGTGGCAAAGCGCATCGCTTTGTGATCACGAGGTGCTGGGTTCAAATCCTAGGTCGGATAAATGTACTTTTTCTAATGAAAACTTCCCAGTATGAGTCCGAAGTCTGGAATTGTGCCCGGTCGTCGAAAACTGGGTACACTCAGTACACCTTTACCACCTCCGCTTGGGGAATATAGGCGTGACGGTGATAGTCTAATTTTTGTTTTTGGAATCCACCTTTATGGAGTCATTTATCTTATGGTTGACAGTTGATCTATCATTAATATCTCAAAAGGATAGTCTCCTAAGGGTTTTATAAAATAGCCGACAGAGCGCGACGGGAGCTCGACGTAAACGCTCGGCTGCGTTCGATTGTTCGATTCTGTGTGCCGTTTCCCGTACATTTCAGTACATTACAACTCCCCAAGCCGCGCCTATGTCGCGCTGAGTCGGTTATGTGGCGAAACCTTAAGACCGTTTTTCTGTAGCTTCAACGATCAAGGTAGTCCCCTTTACTGGCCTGTCCAAAAACTCCTCCCTTTATATCTTTATCATTTGCAGGGACCTTATTTGCTATGACCAATTAAACTATTATCTTTGTGAAATGATCGCTTCTTGGTATTCCAGTGGCATAGAGAATAGACATGGCAAAAGTGTCTCCTTGTTCAGATTCAATCATTTGTATCTGAAACAATGCAAAGAGTCGAATTCCAATATGACTCATTTAGAACATTTGAATGAGCTAAATTAGTCAGCAGTCGGCCCACCGACCGACATCGCTTCGTGTATTCGTTCGTTCTGTGAGACGACAAGTTTAGTGAATGTAAGATTGAGATTCAGTTCCAGATTGGAATGAGTTATGAAGCATTTTGGGTGTTCTGTAAGGTTAGCGCCTTTGTATATTGACTGGTGAATATAAGATCGAGATTCAGATACAAATGAGGTATTTTTTTCTGTACAACTGTTTCCAATCTTGTAGTTCTCGTTCATGTTTCATCAAGCAATCGATCAATCATGTTTAATATCACTATCAATATCAGTAAAGATCGAAACATGTCTAGAGAATACATTACCTGATTATAACACGAAGTTACTGTAACGCGGTTAAGTGTTTTTTTCCTCCGTTCTCAAGGGGTCAAATGATACACTTTGCGATCACGAGGCCCTGGGTTCATAGATAATATCAGACAAAAATGCAATTCTTCTTTGGAAAGAATTCCAGTATCGGATCAGAGTCTGGCATTATGCCCGGTATATGGCTCGCCCCCTATTACATGGGACCTAAAATGATCCGCGAAAAGGGTGTACACAGTTTTCTTTTGCCACCCCAGTTTGGGGAATATAAGAGTGACGGTTCTTAAAAACCACGTTGTCAGAGCTTACAAATTGAACCCAAGTTCTCACGATCGCCACATACACTATGACATATTAGACCACTGTATCTTTTAAAAAATATCTCGAATACAGCAAACATCTTCAACTTATTACCATTAATTATAATAATCCACAGCCCTGACCCCGCACTCACGAATGCGCCGTACACGCGCACTCACACACACATACGGACATATGAAACCGAATGCTTGTCAAACTAAATGGATACGGTATGTAGGGATGTTACCGTTCAAGGAGTATTCTCGATAGAAAATATCATTGCAAAATTTTTTATGTTTGGTTTAATATTTCTACGTGAAATTTGAGTGTTCTTTGGAGAAATCTGCATGCATTTATTTATTGACACAACATATATAAATATAGTTTTAATATCAGGAAATAAATTATATAAAATACTCTGTATTCTCTGCCTACCCCGCAAGGGATCTGGCGTGATGATATAGATAGATAGAAATTACAAAAAATACTGGAGTAATAATCAAGGCTTTTTTATATGTTAAAACTATAACACTGAAGGAACTATAAATATGGGGACAAAATAATAAGTTAAAATTTATAAAAAAAAAACAACAAATTTTACTTTAAAAGAGTATAGTTATAATACATAATCTGATACATAGATAAAAGAAAATCAGAATGAAGGTGTAAAATAACTCTAAAGGTTTCGCCACATAGCCGACGTAGCGCGACGGGAGCGCGACGATGGCGTGGCTTGGGGTGATGTAAAGAAATGAACTGGACATGCCACACAGCGCAGCCCCGTTCGGCGCGACGGCAAACGTCACAGCAAACGTAGCCGAGCGCTTCCGTCGCGCTCCCGTCAAGCTCCGTCGGCTATTTGACCAAACCCTTAAGTGTTTTGTATGATAACTTGCGTTAAATATAACAGGCGAGGACGATCTTTAGTTTTTTAATTATTTAATACAATACTTATGAAAAAAACCTTCACGCTTTCATTCCCCAAATGGGGATTGTAAATGTGGACTGTGTTTAATTTTCTTTAGGGGGACGTATCCTTATATCGCGCAAATTTCTATACTTCAGATTGTTATTGAGAATTTGTCAGTAGAAAATAGAACGCATTTTTTTAGATCGATTAATTTAATTAAAATTTTATAATCGCTTTTCTTTTATAGTAAAAGTCCAGGATTATCTGCACAAAATGTTGGTAGAATCATCTTAACTATAATACGTTATATGAATGTATTGTATGTATGTGTATATGTATTGTAAGTATTTTTTTATATAAAACGTAGTATATATAATACATTATATTTATTTTTAAGGTATGTAAGGAAAGAGCCTGTTGGAACTCTGTACTCTCTGCCTTCCCCGTAAGGGATCTGGCGTGATGATATAGGATAGAAAAGGATATTTATTTTTCACAACCACACTTTTTTTCTCTTTATCCTTGTGTAGCTTTCGCTCCTGCCTCACTTTTTCTGCATCACTCGAAGGTTGACTGGTAGAAAATGCCTAAGGCATTAAGTCCGCCTTTGTACCACTAGTGCATAAAGAATAAATAAATAAATAAATAATGAGTCTACGTAACCGGGGAGCGTGTATGAGACGAACTATGAGAGTGGAGGAAGCCAGAGAGGTATGTAAGGAAAGAACCTGTTGGAACTCTGTACTCTCTGCCTATCCCGCAAGGGATCTGGCGAGATGATATAGATACATAGATAAATAATGTTTTTTATTGTAATAATTGCAAAACTAAACTTTACGTTTGCAAAATAAAAACCAAATACCATTTCAAAACACATCATGTCAGTGCATGAAATCTAAATGTAATTTAAGGATATAAATTAATTATTGTTTTCTTTTATTTCTTAACTTATATTCTCCTACTGATGGGCAAGATCTCCTCCAATTAGGGGGAATAAAGGTATTATTCAGGTACACAATAAATAATAACAGTATTAATAAATAATCTATCTATATAACAACGTCATATCGTCATCGCGGGGTAGGCAGAGTACAGAATTCCAACAGGTTTTTTTCCTTACAGACCTCTCTGGATTCCTCCACTCTTACTTTGTTTCATACACGCTTACTGGCTACGGAGACTCTTGACTTTCCCTAAATAATTATAATCTATTAATCCGTCTATACTATCACTTCAGATTCTTTGTTGATGATTATAATAAGAACAAAAATTAATGTATATGTCGTTTAAAAATAAGAAAATGTTCTTCTTCTTCTGCTTCAAGTTATGGCTTCACACTAATTATAAGTGTATTTTGCCAGTGTCCAGTGAGATATATAATCGTGTTTGTTTAAATTAATTCGACTCCCGATGTATTTGATGACAACGATGATAATAAAATTAATGAAGTAAGCGGTGGATACTTTACATACCAAAACTCGTAAGAAAATGTTTATCGATGTCGATATATTTTTTCCCAGCACTACCCCGTTGCGGAGGTACTCTCGTATTATTATTAGCGGGGATAAGCCTAGTGCACACTGTACTGTTGTGTTACAACCATTATTTTGTTAAAACTAGACTTTATAAAATATATTAAATTAATTTTGATTGTCTCGTTGGTCTAGTAGCGAATGATGCGCGTTGTGATGACGAGTTCCTGAGTGCGAATCCTAGGTCGAACAAATGTAGTTTTATGGAGTATGGAGAAGTCTGTTATTACATGGGACCTAACATTGTCAGCGAAAAGTAGGTGTTTAACACTTCTGCCACCCTCGCTTGGGGAATATTCCCCATTCGCATACGCCTATATAGGCGTGACGGTGTTTTCACATTGGTAACAAAAGTGGTAACATTGATAAGAGATATTCGTAGCGCTGTGCGACCGCGTGTTTTAGCGACCACGAAGGTTAAGCAGCGTTCGGCTCGGTTGCTCTGAGATGGGTGACCGTTTGTGGCATTTACATATTGACATAGTGGTATCCTACCGGGTCTATCTATAGCTAGTGACCCCAGGAGACCCTATAAGTACTAAAAAGAATTATCAAAATCGTTCAAGCCGTTTAGGAGAAGAATTACGTACACACTGACACTGGATTTTAAGTTGTACTAGCGACCCGCCCCGGCTTCGCCCGGGTGAATTATACACCTCTATCCTCTTGAACCACTCCTTTCATTGGTGAAAGCTGTATGAAAATCCGTTTGGTAGTTACCATTTCTTAACACATCATATCAGTGCATGAAATCTAAATGTAATAAAACAAAATAATTTAATTATTGTTTTCTTTTTTTCTTAACCTCCCACTCCCGCTTCATATTCTCCTAGATCTCCTCCAATTAGGGGATACTTTTATTCAGGAACACAATAATAAAAATCTTTCTATATCACCACGCCAAATCCCTTGCGTGGTAGGCAGAGAGTACAGAGTTCCAATAGGTTCTTTCCTTACATACCTCTCTGGCTTCCTCGACTCTCATAGTTCGTCACAACACGCTCGCCGGTTACGGAGACTCTTGACTTGTCCTTCAGATAAGACAAGGTCTATTTGGTCATGGTAAGAGTCTAACTCAGCTTATTGAGTGTTTAGAATTTTTAATTGCAGACTCCGGTTATTGAATGGAATAGTTTACGTGGGAAGGAGATTATGCCGCTCCACCTACTGTGTCTAAAAGTCGCGAGTTCGATTCCCGCACGGGACAAATCTTAGTGTGACCCACAATTATTTGTCTCGGTCTGGGTATTTGTGTATGTGTATATTCACACACACACCGTCACGCCTATATTTCCCAGCTGGGGTGGCAGAAGTGTACTGAGTACACCCACGTTTCGCCGACGATGTTAGGTCCCATGTAATAGGGGGCGAGCCTATTGCCATATACCGGGCACAATTCCAGACTCCGAACTCATACTGGGAATTTTTCGTTAGAAAAACTACATTTGTCCGACCTAGGATTTGAACCCAGGACCTCCTGATCACAAAGCGATGCGCTTTGCCACCAGACCAACGAAGCAGTCAGTATGTGTATATTCATGTTTCTAAACGCATCCACGATACAGGAATAAATACTATTGTGTATTCGTGTAGTAATTTTTCATTAGTATCAGGCCAATAAAGCACTAACTAAAATTATTTTTTTATTCATCTACCACCGGATCGGAACGCGGCCTCCACTGTGAAGATCCGGCGAGAAACTCAGCGGGCTAGTATTTTAACTCAATTATTCGACTGGCCTTTTTGAAAACCATTTTTTTTTACAATATTAGTATACTAGGAACTCAGTATTAGTATACAATGGTTAGTAATTGTTAATTAAGGAACTGCTGAAACCCAATCTGTTTTATCGTCAAGATATCGTGTCTACCGTCGAAGGTTTTATCTTCATACGGAACACAACTCAGTGTAATTCAGAAATATTTATTTCGGTCGTAGTAATTGTGAATGCGAATTTCATAGTTTAGGTAAAAAAAGCAGTGATAGCCTAGTGGTTAGAACCGTTGGACTACAAAGTCAGAGGACTCGCGTTCAAATCAGACACGCACCTCTATCTTTTCGAGATAAAAATTAATTGTCACTTGCTTTAACGGTGAACGAAAATATCGTGAGGACACCTGCATGCGTGAGAGTTTCTCGAAGGTGTGTGAAGTTCGCCAACCCGCACTGGGTCAGCGTGGTGGACTATGGCCTAAACCCCTATCAGTTTGAGAGGAGGCCCGTGCCCAACGGTGGGACAGTTTCTTAACAGGGCTAATATTATATTATAGGTAAAAAAATAAACAAGAATATATATTCTCCAAGCGGGGGTGGCAAAGGTGTACTGTGTACACCACACTTTTCGCCGAAGATGTCAGGTCCCATATAATAGGGGACGAGCCTGTTGCCATATACCGGACACGATGCTAGACTTTGGACCGATACTGGGATTTTTTCGATAGAAAAATGTTCCAGTTTTAGGTATTAAACAAAATTGAGTAATCACTACTACTATTTTCCGCCAAAAGCGAGAATTACTTATGTAAGTTATAAAAAAGTGGAGCCATTTTGAACCGGCATCAAATTTACCACGTTTTTTTAACGTTGAATGTTGGTATTAACACAATCTGAGTTATGAACAGACTCAACAAGATATAGAACTGCCAATTAAAATAAAGTGATCCTCAAGAAAAACGAAAAAGTTTTTTAAAACGGATGCAAATAATTTAAAGCGATTATAATATTTTTCACATACCATCGGTAGTGACAGTTCTAAGTGCCAAACGAAATTACTATTTAATTCAGTGGTATTAAGGTATAAAGTATAAGGACTAGTGTCGCCCATAGCTCGATATTCGTACTACTCTTTCATCGTTTGCTGGTTATATTTGACATTCAGTAAGACTATAGACAAATAATATTAAAGACAAACATCAATTTGACGTGTATTGTATCAAATACATGGTAGTGTGTGTAATGTTTTTTTCATTGATTTAATATATGTTTTATGCATAATTTAGAAAAAAATATTAGTAATCTGCACTCCTTTTCGATATAAACTATAAGTGTGGGAAATTTCATACTCCTCCGTTCGCACAATTTTCAAATGTTCAAATTTAAAATGTGTGCAAAGTTTTTGCTTCACGTATTAATATATAGATAAAAAACGGGTCATGACTCTTATTGCCATTGAATGAAGTATAATTTTCTTTGACACTTACAACTGTCACAGTACCCTTCCTTCATGAAAAATATCGTACTATAGAAAGAATTAAAATAAATTGAAACAAAAAACGGTTAGAGCATGCAATATAACCACACCGTCACGCCTATAATCCCTAAGCGGGGGTGGCAGGGGTGTACTTAGTACACGTTTCGCCGACGATGTTAGGTCCCATGCAATAGGGGCCAAGTCTATTGCCATATACCGGGCACAATTTCAGACTTCGGACTAAAACTGGGAAGTTTTCGTTAGAAAAACTACATTTGTCTGACCTAGGATTTGAACCCAGGACCTCGTGGTCACAAAGCAATGCGTTTTTTTTTTTAAAAACGTAGCCCCACAGTAGGAGTTATTCCTGTGTCGTGAGTGTGTTTACAAACATGAAAATTTATATACACAAATACCCAGACCGGAACAAATAATTGTGAGTCACACAAATATCTGTCCCGCGCGGGAATCGAACTCGAAACGGGACAGATATCGACAGATGTCGGGCACTTAAAAACTAATAAAAATCTTTAAAAAAAACTGACTTTAAAAAGCAAATAATAAATATTTGAAGTCGGTGCCAAGTAACCGACTTTTTTTTATAAGAGGGAAAATGCCTAACGCATATCCCCGGGCCGAGGGCACGGGGCGGGTAGTTATGTGGGGCTTGCACCCACTAAAACCCCTCGCCGTCCCACGTGCCGGGCCACAGGAATCGTCACCAGCATGACCTCTGTGGCACCGGCGGCATCTAAAAGACTCCTCAGCGATATAAAAGGTGTAACATAAATAACGCAAGAACTGAAAGTCCTCGTAGCTTGTTCTAAATAGGCAACTGAATTAATTCCAACTATTCTTAATGTATCTTAATACGTTTTTTTTTTATTTGCAAGAAATGCTGTTACTCGTTCAGTTTGCTATATTAAACAAATTTTAATTATTATACAAATCAATACGACTATTTTTAATGCATTTCTAATATGCACACAAAAATACAAATTTCTTGGTTAATTTGAGTACCAGAGAGCTTAAAAAATGCTAGTAAACTCCTTAAAATTGGAAGTTTGATGTTCGTATTGCATTTGCGAAGCAATAATCTAATTAGTGTGTCTGAGGTTTTTCGCTATATATGTTCACCTTGTATACGAATAAATAAATATAATCAATTGCCCAGTCTATAAGTTTCGTTGCACTGCACACGACCAACCAAAGTCAAACACAGGAGTTTGTGTTTGTGTGTGTGCAAACACGATAAGCGATACATGGACAGACCACGATAAAATGGCTACAATGATTCTTAAATGATTATTATTATTTGGTTACTTCATACGATAAAGGATTATAATTAAACTTAAAAGTAAACATATTTATTTTTATATAACTTAAAAGTAAATATTATGTTATACGGTGGTTCGGGCATAGAAAGAATGACAAAACAGAGATACAATGTGAAAGTGGAAGGATGTAGGTACCGGAGAAGACCTAGACAATCTTACCATGACAAAACAGACCGTGTCTTATCTGAAGGGCAAGTCAAGAGTCTTCGTAACCGGCGAGCGTGTATGAGACGAACTATGAGAGTGAAGGAAGCCAGAGAGGTCTGTAAGGAAAGAACTTGTTGGAACTCTGTACTCTCTGCCCCCGCCAGGAATTGGCGTGATGATATAAATGATGTAGATACTCATAAACTCAAGTAAATAGTAGTACAAGTAAATAACTATGACGAAGGAAAAAAAGAAAAATAAGTTTGTCTCATTTATTTCTTTATTACTATCTCTTTATTATTTTTGTCATGTTGATAGAATTGATGTCCTTTTTTTTGGGTTGAACAATGGAGAAAGCGCGAGAGGTCTGTATGAGGACTAAGACATCTTCTAAGGAAAGGACCTGTTGGAACTCTGTATTTTCTGCCTTCCTCGCAAGGGATCTGGCGTGATGATATATATATAGATATATAAAATCAGAATGTTTTTTTATTCATCTATCTATCTATCTATAACCTCACGCCAGATCCCTTGCGGGGTAGGCAGAGAGTACAGAGTTCCAACAGGTTCTTTCCTTACATACCTCTCTGGCTTCCTCGACTCTCATAGTTCGTCTCATACACGCTCGCCGGTTACGGAGACTCTTGACTTTTCCATCAGATAAGACTCGGTTTATTTGGTCGTGGTAAGATAGTCTAGGTCTTCCCCGGTACCTGCATCCTTCCACTTTCACATTGTATATCTGTTTTGTCATTCTTTCCTCTGGCATTCTTTCTATATGCCCGAACCAACGGAGCATGCCCTTTCTCATCTTTACACCGATACTATCTTTCATACCTACTCGCTGTCTTACTATGCTGTTGCTAATGCGGTCGGTCAGCTTCACTCCGCACATCTTCCGCAGAGCTCGCATTTCTACCGCATTTATCCTACTTTCATTTTTTTATTCATGTATACTATTACAGTATTTATGAATCGTCCGAAAAGTAACAAAGACTACCGGAAATCGGATAATCATTCCTGTGGAGAAGAAAGGCAAGAAACTCAACGGTTACTCTTTTAAAATAGATAGACCCAATTTTTTAATGATTGAAGTCTTTGGTTCGAACCTGAGTCGGACAATATGTAATTATTCTATACCAAAAATTTTCAATGCCGATCTGGCGTCTGGCATTGTGCCCGGTGTAATACGAATAGGCTCGCCCCCTATTATTTTAGCACCTAACATCGTCGCCTGATGGTGTTTATTTTATTTATTTAAAAAATAATAATCAGACATATCCGCGGTTAAAAACTAGTTATGCACATGTTTTTGTATGCAAAATGTGCGAGTGGGACCGACTGTCGGCGTGGGAGTAAGACGCCGATACACAGACAAAGACGTGTGAGCGAGACGGGTATATAATTAAAAGTTTTGTCGCAGCGCCTTTCCGAGGGTATGGTTCGGTTAGACAAGAAAATATATGGAGTCGTTGTTATATCAAATATGAATTTAATTTATTGTGTTTGTATTATTAGTTGAAAAATAATATAAACTGTATTCTTCATTAAGTTATGGCTTCACACTAATTTTAAGTGTATTTCTCCGATGACGGACGATTTAGCGCAGTGGTTAAGAGCTTAAGCTGCTCCACCCACTGTGTCTAATAGTCGCGGGTTCGATTCCCGCACGGGACAAATCTTTGTTTGATCCACAATTATTTGTTCCGGTCTGGGTATTTGTGTATGTGAATTTTCATGTTTGTAAACGCACCCACGACACAGGAATTAATCCTAGTGTGGAGCTACGTTTTAAAAAAACAAAATTCCAGTCCGAAAAATCCCAGTATGAGTCCGGAGTCTGGAATTGTTCTCGCTATATGGTAATAGGCTCGCCCCCTATTACATGGCACCTAACATCGTCGGCGAAACGTGGGTGTACCCAGTACTCCTCTGCCACCCCCACTTGGGGAATAAAGACGTGGCGGTGTGTACATAAAAAAATAGCAAAGAATTATTAACAAAACGGGTGTAAATAAAAAGAAATATACATACTTTTTATATTGAATCACTATGGTACATCAGATAATATTATTTCAAGAATAAAATATTAAGAACCCACAAATGACTTACACCTCGAAATAATAAGGTACGTAGGAACAAAAAATGAGCGAAGTATCTACATATTAATACGTGAAGCAAAAACTTTGTACACATTTTTACGAAAATTGCGCGGACGGAGGAGTATGAAATTTCCCACACTTATAGTTTATATAGAAAAGGAGTGCACAATGCTAATTTTTTTTTTAAATTATGCATAAAACATACATTAAATCAATGAAAAAAACATTACACACACTACCATGTATTTGACACAATACACGTCAAATTGATGTTTGTCTTTAATATTATTTGTCTATAGTCTTACTGAATGTCAAACATAACCAGAAAACGATTAAAGAGTAGGTCAAATATCGACCTATGGGCGACCACTAGTTTATAATTAATATAGTATTTTCGCGTGTGTAAAAAGTAGTAGAATAACGCCGTAGGTTAATTTTCACTCGTTTATATAAGAAAAAATAATAACTCAAAGAACATGCTTCGATTGACAGGTAGAAAATATTTGTAACCAAAGTGAATTGAATGAAATTACCCTTATTGTTATTCCGGTTTGTAAACGAACGACAACAAATGCTTTATCGTCAGTTCTGATACAATAATATTAAATCTGCCTATAGTATCCCAATGCTGGCAAAGACTTCGAGGTGAAGGAGATCTGAAAAATTAAAAAAAATGCAGCTCTCCGTGGATTTAGACAATTAAAAGGGTTAATCGCACTTCGTTTCCTTGACTCGTTGGTCTGACTGCCTCGTTGGTCTAGTGGCAAGGCATATCACTTTGTGATATCGGTGGGTTCAAATCCTAGGTTGGAAAAATGTAGTTTTTCTATCGAAAAATTCCCAGTACGAGTACGGAGTCTGGAATTGTGCCCGGTATATGGCAATAGGCTCGCCTTCTATTAGATGGGACCTAACATCGTCGGCGAAACGTAGGCGTGACGGTGTTTCCTTGAATTATAATTTAATTAGCTTTAATACGGTTAACGGGGAAACGAGTGTATTACGAAGATTATGCATGATGGGGTTATTTCCTCGTGGTTTTAGCAGAGCAGCTGGAGTAAGAAGACACGCTGATTCGAGATGTTCTTTACTCGCTGTTCCAGCCGAGAAGGGCTCAAAATTTCCGTTACCCACAATTTCTACAATTTTAAAATCAGTGTTGGCACCATTTATATTATAAATTAAACATAAACTTAAATCGAAGTATTACATATTCGACTTTTAATTATTATGCAAAATAAATCAATGAATGTAATCGAAATGAGTGATCGTCCCGCTGATCCTTTTGGTTGTAACTAGTGACCAAAATTTGTTTTATTTATATGTTTTTTCTTGTATCTCGTTTTTTCTTTGTTCACCCACAAATAATACCAAATAACTCAACTAAATTAGTTTCCGAATCGAGTCGACTAGTTTATTTTATATTTTAAAGCTACATGATGTTTAAGCAGCTCCACAGTTGTCTCTGTTCCGTTTTTACGAGAATATATTTCGATGAGTTCCGTTTATACCCTCTTTACCCAACTGCAAACAGTGAGGTGCCGTCTTTACTTATATTTTTATTCTTTATGAAAATACACTGGTAATCTACCTATCTGTATCATCACGCCAGATCTCTTGCGGAGTAGGCAGAGAGTGCGGAATAGTAATACCTGCGTAAATCGCTGCATTGCTTTTAATCACTGAAAAACTGACGAATGAGTTACTTCAATTTTGGCTAATTTATGTATTTAAACTCTATCTATATCATCACGCCAGATCCCTGGCGGGGTAGGCAGAGAGTTCCAACAGGTCCTTTCCTTACATACCTCTCTGGCTTCCTCCACTCTCATAGTTCTTCTCATACACGCTCGCCGGTTACGGTGACTTGATTTGTCAAGACTCGGTCTTTTGAAATAATGTAACATATATAATACTAACGACTCGCCCCGGCTTCGCACGGGTGAATTATTTACATAAACCTTTCTCTTAAATCACTCCGTTTATTGGAGAAAACCGTATGAAAATCCGTTCGGTACTTATTGAGTTCATCGGGTTCAGACAGACAGACGCGGCGGGGGACTTCGTTTTAAAATATGTCGTAATTATAATTAGAGATTTGATTTACTTAGTACCCGATTTAGGACAAACTACTTTCAGATATTGCGTTAATTATGATACCATTGTTACATCTATATTATCTGCTATTTTGCAATCTCCCAGGGTAACATCAGCATAGCCGACCCCTGGACTGTTGTACAGGGCTTTATAGAGCAACTGCTGGTGTGGTCGTCCATCAACCGAATCAGAACCGGAATCGCAAGGTGCAATTTTTATTTACACAGGTGGCGTCACTGAATCTCCTTACAGTGACTGGAGACTTACTGCAGACTATCCAGCACATAGTGGGGCCACTAGGAAATTTAGCGAAGGATTCGAGGGGCTGCACCAGCAGACACCAGAGGCTAAACAATGGATCCACTCTGACATAAAAATTTGATCGTATGTCGCATTATTGAAAGAACATCGCCATACGATTTTGATTTTTACAATCAATAAACTCTGACACTACTGAATTGATTTAAATAATTCCTTCACCATTTAAAAAGCTATATTATCCAGATCTAACAAAGATCCGCTAGGTGGCGCTGTTGTCGTACGAAGCCGCGGAAAACTGCTAGTGTTGTACATAAGGAATTCCAGAGAGCTTAGCATGAAAACATTGACGTTGGCGTGACACTAGCGAGTTTATATGCTATCCTTGTTACCCTTCAAATTTACTAAATAAACACAAATTTACTAATAGTGATAGCACGGTTATTCGCTAGAGTTACGTTACCATTGTCGAAAATTGCCCCAGAACCAACAAACATTTGACCCATGCCATCACTTTTTATCTATTTTATTAAAATAATGGCAAATATCTGTATCCAACGGACAATTTGCAATCTAAAACGAATTTTTCAAAGTATTATAAGTACTTATATCGAAGAAGCCGACATTTTCTGAATGTCAACACACAATATAACCTCAAATGTACTAATGGCTACTGAATTATAACCTCAAAATCTAATACTTTTTGTGCAATATTGCGATTACCCCGCTTGTCCGTTTAATAATTAATGCCTTAAGAGAATTTATGGGTGATTTGAAATCATACAAGTATTTTTTCATTACTGTTGGTTCTGGGGCAAATTCTGTATAGGCGCAGAACAATGTCCTTTCATGTTATTGCCATACGGGGCAGATTTCCAAACTCCGAACAGTTATTGGTAACTTTTTGATAGAAAAATCCTCAATATCACTTTGTTTCATAGTTTCCAATTCACGACATCACGACTGCTAACATTACGCCACTAGACGAACGAGGCATTAACGACGACATAATTTGTATAATAAATTATTTTAATTATTGATCATTAATCAAGGATATAAAATAAATAATACATTGTGAACTTTAAGTCAAGTTAAACACACAAGGAAAATTGATTTAAAATACTATAAAATACGTGGCTATTATATTTATCTATATCATCATGCCAGGCTCCTTGCGGGGTAGGCAGAGACTACAGAGTTCCAGTCATCATCATCATCTCAGCCTGTACTCGTACACTGCTGACCATAGGCCACGCTCGCTTTCCAGCGCAGCCGGTCTGATGCCACCTGCATCCAACGACTCCCTGCGATCTTCACAAGATCGTCGGTTTATCTGGCAGGCGGCCGTCTCGCGCTGCGCTTTCCAATACGTGATCTAGAATCTTTCTGCCCCAAAGCCCGCCCGATCTTCGCGCAATGTGGCCCATTGCCAATCCAGCTTACTAATCCTATGGACTATGTCGGAATACAGAGTTCCAGTAGGTGGTATCGAATCATTTATTTAGTATAAATCCTGCGGGGTTACTTACAAATCGACAATATTAAATTTTTCTATAATATACTAATCAGCCATCGGATTGCATCGCAAATTCCACTGACAAAATCTGGCGAAACTTAAAGGGATGTCTTTGTTATTTAATTCTCTTTCTTTTTTTTTCTTTCTGTTCCTTTTAATCATATTTTATAGTACAATGTTTAAGTTACAGTTAAATAGTTTACGATCTAGCTCCAGTGTGATGCCTTACGACCGAGAAGTGAGACGTTATTTTTCAAGAATACAAAGTTCCAATAAGTTCTTTACTTACATGCCTCTCTGGCTTCCTCCACTCTCATAGTTCGTCTCATACACGCTCGCCGGCTACGGAGACTCTTGACTTGTCCTTCAGATAAGACGGTCTATTTTGTCGTGGTAAGATAGTCTAGGTCGTCCCCGGTACCTATATCATTCCAATTAATAAAAAAATATTAATAAATACTGTCCTCTGTATTTTCATCTCTCTATGCCTATTAGGTTTGCTGTAAGAAATCTCAATTTTGAGTTAAGCTCGCCTTTGTACATAAACTTTCCTATCTTATTGTTATTATAATTAAACGTGTACAATAAAGAATAAATAAATAAATAAACGTAACCGTAGTGTGAACGTGTACTAAACAGCAATTTCATCCAAATGGATACGACACGCAGCACGATCACACTACCCGAAATATTATTCTGTAATTATTATTATTATTCAATCTGCACTGGGTCCGAGTTATAGGAATATGTAAACCAAAACCAACTATAGTCTACTTTTCGATGTTGTTAACTCAATAAAGCAAAAACGGCTGAAAGGGTTTCGATGAAATTTGGCACACATCTCGTAGTTTATTATCTGGATTAACACACAGGATACTTTTATCCCGGAAAAATGTAAGACTCCTGTCTAAAGGCAATGCGGACGAAGTTGTGATCAGAAACTTGTGAATAATACATGCCAATCTTTTTTAATCTGTTCTTCCAGTTCCGGGGTCTCTCTCTTTGGTTGTCTGTCTGTAGTATTCAATATGAATACAGTGCTAATTTAATACTAGATACAATAGATTACGTGTAATCCGGTATTTTTCTGATTAAATATAAAAGTAATTCAAATCAAACAAACAAGCCGACGGTATATTATAAATATTCATTTACATACCTATTGAAATTTACATTTATTCGCAGAAGATGCCATTTTATTCAAATTTTTATGTATATCTAACCTGATCTATAGGCGTGATACACGTTTTGATACTCGTTTTCATACTAAAATTAACCTAAAAATAAAAAATAATTCAAAAAATCGTCCGAAGTTTAAAATAAAACAACATTATTTTCGCCCCGTGCGATAACGCTGACCCGAACGCCGGTTGCCTCGGCAAATGAATGTATACGGTGCTTGTACACACAATACTGATGAAATGAATAATTAAAATTATTATTCCACTTATACAAGGATCTTTTAGCCCGCTGTCAAAATCGAAACTAACGCTGTCATCAAGTGAAATGTCACTTCATGACAATCGAAGTTACCGTTTGCTATGAAATTTAACTAAGTATATTTATTAATCGATTTCAAAAAGGAGGAGGTTGTATGTTTGTAGCGACCCCTATACATCGCTACATAGTTGCAAATACCTACCAATAGATGGTGCTGACGATTCGCCATACATGTCTAGAACGCGATATAAGAGTGCGCACGACGTGTAACATATATACTAGCCCCCGACAACAACTCTCTCGAACCTATTCGCGCCTTTATTAAAAAGGCGTCAACACGTCACTTCGCGAACGCATCTACCCATGCGAATCCGTTAATCGTAGCGTATGAAAATATCTTGCTTAGTTAAGGAGTTCCTGTGGCTTCTTTCCGGCTCCATCATCAGACCTTGGACACCGAGTATAAATTACTCGTCAAGACAACTCCAACGAGCCCAAACACGGTGAGGTTATATTATGTGGTTACGTGATGCCATTGGCCACCTTTCGGCTTCATCTTCAGACCCTGAACACTATCTGGTTGTAAAGTACTCGTCAATACCTATCTAACAAGCCTAAACTCGAGGGGGTTACATTTAATAATTCACATGTTCCTATGGCCACCTTCCGACTCCATCATCAGCTCCATGGTACCACATTATTGCATTGTCATTGAACTCACATATGCATGCCAAATTTCAGGTCAATAGGACAACCGCGAGTGCTTGAAAAATGGATCAAAAGGTTTGAACCGGAAAGACAGACAGACATACGAACATTGCAAGTTGCATGGCGACTGTCATGAAGTGACTTTGTGTGTGTGTGAATGATCTACGCTGTTGGCCGCGGGGCCTTACAGCTTCACCGGACAAGAGGGAGAGCGTACAACCACTACGCTCGAACCAGAAGGGCAAGGGGGCAACTAGCTCATGGGCGCCTCAAGGAGGAACAGCCTCGCCTTGGGCAGTCGCTATGGGGGAGGGCGTATACTAGGTGTCTTGCCGTGGTGCTCTGCACCGGCCGGCGGGCGAGGGATTCTTCGCCCTCGCCGGCGAGGTCGGATCATGAAGTGACATTTCACTTAATGATAGCGTCAGTTCCGTTTTTGTCCGCGGGCCAAAATATCATTGTCGGGCTGTACACTTTCCGTCGGTCACGTGGAAAACTGGACTACGTACGTCGGAGTCAAATAATTTTCAGCCATTATTCGTGATGTTATATACCTAAATAATTATTATATTTTTCCTTCTGTACAAAGGTCGCGACTTTGAGTCGTATTTTGTAACACTTGAACAAATATAAGACGTTTTCTGTTTAATTTTATTATACGAGTACCTATAAAACTTATCTTAATAACTTAAATCGCACGACCGTTTTGGCGGGTGAGGTGTTCAAGGTACACTCACATTTCGCAATGGTGTTTCTGGTGCTAATTTGCCTTAAAACTTGTCGAGATATTTGGGTATTTCATTATATGCCTTTCAAGTTTTTTAAGTTTTTCTAAATGTTGATGAAACATCTATATAACTTGTGATGTTTTTTTGATATGTATATAATAAAATTTAAATATAATAGTCTATCAGTCACGCTAGACCTCTTGCAGGGTAGACATAGAGTTCCAACAAGTTATTTAGTTTTTTATACATAACGGAGTTCTTGTCCCAACGCTGTTATATGGTAGCGAGAGCTGGGTATGTAAGAAGGAGAATGAAAGTAGGATAAATGCGGTAGAAATGCGAGCTCTGCGGAAGATGTGCGGAGTGAAGCTGACCGACCGCATTAGCAACAGCATAGTAAGACAGCGAGTAGGTATGAAAGATAGTATCGGTGTAAAGATGAGAAAGGGCATGCTCCGTTGGTTCGGGCATATAGAAAGAATGCCAGAGGAAAGAATGACAAAACAGATATACAATGTGAAAGTGGAAGGATGCAGGTACCGGGGAAGACCTAGACTATCTTACCACGACCAAATAAACCGAGTCTTATCTGATGGAAAAGTCAAGAGTCTCCGTAACCGGCGAGCGTGTATGAGACGAACTATGAGAGTCGAGGAAGCCAGAGAGGTATGTAAGGAAAGAACCTGTTGGAACTCTGTACTCTCTGCCTACCCCGCAAGGGATCTGGCGTGAGGTTAGAGATAGATAGATAGATAGATTATTTAGTTTTTTAAAAATTCTTTCAAAAATATGTGAATTGTTAACAATTATATTTGTGAGTTTTGGCGGGAAGTCGAAGAGTGATGTTGTCAATTTGTTTTAATTTTCAAACTTGTGTTATTTTGACTAATAATGTGTAATGTTGATGGATTATTAACCATTATGTGTTCTTATATGTGCATGAGTAAAGGTAATTGTAACAAAGTGATAAAACGTGTCTTTTCGACTTCCCTCAAAACGGCCGTTGCAATTGGTATGTAAAGTATCCACCGCTTTACTATCCAGGGTGGGGTACTTCATTAATTTCATTATCATCGTTGTCATCAAATTCATTGGGGAGTCGAATTAATTTAAACAAACACGATTATATATCTCACTGGACACTGGCAAAATACACTTCAAATTAGTGTGAAGCCATAACTTAAAGAAGAAGAAGAAGAAGAAGAAGAAGAATTATATTTGTAAAAACTATATCATATGTAAATAATAAGATACTTATTTAGTTGCTCTGATTTCTCAGAAGATAAATGAGGTATGATTTTCAAAAGCGTATTTCCACTGCGGAATTCTTACAGAGAATGCACAAATATCTATAGGGAAATAGTTCGTTTTGAAATGGTGAGCAGTTTTATGTAAATTTTTAACCGCCGACGCAAAAAGAGGGATGATATAAGTTTAACGTGTGTATATCTGTAGTATCTCTTAAACGGATGAATTGAGTATGATTTACTTTTTTTTATTGATTCAGAGTGTTCAGCTGTGAATCATTTGAATCGGATTTTTTTCAGACAAATAAGCCAATTGTGGGTTACACAAAGATTTGCCCCTCACTAAGATTGATTTATACACTTTTTATATACACTATATTTTTTCCAAAATAATATGCCCTTTTTATGTGCTTATCTGAAGGACAAGTCAAGAATCTCCGTAACCGGCGAGCGTGTATGAGACGAACTATGAGAGTGGAGATGCCAGAGAGGTATGTAAGGAAAGAACCTGTTGGAACTCTATACTCTCTGTCTACACCGCAAGGGATCTGGCGTGATGATATAGACAGATCAAATAATAGTATGTCCTTATCGCGGCTTAAAATCAGCTGGCTTACTCCGCCCATAATAACCGAATATAAAAAGTCTTGGCGAGAAATAGAAAAGTGAATATTAGTACTTTTTTTGTAATTCTCGAAACTTGTGTTATTTTTAATAATAATGCGTAATATTGATGAAATATTAAGCATGTATTCGATTAAGTGCTTGAGTGAAGGTGGCTAATGATCACGATGATAAAGCGAGACTTTTGATTTGCCCAAAACGTCTGTCGTAATTGGTCTGTTAGGTATCCATCTATTTCCCGTTTGGGTTATTATATTAAAAATAAATAAAGATATCGTGTATTCAGATATAAAAAAAGCCCGTAGCGTGTTAGTGCCAATAGTAATTTATCTCCATCCGTTAATCTGCAAGCGGAGTAAAATGTCCCTTAGAAATAAGGTGACGCTTTACAAAACTTGCGTTCGTCCCATCATGACTTATGCGTGTGCTGTGTTCGGGCATTCGGCCCCCTCTCACATCGACAGACTTCAAGCGGTTCAAAACCGCTTCCTCCGAAAAGCCGTTGGAGCCCCATGGTTCGTACGGAACGTCGACCTCCACTCCGATCTAGGTCTCGAACCTATTCGCGCCTTTATTAAAAAGGCGTCAACACGTCACTTCGCGAACGCATCTACCCATGCGAATCCGTTAATCGTAGCCACCGCCGACTACGACCTCCCTCACGACCCCTGCCGCTACCGCCGGCCGCGACATGTTCTCACCGACCCCCCCCGATGCTTTGTCATCCCTTCTTTCCGCTCAGAATACGAGTGACGACGAAGTAGACGTAGACGTAGTAGTAGATCCCCTCCCATAGCCGGCGGTTGACCGGTGCGCTTAGTAGTGCACCCGTCCCCCTACAGCGACTGTCCCAACCGAGGGCGCCTCGAAGAGGCGCCCTCGAGTATGTCACCTCTTTCCCTTCTGGCTGGCTGGAGCGTAGTGGTTGCACGCTCGCCTTTAAAATCCGGTGAAGCTGTAGAGGCCTCGAGGCCAACAGCGTAGGTCATTCACACACACACAAATAGTAATTTATCAACAATGTTAGTAAACATAATAAATAAACACATTCGCTTCACCAACCCACATTTCTCGCGTGTAACTTAATGAAGCGACCGAGCACATCCGAGTCTAATCTTTCTGATATAATCTTCAGGATTCTGTTGCTGCTCCCCTGTACTGCAGCAACGAAATCCGGTAGATGATATCGGGTACATTATATCTTCTTCTTCTTCTTCAGCCGAAAGACGTCCACTACAGGACAAAGGCCTCCCCTAAAGACCGCCACAACGACCGGCTTTGTGCTGTACGCATCCAACTTCTACCCGCGACCTTCACCAGGTCATCGGTCCATCTTGTAGGGGGCCTACCCACTCCACGTCTTCCGGTACATGGTCGCCATTCGAGAACCTTTCTGCCCCAACGGCCGTCAGTTCTACGAGCGATGTGCCCCGCCCACTGCCACTTAAGTTTAGCAATTCTGAGTGCTATGTCAGTGACTTTCGTCCTCCTGCGGATCTCCTCGTTTCTGATTCGATCCCGCAGGGTAACTCCGAGCATAGCTCTCTCCATCGCCATTTGGGTGACCTTGAGCCTTCTTATGAGGCCCATCGTAAGCGACCATGTCTCAGTGCCGTAAGTCATCACTGGCAACACACACTGGTCAAAGACTTTTGTCTTGAGACACTGCGGATTTTTGGACGAGAAGATGTTACGTACGGGATCACAAAGCGATGCGCTCTACCACTATTTATTCTCTTTCGGTAATCAATAGCGCCTTGTTCATACAACACAACTTTTCCTTATTAAGTGTCATTACTATTTAAACCCTAAGCCCTAAAGGGCCTGAACCCTCTTAGTTTGCGAGAAGGCCCGTGCCCAACAGTGGGAAAGTTTCTTTACAGGGCGAATATTAATTATTATTATTAATATTCATTTCTATTAGCGTCAATGACGGCAGAAAGTCTACTTGTCTACGGGAGTAAGGGGTCTAGACAAGTTGTAAGCCGTTTGATCCTATTCCGTTTTCACAACTGATAGCGCCTTGTTCTTTAAGCGTGATTTTTCCTTGTAAAATATAATTTCTGTACATTTTCCAGGAAAGGAAGATGATTAAGAGGCAAAAGAGTTTTTTAGTTGTTTGTGTGATCTACGCTGTTGGCCGCGGGGCTTTTACAACTTCACCGGACTAGAGGGCGAACGTGCAACCACTAGGCTCCAGCCAGAAGGGCAAGGGGGCAACTAGCTCAAGGGCGTCTTAAGGAGGAACGGCCTCGGCTGAGGCAGTTGCTATGGGGGAGGGCATATACTAGGTGTCTCGCCGTGGTGCTCTGCACCGGCCGGCGGGCAAGAGATTCTTCCAATTCGCCGGCGAGGTTGGTGTCTGATCCTGTGTGCGGTATCTGTATCCGAGGCAAAAGGGGAGAATCGTCTAAATTCTTCGAGAGCTAATAGGCCTAAAAGACAACCAATTGCATGTTTCTTAAGCTTATTAGCATTTTAACCGCCGAGACAAGCATTGAGGAGCAGATTAAAATGGAGGGAATGTCTGTACTCTTTTCCATGCCTGACTGCCTTAGACCAGGGGCTTCGTTCAGTCGTTAGCAGTTGTAAACTTCCTTTTATGTGAAACAGAGACGAGAATATAGCTCCGTTTCTTTCTCATGGCAAAGTATGATTACCATAATAATGCTAAAGCTAAGGTAAGCTCATGTGTGATTTTGGAATTTACGTGTAGCATGACATTGATAATTGAATAGAACCTTAATAAAATGGCAGATGTCATATGTCAAACTGACATACATACAATGCATTCGAGAATTGCGTGTTTATACAAATGTAGGAGTGTCATGTAGCGTAACTAGACTAGCTTGCCTTTTCCTTGAACCTTGCCTTGAACGTAAATATATGTTTAGATCGTCGTTAAAGTCCAAATAATTTAAGGTTTAGAGTTTATTTATTTCTCATAAAAGATTACAATGAATTAGTAAAAAATAAAATATTAAGTGAGCAAGACATGTGGGTGTTTTACAAAGATGACAAAAGCAAAATTAAAAATAATTAAAAAAAAACAAAATCGAAGTGTAGTTACAATTACAATGAATGCTCCATAATTACATTGCTCCATAATAGCAAACTGTTGTTAATATTTAAGCAGCGGTTAGTTATGATATAATTTCAGCCCTGTTAAGAAACTGTCTCGCCGTTTAGGCCATAGTCCACCACGCTTGCCCAGTGCGGGTTGGCGATCTTCACACACCTTCGAGAAACTCCTAGGCATTCAGGTTTCCTCACGATGTTTTCCGTCACCGTTAAAGCATGTGGTAATTAATTTTCAATACGCACATGCTTTCGAAAAGACAGAGGTGCGTGAACCTTAGACCTCTGACTTTGCAGTCCAACAGTCTAACTACTAGGCTATCACTGGTATGACATAAAAAAGTTATGACATAGAAAAGAAAATTGAATTGAAAAAGAAACAACGCAGCCCCACACTAGGATGTATTTTTGTAACGTATATTTTGACTTAAAGGCTTTATTAGACTAGCCTTTGGATGTAAAAGAAAGTAAGAAAAACGTTGATTACTTCATATTAACTCAGGTGAATTACTTGTCTAGATCGGATACAGATACCGCACACAGGATCAGACACCGACCTCACCGGCGAGCTCTAAGAATCCCTTGCCCGCCGGCTGGTGCAGAACACCACGGCGAGACACCTACTATACGTCCTCCCTCATAGCGACTGCCCAAGCCAAGGCCGTTCCTCCTTGAGGCGCCCTTGAGCTAGTTGCCCCCCAGCCCTTCTGGCTCGAGCGTAGTGGTTACACGCTCGCCCTCTTGTCCGGTAGATGCTGTAAAGGCCCCGCAGTTAACAGCGTAGATCATTCACACACACAAAAAAAATACTTGTATATCTATCTATCTATCTATATTATCACGCCAGATCCCTTACTGGGTAGGCAGAGAGTACAGAGTTCCAACAGGTTTTTCCTTAAATACTTCTCTGGCTTCCTCTACTCTCATAGTTCGTCTCATACACGGTCGCCTGTTACGGAGACTCCTGACTTGTCCTTCAGATACGACCCGGTCTATTTGGTCATGGTAAGTTAGTCTTGGTCTTTCCCGGTACCTAAATCCTTCCACTTTCGCATTGTACATCAGTTTTGTCATTCTTTCTTTGGACATTTTTTCTATATGCCTGAACCAACGGAGCATACCCTTTCTCATCTTTACACTGATACTCTCTTTCATACCTATTCGCTTTCTTACTACGCTGTTGCGAATACGGTCGGTCAGCTCCACTTGTATAGTTATACATTTTATAACGTCATACATTTTATCTACTCAATGGGTAAATAAATTGTAGTATGCACACGAACGTGCACGCACACATTGGCAGATATTGAACAAATTTTGAAAAATTCGAACACTGGCATCACGCACACTTAGTGCGCAACTGAGGCCGTTTTTAGGCGCCATTTTTGCTAGCAATTCTCCGTCTACACAAGTCTTGGTCTAAGGATACATGGCGAAAAATATGTGAAAGAGAGAGAGAGAGAGTACTGTGTACTCTCTGCCTATCCCACAAGGGACCTGAAGTGATGATATACATAGATAGTGTGAAATAAATATGTTATAATAAAAAATAAATAAAAAAAATGTGGCACTGAATTGATAAGCACTCAGCTACCTTGACTTGGTTTGATGATGACACCATCTGTTGATCCGCTTGCACCAAATTCGATCGTTCCTTAATTTATTAGTAGTGTCCGACCTAAGCTTCAGAATCGGCTTCGGCCAAACCTGCGGCTAAATGGGCCGAAGTTTGGCCGAACATAAGTCAAAGCAGTCAAGATATTTTTTTTTTAATTCAGCCAATCCTGAACCAAATTTCTTAGGGTTATTAAACCTTCGGCTCTAGTACATTCTCATATAGCTTCGGCTTTAACCCAAGTTTTTGGCGATGGCCTATTAATCAGTTTCGGATTTTTCTCTGACCTAATATCGCACTAGTTATTAGTATAAACTGAACTCTCTGTTCCTCGAAGCTGTGCCTTAATATTTATAAATGTTTTATTCCTATTATTATTTCTTTATCTAACAAGGATAAAAAAATCCTTCCTTAGTTTTGCCTTTCGTCTTTATACCTGTCAGAATGGTTTTTCTGAGAATCAAAATGACGAAGGAACTAAATATTAGGAAGTATGATGGATTTTATTGATGTACATATTTTAACTCCGGCAGTCAGCAGAGGAATGGGCATGGAAATGATCAGGGTACTTATTCGATGTAACCAAATACGGCGCGTATCACTTTGTGTATAATTGTGTGTTGGTAATCTAGTAAAGGGCATGCTCCGTTGGTTCGGGCATATAGAAAGAATGCCAGAGGAAAGAATGACAAAACAGATATACAATGTGAAAGTGGAAGGATGCAGGTACCGGGGAAGACCTAGACTATCTTACCACGACCAAATAAACCGAGTCTTATCTGATGGAAAAGTCAAGAGTCTCCGTAACCGGCGAGCGTGTATGAGACGAACTATGAGAGTCGAGGAAGCCAGAGAGGTATGTAAGGAAAGAACCTGTTGGAACTCTGTACTCTCTGCCTACCCCGCAAGGGATCTGGTGTGAGGTTATAAATAGATAGATAGATAGGTAATCTATATTCTAAAGTTATAGCAACATGCTCAAAGTAATAGTTATTACGTACACTTTACATGCACGCATTGCCCATTTCCATGTCCGCTTCCCTACTTAATTCCGCACGAGTGGAAATCTAAATATAATATATAGATAAGTAATGCCCACCGTGTCTAATAGTCGCGGGTTTGATTCCCGCACGTGATTTTGTGTGATTTGTGAATTTTCATGTTTGTAAATGCGCAGGAATAAATCCTAGTGTGGGGCTACGTTTAAAAAAACAACAACTAACAATTACGTTCACTTTACATACTCGAATTGCCCATTTCCATGTCCGCTTCCCTACTTACTTACGCTAGAGTGGCAATGTAAACAGAACACGTACATCTACATTTAGCAAAAGAATGACAATGCGTTTCAAATTTATGCATGTGTGTGTTTATGTTTGGCGTAAGTACGTTACACACATGCAAAAATAGTCGCGCGCGAAAATTTGCAATTTTGATAGCTACACAGATAATACAATAGTATTATGTTCTTTTTCGAAATGAAATAATTAATCGATACGAGAGTTAACGTGTCGATTATCGATATTTCGTCAGAATCGATGCCAGAATGATTAGAAATCGTTAGTTGTGTGTATTTCAATCGCTTTTTGCGGAAATCTATGCGCTAAGCTAAAAATAAATTAACTAAAATACCGGACAAGCTATATGAGATTGTAGTATATGTAAGATTGCCAGATAAATAATATGTTTCTATTTGATGATGAATGCAGGTCCGGTGAATTTTGTTGCGACAAACAATGAAAGTGGAAAAGAATAAGAATAGATCCTTTTGCATAGATGAGAATCACTATACAAGGTGTAACGTAATATACGCAAGACCTCAAACACCCCGATTAGAGATTTGCTTCATGAATTTAAAACGAAAACTAAACTTTTTACCCTTGCTTTAAGCACTTTTATACCCCAATTAACAATGGAACTTGTACGTGTATGTGTACTTTTTGAGAAATACGTTTTAGGCATGCATTTGAATACTCCTTATTGTTATGAATCAAGAATAAATTTAGTTTTTTATAGCGTACTGCAGGAGTAAAAGTTTTTTTGCAAATTAAAAAAAAATGTAAGATGCATTTAAAATGGTTTATTATGAAATTAGTTTTTTTATAAAAAGGAAAGAGTCGCTAAAGGAGTAGCAGCACTTTTTGTAAGTATAAAAAAAAATGTAACATTAAAAATTGTCGGAATCAATTCAGTTACCCATTTAGAACAAACTACTTTCAGGTCTTGCGTTTATTATGTTACACCTTGTATATTTTCTGCTTACAGCGCGAAGGATTAGGCGTAACTTATAAATGTAAGGATTTTATCGATCATCACTGTAAACCATTCGCGATATCTGCTTTACATTACAAGCATTCAGCTTACTAGAGAGGTATATGTAAAAGAATGTAACATTTATATATTCTTTGCACACAATTTGGCTGTCAATAAACCTGGGCTTAAAAATAGGAATTTAAGTGACTAGATATTTATTTATTGATCCCTATTTGTGGTGCTGAATTATATATTTCATTGCACAAAAAATATGATAAATTCAGATAGATTGTCTTATCAGTTTACCACAAATATAGTGTCTATACTAATATAATGAAACTAAACGTTTATTTGTTGCTTTGAACACGCTAATGTCTGTAATTGCGAGTTGGATTTAAAAAAATACTTTTGAATATCATAGCCTAAATTTTCGAGAAAGGCTTTAACATTATGCTACGGCTCTTAGGAGCTGAGCAAAAAGAACGCTGAGTGAAAACAAAATAACGCGGGCGGGTGATGCGTTGCGACCGTATTAGCTTCCTGGAATACGGCGGCTGAAGCCGCAGGCACAGTTAGTGTAATATACATATTATTATTATTATTATTATAAGCCTACACTGTCCCACTGCAGGGCGAAGGCATCCCCTTCCTTATTCCACTTGTCCCGGTCCAGTGCAATATACATAGTTTGCTATTTTTTATTTATTCCATGTGCATACTTAAATCCGACGGAGCAGTTATATAAATTAAAATGACATACTATTTTTTTTATTTTAACAAATATAATAATTTTACTTTGATTGGAAACATCAACTTTTAAGTAGGATATTTTACTTATTTTATTTGATTGTTGACTATTCGTCCCTCATTATTTTCAAAACTAATTTAGATTTCAAATACCGTATTATTATAACGATGTCAGGGTTTGTACAATTACAGGAATAACACTCACCTACTTTTCCTGTACACATAAACAATGATTAATCAAACAATGTTATATTTCTTATTATATCATTGAAATAACCTTCAAAAACATAATAATTAAAAATAAATAATAAAAACAAATGCTCTGGTTTCTTAAATTGTACTATGCCAATCTTTATTTACGTAAAAAATATGTATAGATACTTCGCTTTGAGTGTGTGCGTGTTGCTATGTGTTTGTGCTAGGGTTGCCGCGCACGTTTTCTTTAATTATTTATTTTTTAATAACAATAATTTAAAGATATATATTCTGTTCCCATCAAACTTTATAACTTTGTGAACAAACCATTGCCATTTATAGATATTTTAGTTGTGATTGCAATATATAACAAGTGTAATATGAAGGCGATAGTGTTTCCGAAGACTTCGAAATGAATGCTGTCAGCAAGAAATCAAGGTTTTTATGTTGAGTGTATATAGTTTTAAAGTTTGATTGGAATATACTATATGTTTCGGTATGATATGTGTTTGGCCATATCTAATTGTATGCTATGTGTGTGTTTGAATTGTATCCTAAGTTTGAGGTATAAAATTGTTTGGATTATACTTTTTTTTGGATTTCAAACACAAAATAATTATTAAAGCAATAGCTTGTAGTATTTTATACCCACGTCATTATTTCGGTGTAATTATCATTAATTATTTTAATTTATCCTTATGTTACTTTTTTATGATTACAATGTTTCAATATTACAACGTTACTGTTTATTAAATACTAATTTCCCCATCTTATATATTTATATCTACGAAATAAAAAAGTTAACATTATTTTTCAGTTACAGTCTCCGCCGCAGTGATAGCCTAGTGGTTAGACCGTTGGACTGCAAAGTCAGAGGTCTCGGGTTCAAACCCAGGCACGCACCTCTGTCTTTTCGAAAGCATGTGCGTATTTAAAATTAATTATCACTTGCTTTAACGGTGAAGGAAAACATCGTGAGGAAACCTGCATGCCTAAGAGTTTCTCGAAGGTGTGTGAAGTTCGCCAACCCGCACTGGGCCAGCGTGGTGGACTATGGCCTAAACCCTCTCAGTTGGAGAGGAGGCCCGTGCCCAGCAGTGGGACAGTTTCTTAACAGGGCTAATATTATATATTATACAGTCTCCGTAACTGACGAGCGTGTATGAGACGAATATGAGAGTGGAGGAAGCCAGAGAGGTATGTAAGGAAAGAACCTGTTGGAAATCTGTACCCTCTGCCTACCCCGACAGGTATTACTATTATTATTTAATTTACATAGGTACATAAAGTACTCCTCATGATTAAACGCGTTATAATACCTTAAACATGTATTTTTTGTTAGCTGTAATAAGGGGGAAGAAATGGAACAGCTAGTAAATAACTAAAGCAAGTAAAATTAAATTTGATTTATACTTCACGAATAAAACTACCTGACCTGCTAAATATTATATTATACTGTATAATATTATGATTTATAAAAGACTAAGTAAAATCTTTTTTTAATTAAATCTCCTTTCAGCCCTAAATCGTGAGAGTGTGCGTAAAACAGAATACAGGGCACCGCGCACACACAGGCAGATACTGACGGGCCGCGTTCAGAAATGGCCGCGTCGCCCGTTGACGCAGCGCGCGTCCGTGTTTTTACTTATCCCTATCAAAATACGCCATATTGCTTTATTGTTGACGATTAATTATAATAACAAAAACATTTCAATCAATATATTTAACTAACAGTGATTTTACACGACATCATCACGTACGCGATGTGACCAAATACAAAAAAAATATCGACGTAATCATCAATAAATTAAACAAATTGAAAATTAATTTATCTATAAATACCGCGTTTAAAGACGTGTCGGTTTAAGGACTTATTTTTTTCGTATTTGATGTGTACGAAGTGAAATTCGCGAGTGTGTGTCTAAAAATATAACATTGAAAAATAACTGTACGTATAATACACTCAGTTTTATTTTAGTGCAATGTCTACGCTGAACGTTAAAATAAGAATGCATTTATTACCGCCAATGTTTTAAATAGTTTTATTATTTAAATGAATGTGTTGTGTGTGATACCCATGGATAATCCTTTGTGATTCGGATTCGTGTAAAATGGATAAGCCCACTTTTAAGGTAAGCATTACAATTGATCCGTTCCTATTTGAATACAAATTAAATAAAATACCATGTTTTTTTTTTCTTTAGTGATTTGAATTTTTAATTATTTAATAATTAAATTACCTATAATAGATCATAATCAATTAAAATGTACATTAAAATATGCTGATTGATCCTTTAAAAGCGATAAATGAATAATTGGTACATGAAAATACCTCTGTAAACGCGTGACGTCACCCATTGTCTCGATAATTCATAGGAAGTCGTCTCAATGCGCGGTGTTTTTATTCTATTTTATTGGTACCAACAAAAAATATGGCAATGCAATTAGTAATACTAACTTAGTTTATTGTTTTATTTATTTACACGAAGATTTAGGGCACGAAATAGGGTTATAATGGATGTGAACATTTAAAAGTAAAGAAAATATTATTACTCTCCAACCCTGCTTGTGTCCGCCATATCAGCAAGTGCTAGTGATGTGGTGCAATTTTTGAACTATCGACATCGGTGTTTCGTAATTTATAAATTAAATAATTTCATCATTTCAATGTTTCTCGTTAATATCGTTATAGATTTGATTCGATTAGATTTTTATAGTCGAGTAATCAATGAGTTAGTATCTCTATCATAAGATTGATTTTGCGGTTGTCAGTGTTTCCGTATTTTTATAGATGCGTAATTGGATAAAGAAAAGAAATTGGTATATAGTATTTAGTTATTATACACGTGGCTACTTTGATTTTTGGAATCCGGCTTCAATCGCTTGATGTAAATTAAAATTACCATTTTAACGTAATTTAAAATTTTAATGAGCAGTTAACAAATATAATAAATTAATTACTGAATAATCAGGAATGTGTTTTTCAATGTGGTTTTTTCCCGTATGACATTCAGCTGCGTAGTTACTTATACCCGTATGATTCTTAATTAGTTAAATAAGATGCTGAGATATTTTTTTTACAATTATTACGTTTACTTTAGTTGCACTGAGTTGTAGTTCGAGCACCGCAAGTGATCGAACACGTTGAAATTTCTGAATTGTCAAAGAGACTTTGTAGTGGTAAGGTTAGTATTCAATATTTTAATTATAATAAAATAAATTGAAAAGATATATATTTATTATATGATGTTTCATTTGGACGTAATCAACTATGAGGAAAATGAGTAATTACTTTTCATGAAACATTAAGAGTCATATTTATCAAATTTTCCGTGATAAATACCGTCAGGAAAAAGCCGTGGTAAATCCATTACCTGTTGTGATTTCATCATCAACGCTTAATTATTTAGGTAATATCTATCATTTATCTGTTATCCCTATAGACAGGGATGTACATAGTACACTAATATTTTAACAATTTATTTGTAATGAAATAAAGTACTATGTATTTACTTTCTTTATTTCATTACGACGAGAAGGCTTTTTGCTCTAAATAATTAAAAAAAACAGTCGATCATAATTTTACATTTGGTTTATCGCCAGGTAGATCAAATAATTTATTTTGTGTAAACCTTGCGGGAGCACTTATAAATTGTGAAATAACTTTCAAAACTACCACCGTATCGGGAAGCCCCCACAGAGTCAGTTTCCAATTATAAGTTTATATTAATTAGTCAACCATCTAATAAAATGTAACTGTAAAATATTGTCAATTTTCAAAAGCATGCGGCCACGCGTAAATACCTTGGTAATCGGCGACCCATAAAACTTAAATTAGAACATCTATTTATAAAATGCACCTCGTGTCTCTCTAGGTCTGTTTTATGATCGTTCTGTTAAATTAATAGCACCATTGTTTAGTTAAACTGTGGATTGTGAGTAGATTCGATTATCCTCTTTTAGTTTGTTTCGAACGGGCCATGTGTGTAGTTAATGTTACCCTTTTATTGCTTTTGTAATCACCAATCGTGTAAAAAAATTTTTTTTTTTCTTATGTCTTAAAAACCAAAAATACATCGTCAATTTCATTTCAGATTGAGTACAAGATAAGTTTAGTAAATTAATAAGCAGCCGTATCATAATTGAGCTAAAGATCTTGTAAAGTAAAGAAATGCGGAGATTATTGTATGAATACAGTAATTTGCATGTGGCCAATGACCTTATTTCAGCATATAGCCTGAAGTGATATGTTAGGTTATATGATTGTATGTTTTAATTCGTATAAAGTAATGTTTTTTCATTTTAGATGACACGTGCTTAAGTTAACGCGATACGTATGTGCGATTGATATTTTCGAGGTAGACCCGAGTCGAGTCGAGTTAAATGTTAATATTGTGAAGTACTTCGTAACATACTTTTATAATAGACTTATAGGTATATCTATTATTGGTAGTGTATATTCTAGATGAGATTATAATTCGTCTTTTTTCTATCTTATTTATAGTTACGGTCCAAATTGAACTGGTACAGTTTTAAATTCCGATTGTTATTTTGGTTAGACAAAGCGCATATTACCATCTTTTTTTATTTATTAAGCTATTTGAGGGTCGCTATTATAATATTTTTTGAATAAATCTTTGTATAATTAGTGTAATTTAAAGCAGGTATTATTTATATAATAGGCCATAAAAGTTACTAGATTTGTTGAGAATGATATAGCAATTTTTATTATCCTTAAAGTTTTCGTTTTCTTTATTTCGTTTATTGTTATCTCCAAATTTTAGTTTTTATTGTTTTTGGACACAGTATTTATAAATTGTGCTTAATTAAAATTTATACAGTATCAATCAAAAGATGATGTTAATGTAGAATTAGCTATAAACTATGGGGTCATAAATTGTAATCGGAAGTGTTAAATATTGACATTACATTTTCTTAATAATATTTATGTAGCTTTGTTTACTTAAAACTGTAATTAATCACTCATAGTAGCAGGTAAACCACAACTACGTAAGACTAATACAATCCAATTCATGAATAGAAATATTTATACTAAACAAAATGATCTTTATATTAATAAAAATATAATCATTCATATTTTTTGTGATAATAGCTATCGTTTTCATAAATCTTTAAGTGAAAATTGAAGGACCTGGCTGTAGAACTAAATGTCTTCCCCCATTTCGTCAATACGAGTTTTCTGAATTAGAATCTGTAAGAATATAAAAACTAAAAAATAACTTAAGGTCACCTACAGTGTAGGTCAAGGACCTTATTTTATTTTTTAGGCTTTGTGTAGCCTACACAAAGCCTTGGTTTTCTTTATCCAATATTACAGAAACCCACCAATATTTCTATGGACAAATCGATTGACATGAAATAAAACTGTTTTTCTACGAAACGTCGGGAACAGAAGACAAAATACAAAAATTAACCGCGATAAAACCTGGATAAATGTTTTATTTCACGTATGATATTCGCGTGAATTTAAGTACTCAAAATCGATAGACACTTTTTTATTGTAACCTTTTTTATCGATAAAAAAACTATCGACAGCGTCGCACCGCGTTGGCTCTCAACTCGGGGCCATTCGTTGGCATTATAAGCAATTTTATTCCATTTTTTTTTTCTACTCGGTACAGGAACGTCAGCTAAGCATTCGACCGATAACGGTCAAGAATTTTTAGCAGAAACTTTGACTGCGTAATATTGTGTATTTTATTATATAATAAATTATCCTATACTGTCCCACTGCTAGCTCCTTTGACGAATCAAGGTGAAAGAGGTTATACTTCACATGCGGACTTAGTTCGGTGGAGGCAGGTTTGTGGCCACCTGCTGGTGAGACTTCACCGCCTATAAGTCGTACAACTTGCCTTAACGAGTACCACATGAATAGGTAACCGGGACCAACGGCTTAGCGTGCCTTCCAAAGAACGGAGACACTCGAAGATTGCTACAAAGGTTCACCCTCCTCAGGCAGACCGAGCGCAACGCTGCTAATCCTCAATAAACAACGTGTCTGAGTATCCAGTCTCATTGTGTTATAAATTAATTAAAATAGGTACAAATACATAATTTAATACGTATATAATTGCATTGGCCAAACTGGTTCGCGGGCTTTTAGTGACGAAATCACGATTGGCCACTTTCTTTTTTTTGTTTAATGTCAACCTACTCTATGACATTTGTTGTGTTTTTTTTTTATGGCCATGACAATATGGCACACGTACAGAGCCTAATTAATATCGATATTGTAAACGAGTACTTGATTCCGGATTATAATTATCTTATCTATTTATGGTATAATAAAATGTATAGGGAATGTGTCTGTGTGTTCGTGGAATATATCCTACTAATATCATGAATGTGATATTTGTATGTTTGTTACTCAATCACGGCGAATGGATTTGAGATAGTTTATTACCTGAATTAATACACAGGACTTTTTATCTCGAAAAATGTTACGTTCCCATCTAAAGTAAACGCGGACGAAGGCGCGTGCAGAAACTAGTTAAAACTAAATATTGGAGAATATCAAATGATTGCTATATTTAATTAAATTTCACAGGCAATGATTTTTTGTACATACCTATTTACGTCGTCATGCCAGATCCCTTAGGGCAGGCAGAGAGTATAAAGTTCAACAAGTTCTTTCCTTATCAACCTCCCTGGCTTTCTTCACTCATGACTTGCTCTTCAGATAAGACAGTAATCGCTAAGCTAAAAGCTACTGTTGAATAGCATCTCACTTGCTATATTGTTTGCTATTAAAGTAAATATTCAATTAAGATCGATCCGCTAAACGATAACATCCAAACATTCTGCAATTTCATATCATCAGTGATTTAGCAGCCATTGTGAAGAATAGCAGGGGCGAGGAATAAAAAATAATTTCTATCTATCTATCTATAACCTCACGCCAGATCCCTTGCGGGGTAGGCAGAGAGTACAGAGTTCCAACAGGTTCTTTCCCTACATACCTCTCTGGCTTCCTCGACTCTCATAGTTCGTCTCATACACGCTCGCCGTAACCGGCGATTTTAGCGGTTTTAAAACTTTAAATTATACAAAAAAATTGTCTTTATTATGTGTTCGGACATCACAAAAAATCATTGAACCGTTTTGAATAGATCTATCCATTTATATCCTCACGCCAGATCCTTTGCAGGGTAGGCAGAGAGTACGGAGTTTAACCGGTTCTTTCCCTACAAACCTCTCTGGCTTCCACTCTAATAGTTCGTCTCATACACGCTCGCTGGTTGCGGAGACTCTTTACTTGCCCTTCGGATAAGACCTTGCTCTTTGAATAGATTGTAGTAAAAAAACCGTCACGCCAGTATTCCCCAAATGGGGATGGCAGAGGTATATTGTATACACACATTTCGCCGACTAAGTTCCCAGTGTGATAAAGGACGAGATTTTTTTTTTCGCGGCCACCTGCTGTTGGAACTTATCAAGTCGCCTATAAGGCTTTCGATTTGGTTTACCGAATATCACATTAACTAGTTATTGGGACTAAGGCTGCCTTCCGAAGCTCGGAGACGCTAGAATAAAAAAAAGGGCACTAACGGTCACCCATCTCAGACCGACCGAGCGGAACGCTACTTAACCTTAACGATCGTTAAGATATTGCAGTCGCAAAGCGCTACGAGCGTTTCTAAAGGTACGGCCAAACCGAAGCGTGCAGCCGCGTCCGCGATGGCGTGCACGGTGGCGATCAGTTTCTGCAGTGGTAAGTGTTCAAATCAACGCGCTCGCGCTCGCGGTTCCTGCGGCGTCTGCGCGCGCGATCATAGGGAGATACTGATCGCCACCGCAGATGCTATCGAGGACGCGGCTGGACGCTTTGGTTTAGCCATACCTTTACTTCTTTAGAGAATGATTTAATTGTCGTAGGAACTTATGGAAGCATATTGTCTGTCTGTCTTTCCGGTTCAAATCTTGTGATACATTTTTCAATCACTTGTGGTTATCCGATTGAACTGAAATTTGGCATACGTATATCAAGTCTCTTACAAAAGGTCTCATAAAGAAGCTCAAAGTTGCTCAGCGAGCTATGGAGAGAGCTATGCTCGGCGTTTCTCTACGCGATCGAATCAGGAATGAGGAGATTCGTAGAAGACCCAAGGTCACCGACATAGCCCTTAAGATTAGCAAGCTGAAGTGGCAATGGGCGGGCCTCGTAGCGCGAAGATCGGACGGGCGTTGGGGCAGAAAGATTCTAGAGTGGAGACTACGTATTGACAGCGTGGGACGGCCGCCTGCCAGATGGACCGACGATCTTGTGAAAGTCGCAGGAGGTCGTTGGATGCAGGTGGCATCGAACCGCTTACGCTGGAAAGCGATAGAGGAGGACAAGTATAGGCTAAGATGATGATGATGATATAAAGTCGGTGACAATGCAGTAATATAGTAGCATGGGGCTAGGAACATGTGAACTATAAACGTAACCCCCTCGTGTTTAGGCTTGTTAGATTGGTATTGACGAGTACTTTATTACCAGATGGTGTTCAGGGTCTGACGATGAAGCCGAAAGGTAGCCAATGGAACCACTCGATAACTCAATATAACCACACCGTCTTTGGGCTCATTGGATTTGTCTTGACAAGTACTTTAGACCCGGATGGTGTCCAGGGTCTGATGATGGAGCCGGAAGGAAGCCATAGGAACTCCTCATCTTGTTTTTAAAAAGGCTTTTTAAATTAACATTTTGTTTTGTCGTATAAAAGTGTTCAGTCATGATCGCTATGATAATGCGGATATTCAACTAGAGTTACGAGAAATTTGAGTGCACTATGACCACCCTTCAATCCATCTTCACCTGAAGGACGTTCATTGAAGGTCAGTGCCCTCTCCAAAGACAACCCCTTAATCTATCTATATACAAGCTGTAACATAATAAACGCAAGACCTGAGAGTAGTTTGTTCTAAATCGGTAACTGAATTCATTCCAACCAATATTAAGGCATTTTATATTATTTCTAAATTTGCATTAAATACTGTTACTCCTTCAGTGCGCTATAACAATCTTTATTAAAAACTAAAGGACATTGCCGAAAATTGCCCCAGAACCAACAAAAATTTTACCCATGCCATCATTATTAATCTATTTTATTAAAATAATGGCAAATATTCGTATCTAACGGACAATTTGCAATCTAAAACGAATATTTCAAAGTATTGTAAGTACTTATGTCGTAGTCGCCATCTTTACTAAATGTCAACACACAAGATAACCTCATATGTACTGAATTATAACCTCAAAATCTAATACTTTCCGTGCAATATTGCGATTCCCCCGCTTGTCCGTTAAATAATAAATGCTTTAAGAGAATTTATGGGTGATTTGAAATCATACAAGTATTTTTTAATTGCTGTTGGTTCTGGGGCAAATCATGTATTGGCGCAGAACATTGTCCTTTATTATTGATTCAAAACAGTATGGAGATTTCAAATACATTTCGAAAATGTATTTCTCAATACGCACACATACACGTACAAGTTTCATTGTTAACTGGAGTATAAAAGTGCTTAAAAAGGGGGTAATAAACTATAAATTTTGCAAATTTTGTTTTCGTGTGGAATTTGTGAAGCAATTAGCTAATGGGGGTTCCTGAGGTCTCGAGTTAATTACGATACACGTATATCGTCACGCCAGATCCCGTGCGGGGTAGGCAGGGAGTACAGACTTCCAACAGGTTTTTCACAGGTCCTTCCATGTAGACTCACACCACTTCATATTCTGGCGTAGTTGTGAGAATTCCTATTTTTATTTTGTCGTATAATGTTGTTCACTATCTTTGGCCGTGTATTCTATGGTAATTCGGATTGTGTTTCTCAAACTGTATTAACGCGGGCGAGATAGCGATTCTAAAAGTTTTCAACCTCGAAGCCAACCACGAAGTATTTGTATTCCATACTCCGTGAATCCAACTAATAATAAATGTGTACATTATAATGTTTTGTCGGGATGTTTTTAATCTATAATGTCTAAACTGTTTAACGGATTTAAATGTAATTTGGCAAAGGGGTAGTTTTGTGTTTCTTCTTTTTTTAATAACCCCTATACTATATAGTATGTCGGGTCCTAATCAGTATTAAGTATTTAATTTAATATAAGCAAATCTTACCGTCGACCACGTACCGGAAGACGTGGAGTGGGCAGGCCCCCTACAAGATGGACCGATGACTTGGTGATTGTGTTGTAAAAATGAGCGCCGAGAGCCGAGCGTTCAGCGCTGAGTCGACGCTTACGAGCGTTCAAGACTCGAGCGTTGAAGGCTTGAGCCTTTAAGGCTCTCGGAGCGTGGAAGACTCGCGTGTGTGTGTGTGTGTGTGTGTGTGAGTGATGTACGCTGTTGGCCGCGAGGCCTTTACAGCTTCACCGGACTTAAGCTGTAACGCTTGAGTTGCGAGCTCAAGCGTTATAACGCGTTATAATTTATTTTGCTTTGATCGTCGAAAGTCGAAATTAATTTAGTCTTCCTAAACAACTGTGTTACAGAGGCGTCTCCAACACCAGTACTTAACTAAGATTTTTGCATCAATTTTAATAAATGAAAAGAAGTATGTAATTTTAAAATTACCAATCAATCAAAACGATAAACGAAAGTAGGGTGTAATTAAAATAAACACGAAAATGCATGCTGCACTCTGAAACTTCAACACGAAGCACGTATTTGTAAGAATTTATTTAGGGCAGCTCTATAGCGCAGTGGCAAGTACAAGTGCAGATATGCCAATTAGTTACAGATTCAGTATTAGAGTTGGTCAGTAGCAGAGTGTGTTTAAATTACACCTAAATATAAAAATTTATTCAAGTTGATACTTATGCAAGTTGTAGTTATTTGTCTGTGTACACCCGCCAAAGGCGCCGCGGGGCACGGCGGTTGCGGGAGGGGCGTTCTGCCGTGCCGAAAGAGTAGAGATTTAAAGAGTAGCCGAAAATGAAATTATTAAATAAAATAGGTAAAACAAATTCTTTGAAAGGGCCGACTACGTGTATGGGGTGCGTGCACACTGTACTCGTTGCATCGTATCATATATGTATTTGGAACTGCAACATATGGAATTTGTTTGGGGAAGCCTAATACTAAAGAAAAAACGTATTTCCGGTTTTGGATGACAAAAAGATAAAATTTTTGTAGGTTTGGGTATGCCCGGTACCTACTATAAAAACAAACGATTTAATATATTATTTAATTTAATAATTACTTACCTTCACATCTGTATCCTCATACGGGGTTGGTACATAACCCGTAGGGTACTATTTGAAATCGCGGTCCCAATGTTATTACATTCTTTAATATTATTACGGAAACGTTAGTGTAAACGAATCCTTAATTTTGCGGCACAAACATCAAACAAAGGACTTGTCGGCGCATTTGACGATGTCTTGAGATTCGAGGTGTGCTTGCTATTATAGTTATATTTATGAAATAAACATTAATTAGGGCATATTGTACCTTACTCGAATCACTTAAAGTTGTATTTGCAAAGTTATAGGCAAAAAGCAATAAATTTACGACCGGCGCTGAACACAAAATGAGTTGACTCATTACACAACATTAGTATAATACACACACACCGTCACGCCTATATTCCCCAAGGGGGGTGGCAGAGGTGTACTAAGTAGACCCACGTTCCGCCGGCGATGTTAAGCTCCATGTAATAGGGGGCGAGCCTATTGACATATACCGGGCACAATTCCAGACTCCGGACTCGTACTGGGAAGTTTTCGGTAGAAAAACTACACTTGTCCGACCTAGGATTTGAACCCAGGACCTCGTGATCACAAAGCGATGCGCTTTTTTAATATCCAATAATCTGGTAAACTTTGAGTGCCTCTGGCCAGCGATCCCTAAACCAATATACGGTGTTACATTAGAGAATAGGGTACCGCGGCAGGGTTGACGCGCGATGGCAAATAATAATCTATACTAATATTATAAAGAGGCGCTCGTAGCGCTGTGCGACCGCGGTGTTCTTACCGATTACCAAGGTTAAGCAGCGTTCGACTCGGTCGGCCCGAGATGGGTGACCGTTTGTGGCATTTTCATATTCGAGCGTCTCCGTGCTTCGGAAGGCACGGTATGCCGTTGGTGATTATGCCGTCCCACGGCTGGGCAAACGCCTTCTCTAACAGATCGAGGTAAGAAAAAATAGGTCACTTTTCGCAACCGATGTTAGTTGCTAATGTAAAAAGGGGCGAGCTTATTGGCATACCGGGCGCAACTCTGGACTGCAACTAGATTTTTTTCTGTAGAAAAATGAGGACCCTCCTCGTTTTCCTAGTTTTAAATCATGATTTGGTCACTGCTTGCAACATTTTTCGCATAGACCAATTTAACACGTAACGTGGTGCGTTACGATCACTTCGTGAAACTTTACTATAGTAATTTTCACATGGGGTGGGTTGTGACAGTTCTAATTGCCGAACGAAATCATACTTTATTCAATGGCAATTAGAGGCATGACCCGTTTCTATACTTACGGTTTTATGCGTTAACACCATTGAAATAAATATTAATTTCGTTTGGCAATTAGAACTGTCACTACCCATCTATCTATCTATCTATCAATCTATATCTATCTATTTATAACCTCACGCCAGATCCCTTGCGGGGTAGGCAGAGAGTACAGAGTTCCAACAGGTTCTTTCCTTACATACCTCTCTGGCTTCCTCGACTCTCATAGTTCGTTTCATACACGCTCGCCGGTTACGGAGACTCTTGACTTTTCCATCAGATAAGACTCGGTTTATTTGGTCGTGGGTATCCTTCCAGTTTCACATTGTATATCTGTTTTGTCATTCTTTCCTCTGGCATTCTTTCTATATGCCCGAACCAACGGAGCATGCCCTTTCTCATCTTTACACCGATACTATCTTTCATACCTACTCGCTGTCTTACTATGCTGTTGCTAATGCGTTCGGTCAGCTTCACTCCGCACATTTTCCGCAGAGCTCGCATTTCTACCGCATTTATCCTACTTTCATTCTCCTTCTTACATACCCAGCTCTCGCTACCATGTAACAGCGTTGGGACAAGAACTCCGTTATGTATGGCCAGCTGCGCCTTATGGCTTAAGTGCCGGCTCCCGAGTAGCTTTCCCATCGCACCATTCACTCTGTTCCCTGCACTCACTCTTCTCTCTATGTCAGCGGTGTATTTCCCATCCTTACTGAATGCGCATCCAAGATATACAAACTCATTCACTTGCTCCAGCACATCGTTACCAACCACAATCCTTACATTCGTTCTGGTTTCTTCTTCTGGCTTCACTACCCATCCTATGTGAAAAATAGTACTCTAGTGGCATACAAAATACCATTACATGAATATTTCACAAAGTAATGGTAACCCGCCACATTTGTTTATAGCTACGCCGTTGGCCGCAGGCCTTTACAGCTACACCGGACAAGAGGGCGTGCAACCACTATGCTCGAGCCAGAAGGGCAAGGGGGCAACTAGCTCAAGGGCGCCTCAAGGAGGAACGGCCTCGGCTTGGGCAGTTCTATGGGGGAGGGCGTATACTAGGTGTCTCGCCGTGCTGCTCAGCACCGGTCGGCGGACAAGGGAGGCTTTGTAGATATTAAGTTACACTTTACTCTGTAATCTCTGCTTACCCCGCAACGGATCTGGTGTGATGATATATATAGATAGATAAGTAGATATTACACTTTTTAATTTGTTTTAAAAACATGGTACATTCTGTTTTTTTAGTAAGTAACATAACTTAACAATTAACATATTCATAAAATCTTTTGATATTTATTTTATTTAGTTTACTGTGTTACAAAAATAAGATATCGATTTTAATTTGTGGCATCCCTATTCACAACAAAGTGTAGTTCACGGCCTTACGCTGTGAGAACCGTGCGTGCGAGCGAGACGGGTAGCAACTTCTCGCTTGCACACTAAAGTTAGGGAAAATAATTAAAATTCGGATTAAAATGACATTGCCGTTGTGTTAGTGGTTAGTGGATTCATTCGAAAGACGTCCACAGTTGGACAAAGTTTCCACAGAGATCATCACTGTGTGTGAATGATCTACGCTGTTGGCCGCGGGGCCTTTATAGCTTCACCGGACAAGAGGGTGGGCGTGCAACCACTACGCTCTAGCCAGAAGGGCAAGGAGGCAACTAGCTTAAGAGCGCCTCCAGGAGGAACGGCCTCGGCTCTCGCAGTCGCTATGATCGAGGGCGTATACTATTAAAAAGGCGACAACTCGCTCTTTCGCGAACTCTTCTAAACCTTGGAACCCGCTCATCGTAACTGTCGCCGACTACGCACCTGCTTCCCTTCCTATCAGCGGCTCCCGGCCGCGGTATATACTTACCGACCCTACCCCCTTACTTCCCACTTCCTTTCTTTCGATTACCGACGCTACACACAGGATCAGATACCGATCTCGCCGGCGAGGTCGAAAAATCCCTTGCCCGCCGGCTGGTGCAGAGCACCACGGCGAGACACCTAGTACATGTCCTGCCCCATAGCGACTGCCCAAGCCAAGGCTGTTTGTCCTTGAGGCGCCTTTACGCTAGTTAGCCTTTCTGGCTCGAGCGTAGTGGTTGCACGCTCGCCCTCTGTTTCGGGGAAACTAACATAACGTACAATAGCGTAGATCACTCAAACACAAGTAACCCCTCCCTAAAGACCACGCTGACGGCTTAGTGCTATATGCATCCAGCTTTTACCCGTGACCTCCACCAGGTCACATCGCGCTCGGCGCGCTCAACCGTCTCCTGGATTTTAATCCTAACTGTGATGTGCTTGCTGATGGATGGTCGAAAATTTTGTATGAATGTCAGAGGTGATGATGTGAAAGTGGAAGGATGCAGGTACCGGGGAAGACCTAGACTATCTTACCACGACCAAATAAACTGAGTCTTATCTGAAGGAAAAGGGTCTCCGTAACCAGCGAGCGTGTATGAGACGAACTATGAGAGTCGAGGAAGCCACAGAGGTAGGTAAGGAAAGAACCTGTTGGAACTCTGTACTCTCTGCCTAACCCGCAAGGGATCTGGCGTGAGGTATAAATAGATAGATAGATAGATTGTCAGACGTTTTGTGAAAAGGATGAATGAATGTTGATACTTTTAAGTTTAATAAATTAATGTTTAGTTGTTATATATATATTAGTGTAAATGGTGTTTTGTTAATTAGTGTAAATGGTATATAACAGTGCTAATTAAATAAATAAATAAATGGTTTCACCTTGTTGGGGGCCTTTCTGCCCCTACGGCTGTCAGTTCTACCTTAAGTTTTCTAGTGAGTGGGTACAACCATACTATAAATATATAAAAACCATCAATTAGGAAGCCTCGTTGAATTAGTCGGGGAGTATAAATTCCCCCAAAATTTTGAAATCAAAGAATTGTAAAACTCTCATTTTTAAAAAGAGTAACCGTGGAGTTCGTTTCCCTTCTGCTCCACAGGAATGACTTTCCGAAAGGGAGATCTTAATTTTTTTTTTTTAAAACCGTAGCCCCACTAGGGTTTATTCCTGTGTCGTGGGTGCGTTTACAAACATGAAAATTTACATACACAAATACCCAGACCGGAACAAATGATTGTGAATCACACAAAGATTTGTCCCGAGCGGGAATCGAACCCGCGACTATTAGACGCAGTGGGCGGAGCAGCTCAAGCTCAACCACTGCGCTAAATCAATAATTTTCTCTTTTTGACTATTCATAAGTGATGATGATAAAGAAAGCTCACAAAAATGCTCAATAGTTTAGCGGATGGGACATAAGCTTATCCTTTTTATATGTCTGTCTCGCTCGGGTGTATAGCTCCGTCCCGCACCATTGTCATTTCAATTTTATACTTATTGATTCTGGGGTCGTCGTATGTACAGTTAGCATTTTAAGACTTAATTATTTTTTATGAATAATAAATATCATGTAGTTAATATTGGCCTTCTGGTGCGAAAAGGCCTCTCCAAAACGGACGGACGGTTCGACGGACGATTTAGCGCAGTGGTTAAGGGCTTAGTCCGCCCCGCCCACTGTGACTATTAGTCGCGGGTTCGATTCCCGCACGGGACAAATCTTTGTGTGATCCACAATTATTTGCTCCGGTCTGGGTATTTGTGTATGTGAATTTTCATGTTTGTAAACGCACCCACGACAGGAATTAATCCTAGTGTGGGGCAAAGTTTAAAAAAAAAAAAAAAAAAAAAAATTTAGGTTAGAGAGATTAGATGATACTCCAGCACCTGGAGTAAGTGTGGTGCGGTGGCGGCAGGTTTTTGGACAACTGCTGGTCGAATTTATTAAACTGTATATGAGAGTTTTAATTTGGCATAAGAACTACCCCGCGAATTGGTAAACGGGTCTAGTGTCATATATAATAATATTAGCCCTGTTAAGAAACTATCTCGCCGTTGGGCACGAGACTCCTCTCAAACTGAGTGGGTATAATAGTCCACCATGCTGGCCCAGTGCGGGTTGGCGAACTTCACACACCTTCGAGAAACTCTCAGGCATGCAGGTTTCCTCGCGAGGTTTTTCTTCAAGCTAGTGATAGTCAATTTTTAATACGCACATGCTTTCGAAAAGACAGAGGTGCGTGCCTGGGTTTGAACCTAAGACTTTTACCTTTGCAGTCCAGCATTCTAATTACTAGGCTATCACTACTGCTAGTGTCATATTAAAAAAAAACTAGCAGTTTTCCGCGGCTTCTCAAGCGGTTATTTTGTCATATAACCTTAAATTGTGATCATTAGACAAATGCTTCTGCTCTGTATCTGACTTCCTAAAATAGATTTTTTCTTTCGTCTTAAAGAAGGCCTTTGACACGTACATTTTCTTATTGAATTGAGAAGCTTATTAAGACTAACTGAACTGAATTTTATTATAATTATAGCATTTTTGATACACCGAGTCTTATCTGAAGGACAAGTCAAGAGTCTTCTGTAACCGGCGAACGTGTATGAGACGCACTATGAGAGTGAAGGAAGCCAGAGAGGCATGTAAGGAAAGAACCTGTTGGGACTCTGTACTCTCTGCCTACTCCGCCCTTACAGATAGAACCTTTATCTGGCGTGATGATATAGTTATATAGAATAAGATATATTTTGTACTATAATTATACTAAGAAAAAAAGGGTGAATGTATCAATTCATTATGTATGTAAGGTAAGAACCTGTTCTTGCTGCCTACCCCGCAAGGGATCTGGCATGATGATATAGATAATTTTAGCCATATCTTAGTAAGTAAAACGAATATTTTACATGTCAACATGTTTTGACTAAAGTTGTATGAACCTTTTTATATTAAAATAAGACCGAAAATGTACCTACCAACTTTTATGCAAATAAAAAAATCTGGCTATATCCGTCACAATAAATAGCTTATAGCACTAAGGGATAGTGTAGGTTTTTGTTAGTGAAATAATTTTCAAAATCGGCGTAGTAGTTCCAGAGATTGCCTCCTACAAACATCAATCAATCAGCCTATCGTAGTCCACTGCTGGACATAGGCCTCTCCTAACACGCGCCATTGCACACGGTCCTCCGCCTTCCGCATCCAGTCTGTCCCAGCGACCTTTTTGAGGTCGTCGGTCCATCTAGCTGGGGGCCGTCCTACCTTACGCTTACCAAGTCGCGGTCTCCACTCTAGGACACGCTTGCTCCATCGGCCGTCGGTCCTTCTGCAGATGTGACCAGCCCATACAAACATACACACATACAAACAACTTTACCTGTTCATAAGTATAGAATGTAAATTGCATAGATGAAAAACCCGCTTGTGAGTTAAATGTGATTTAGCGCAGTGTTTAAGAGTTTAAGGAGCTCCGTCCACTGTGTCTAATAGTCGCTGGTTCGATTCCCGCACGGGACAAATCTTTGTGTGTTTCACAATTATTTGATTCGGTCTGAACTATGAGAGTGGAGGACGTCAGAGAGGTATGTTATGGAAGTGGAAACTGTTGGAACTCTGAACTCTCTGTCTACCCCGCAAGGGATCTGGCTTGATGATATAGATAGATAGATAGATAGATTTGATTTATAAATATAAATCAAGACATTCTGCTCCATTACTGGGAAAGACCTCTCACAAATAGAGGTGAGAGAGGTCATACTCCTGTACGTGGAGCCAGTGCGATGCGGGGAGGCAGGCTTGTGGCCACCTGGTGGTGGAACTTATCAAGCCGCATATGAGGGGGCCGCGCATATAAACGGGATCAGTGTCATATATAATACTAGCAGTTTCCCGCGGCTTCGTACCCGGTCGACAACAGCGCCACCTACCGGGTTGTTTAGCCTATGTTACTTCTGGATAACAAAGCTTTCCAATGGTGAAAGAATCATTAAAATCGGATCAGTAGTACCGGAGATTACCCCGAAAATCCAAACTCACGAACTTTATAATATTAGTATCAATATCCTGTATTACTCTGATGTGTAAGCTATATTTCTGTAAATTTTTGTTAAAATCTATACAGTGATTTTTACGTTAAAGCGCAGTAAACATATATCCATCCATCCACGCAAACTTTCGTGTTTATATTAGGAGGATGCGAAAGTGGAAGGATGTAGGTATCGGGGAAGACCTAGATTATCTTATGATGTCTATATAGACAGTATCTTATCTGCATGGCAAAGACAAGAGTCTTTGTGATCGGCGAGCGTGCAAGATAGGAACTATGATAGTGAAGGAAGCCAGAGAAGTCTGTAAGAAATGAATCTGTTGGAATTCTATACTTTTGTGTGTCTATATGTGTCAGTGTTGGGCAAAAATCAATTGATTAAACAATTGACAATTAACAATTGATCAATTGTAATTGCAGTGTAATGCAATTAACAATTGATCAATTGTAATTGCAATATTTTGCAATTAACAATTGATCAATTGTAATTGCAAAACATTGCAATTACAATTGATCAATTGTTAATCGTTTTATGCACATTTACGATTAAACAATTAACAATTAATTATCAAAAAACCGTCGGCGCAATGTAGGTGTTAAAAGCACCCTTAACGTTGGCGCAATGTGGGAGTGTACAATGTACACTTCTGTCTGGTGTTGTAAGGCTTGAATCGGGAGTACGATGATTGAGTGAAAGCTTGCCTTCTAAAAAGACTCAAGACAAAACAATAACTAAAATGGCGTTAATTTTTGGATCAAAGATGGCGGTCGCGACATCTTATGAATAATCAATATGGGGTTTAAGAGTATGCTGATTACGAATATGGGTTGATTACGAACAAATTAAACACTATATTCGTTATCAGCATCCCCTAAAACCCCAAAAATAATAACCATATTAATTTAACACCAATATCAATCTACTTGTACTTGTCAGTATCAATCTAACCAGTCTAAACACGAGGGGTTTCGTCCATTTCACATGTTTCTATGGCCACCTTCGAACTTCATCATCAGACGAACCCAATGGTACCATATTATTGTATTGTTACCGAACTTACATACGTATACGTCAATTTCAGCTGATTCGGATACCGTAAGTGCTTGAAAAAGGTTCAGAAGAGTTGAACCGGAAAGACAGACAGACATACGAACAGTTCAAGTTAAATAAAAGCTTGTAAAAAATTAAGTATTTCTATTTTGTCCCTATAAGAATTGAATATTTTACAAGTTCCAGTTCCATATAAAAGCATTTGAAATTCGTTCAATACACTGCACCCCTCTGCCAACCCCCCGTGCTATCAAAATGTTTGTTTATAAATAAGTACCTAAACTTTAAAGAAACGCGCGCGCACTTGTCGCCTTTCGGCAGCGGCACGAACCGACAAGTGCGCGCGCGTCAGTAGTAGGGTTGCCACCTTTTATTTGAGCAATAAAGTACATTGGTTTTTAAAGGAAGGTAAAAAAGTACGTTATATCTAAATAAAGTATTATTTATTTCACTTTACTATTTTCTTTAAACACATATGTTTTATTACTTTTAGATCTTTTCAATCACTATTATCATAGCTAAACACCTTCACAGCATGTTGACAGTCTATGATAACTTAAATAGATTGGAGAAAGAATTTAAAAGTGCTTATAGTATTTAATATTTTCTTTAAGTTAGAGAAGTTGTACATGTAACAATGTTTTTTTCTTAAATCTAGCTTACCATATATTCGGATTCTAACACCAGACATCATCCACTTTGCTTTTAATGCGATCAATTATTTTCTTTTTAATGATTTAAATGAATCTTAAAAAATCAAATTTAGCGTACTTTACAGTTCTCATAAAGTACTTTATAATAAACTATGGGTGGCAACCCTAGTTACTCGTCGCCTTTCGGCGCCGACAGGAGCCGACAAATTGCACGTGCGTAGGTAGGTAAAGTCGGTCGGTAGTGCCACAGTATCTATCTATTCAGTAACTCATCTAAGCCGTTTTAGTGGCATAATTACCTACACTCCCGTCAGAACGTTGTTAAGTTTAGCACCTGTTTTTTTGGATTTTTTTTTGTCATTTATTAAAATTAATCTACTGCTGTGGTTATAAGCCTGTATTTTTTCGATATGAGTGCAGCGTAATACAATTTAACATATACATTGTGTAATAACAGCATAATGAAAATTGCAAATTGTTTCTAGAAACACGTTTTCTCCTTTTACGAATAAGAATTCTAATTGTATATAAGTATTCTCGAATCTCATTCTTATTGAGAGTTTTTATGATAGATTACTCGGAAATTGTATATAAGTATATATGTTAAAAACCACATGAGTTACTAAATATAAATTTGGCGATTCGAGTGGCGATTATTTTAATTCTAATAATAGATACATATTGAGAAACCATACAAGTAACTAATAAGTTTAAAGTGGTCATTTTATTCTAAATATTAAGGCCTAATAGCACAAAAAGACAAAATATTTAAATTTGTATTAATTTTCTATCTATCTATATTGTCACGCCAGATCCCTTGTGGGGTAGGCAGAGAGTAAAGAGTTCGAACAGGTTATTTTTTCACAGAACGTTCTAATGTTAGTTGTTAAAAAAGTGTCCGTCTCGGACGTGCATGCCACCGCGGCTTATTACATGCGGAAAACTATCGAGAAGGCGCGTAGAGCGCGCGTCTGTGTGCGTGGGTTTGATTCGGACCGTAACTACTAAGATGTTTTACTGTATTATAGTACTCTGTGGTAAGGCACCCCACATACCCCGCGCACTGTGACCGCGTGTCTCAGTTCGATCGTTTAGGACGAAAATATTGTCATAACGGTCTGGGTATTTGTGTATGTGAATTTTCATGTTTGTAAACGCACCTACGATACAGGAATTAATCCTAGTGTGGGGCAAGGTTTTTTCAAAAGAAAAATAATATACTTTTTTTCGGAGCGCAAAGTATCGCCTATATTTCGACACGATCACACTTCAGGGTACTTTTGTGTGTGTACTTATAGTTGTAGGTATTTAAACTTACGAATTTTCACAAACATAGAGAGTGAGTGTGAATCGTGCGCACACAGGAGGGACTTGATTGTAGGACTGGGATTGTAGGGACTTGAATTAATTTTTATAAAGTATATTCGAATATTTCAACGAATATTTCCACACACTTTTGAATATTATAGTCATTATGGATGAAAAGGAATATAGTTATATGTCAGATAACACGTCGGATACGGACATCAATGAACAGGTAGATCGAGATGGGCAGTCTTCAGGCCGAGCTAAATCACGTCAATATCTTCACCCCCGCGTCTTCCACTTGCACATATAATCACAGCTCTGTGTCCTAAATGCTCGCCTTTCACTACTAAAATCAGAGGATTCGACAACTGTACGTCCAATTTTCTGAGTCACCTCAAACGGAAACATGGATAAGATTGTGTAAATGAATATAAAAGATACATAAATACAAAAACACCGTCACGCCTATATTCCCCAGAGGGGGTGGCAGAGGTGTACTGAGTAAACCCACGTTTCGCCGACGATGTTAGGTCCCATATAATAGGGGGTGAGCCTATTGCCATTGTGCATAATTGTGCCCGGTATGCACAATTCCAGACTCCGGACTCATACTGGGAATTTTTCGTTAGAAAAACTACATTTGTCCGACCTAGGATTTGAACCCAGGACCTCGTGATCTCAAAGCGATGCGCTTTGCCACCAGACCAACGAGGCAGTCGTTGGTCTGGTGGCACATAAATGGTACATAAATACAAAGAAAAATAATAAAAAAGGTGCAAAAATTCGCAAAAAATTCCGACAAGGGGCTTAAGAAAAGTTGAAGAGGTCCAGCCATATACACAAGAAAAATTTGCACAAAATATGATACTACTAACGAACTATAAACCCCAAAAATGAAACCCATATCGATTTAACTCCAAAAGTCGCGTCCGCCATCTCAGATTTCAAATTTATCGGTATATTTGTTACATGCATTCCCTAAACCCTGAAATCGATACCTACATAGATTTTCATAAAAAGTCGCGTCCGCCATCTTGGATCCAGAAACTAATGCCCTATTCGTAATCAGCATCCCCAAAAACCCCGAAATCGATACCCATATTGATTTACATAAAAAGTCGCGTCCGCCATCTTGGCCTTTAAAATTAACTTTATATTTGTTATCAGCATCCCCTAAAACCCCAAAGTCCATACTCATATTGATTTTCATAAAAAGTCGCGGCCGCCATCTTGGATTTTAAAATTAACACTATTTTCGTTATCAACATCCCTCAAAACCATAAAAGTGACACGCATATTGATTTTGTTAGAAAAGTCACGTCCGCCATCTTAGATCCAGAAATTATTATCATATTCGTAATCAGCATGCCCTAATATCCCAAATGTGACACCCATATTGATTTTACTTCACTCCAAAAATTCACGCCATATTCGCAATCATTATTCCCGAAACCCCAAAAGTGACACCCATGTTACTTCAAAGGTCACGTCCGCCAACTTGGATGTGTTTAAAATATTTTCTGTCGTGTGTTTAATTGTTAATTGTTTAATCGTAAACATGCAAAAAACGATTAACAATTGATCAATGGTAATTGCAACGTTTTACAATTACCATTGATCAATTGTTAATTGTGAAAACCTACAATTAACAAATAATTTTTCAATCGTCAATTGCAATTGATTAACTTTCTGCGATTGAAATTTCAATTGTTTGATCCTACAATTGAACAATTAAACAATTAGTGCCCAACACTGCTATTTCATCACTATTATTATGGCGATACGGACAAAGCATTCATCCCTATTAGGTAAATTCCAAAACTAGAATATACCTCTGAAACATCTTCCGATATTTCAGCAGACGTAACTTCACTGTTAGCTCCATGAAACTACGTAGGTAGTTAAAGTGAGAGAATTGTTACGGAGTACTCCATGTCAGGTCTTGCTGTCAATTACAGTGAAACTGCTTTTCCAAGTAGTTTTTACAAGCATAACTGCAACGAACGGTTGGAATTATTTAGTTATACAGCGAAGATTGCTTCATCTTGCTGCAGTATCTCGCCTATTAATGTAATAATGACTTCAGCTTTGCACGTATACATTAAGTAACATTTTAATGTTGTATGGGGATGTGCCATTTTAATACATTATGTGGTATCGTGCTAAGATTTACAGTTTTAATCGGACTTTAGTCCAACAAGTAGAGGTCCTTTGTGTGCAATTAATGACAAGTATCATGCTAAAATCGATTGTTGGATATGAAAACCATAAACGCATTGTCTCCAGTAGATGCAACTGCTAACTGATGGTCTACTTCCAAGGATATGTTTATTATTCATCGGTAAGCACCTTCAAATTCATTTTATACCAAATCTTTAAAATAAACTTCTATCATATTATGGTATACGACTCATGACTTGATAAACGGACTTTATTTGTTCAACCTCTACAAGCAAGCATGTGAGGCCAGTCTCATATATACGATATCGATTTTCCAACTATTTCAGTCTAGGCCGGCGGCATTCTATTGCTAGGTCCAATCACATACCCCAAATATAAATTTTAAAACCACAGAAAAGGCATCTAGCTAACATTAAAGCGGTAAAATTTTCAAGCAAAAAAAACCTCAAAGCTATATCCAAATTTACCAACGCAATGTCTTATTTTCCCATTTCCTGCACCGACGGTAGGAAATAAAATCGCCATCAAGCTGGTGTTGGTAATTTAAAAATAATGCTGCAAAAATAGGTAGGAATGCGAGTTCGCAGGCAAATTGCGGTGTGGACGGACCAGGCGCCGGATGGTGAGTGACGTCAGAGCTATAACGTTGATGACCCAATGTAAGTTCGGCTTTGATTTGTGTTGGAAATTAAATTAAGGATGGGCAAGGAGATGTATTTAGCTTTGTATTTTGGGAAGTGTATAATTTGTCCTTAATTATGTATGTTTAGCTACACTATCTAACTATGTGATATAGCGAGGCAACTTTTAAAACGAAGAAAATAAAATAGTTGTTGGCGTCACTATCACATACATTTGCAGCACCATTTTCTCTTTAGAATGGGCTTACGGCGGAATACTGATTTGTAGCACTAAATTAGAACGTTAATATCACACGTTCGTGAACTGAGGGCTTAGCATGAACCATTTGATATTATCTTTACGTGATGAGTTGTTATCGAAGAAGCGAGCTGTCACGTTCATCATTATTTAATCATTTTCTAGTGTAAAATGGATAGCATATCAACTCGATAGCGTCACGCTAAGGTAAACCTTTTAGTGCTAATCGCTCTGTACTAACCTACATTACAAGGTGACGCTACGTCGCGTCGACTTTTGTTCAAATTTTTCATACGTTACCTATAACTTTTACTTGATACACACATCTACCCTAATCCTGAACAACAAAAACATTTCCTTATTGCAACCAAGGGTTGTACAATATAAATTTTTACTGTTGATATTAGCTTGATAAAAACAGATATAAAGGAGATCCTTTGACGTTGGATGTTATAATCTTCTTACAGAAGCAAATTTGAAGGGAAGATAATCAGTATTCTTGAAGCCCACAAAGCTAAAGTAAGCAGTGATTTATTATATTAAAAATCCTACGCTATCCCGTGGATGGGACCGGCGCTGACTTGGTCGGTCATAAAGAGTTCCCGGATTTAATAAAATTTATTCAGCTGTGTACTACGGGGACCGACAAATCATAATTCTAGCAGAATATGTACTTATTTAGTCGGGCCTGAAGTTTTAGAGCTAGTAAAGTTTATTTACGCTTGTGCTCCGGAGAATTCACTGGGCGGGCGGTTCTTGACGCCACTAGTCGCAGGTCACAGTACTAACGTGGATGTTAATAAAGCGTCATTTTATATACATTTAAATAAGAGATGGTATACTCTTATTCTTTTTCAGCTGAAAGACGTCCACTGGAAAATAACGGCATCCTCCAAGATCGCCACGACGCATACGACTGGCTCTGCGATGGTAAGATAATATTATAATAGTTAATTGCTCTTACTACAATATGTTCAACGTTCACTTAATCCTAATTGTGTGTCATGAATTTTTCATTTAAATCTCTGCATATCAAATCGATTCAAGCAGCCCACGCCTAAAAGAAAATAGTGGTAATTATATCGATAATAATCTACTCCTAACAACTATAAGATTACCAGCAATTATATAATAATACTATTAACAATGTCCCAGTGCCAGTACCTACGTATAGACTTTTACGTGGCCATTTGTTCATTAATTTTTAACTTTATCGATTTTATTGTCTTTAGTTCCCACCAAAAATATATGCTTATTAAATTGGTCACGTAAGAAAGAACAGATTTTGATGTTTTGCACATCATACAGTACATCGTGGAGAACTGTCCAACTAGGAAATTCAGCGGCAGATTCCAGACTAAATAATGGCACTCCACTCTCACATACAATTTTGGTACTATACTACTTGTGATGGCTCCAAGACCTACCTATTAATATAAACTTAAAACCCTTCGAATTGCTTCAATTTAAATTAATATAAATTTGTCCAACCATACCGTACTAAGCTGATTAATTTTACCGGTCGAGCTTCGAACGACGCAATTTCTTTCCAGCACCACCCTTTATAGCGCTTTAAATTCCCCAATTTAGCTCAAATTAATTTAGACAGTTGCGAAGTAATTGCTGAAAAGTGGTAGTATGTGCTTTTTATGACATGATTGTGTATTTGTTTTCAATAATTAAAATGAGACAAATTGTGGTGATTCTTTTTTTAATATTCGCTGTCGCCATGTAGCCCACTTTTAATTTCTTTCGGAGACAATTTAATTATGTCTCATTGGTGTAATTTTGCATAGTGCGGTGTGCGATCATGAGGATTTGAACCTAGACGGAAAATCCTGAACTGATCCTGTTTTACTGAGTCTGAAATTGTACCCGGTATAGTAACAATAGGCGGACATCTTATGACATTGGGACCTAACATGATCGACGATATGTCAGTGTTCATAGAACACCTCTGCCACTTAGAGTATACAAGAGTGAAAGTGTGATTTTTTTATTTAATCACATAATTGCAGATTTAAAATAATCTAGTCCACAAAGAAGGACAAGTTAAGAGTCTCTGTAACCAGCGAGCGTGTATGAGACGGACTAGGAGAGTGGAGGAAGCCAGAGAGGTATGTAAGGAAAGAACCTGTTGAACTCTGTACACTTTGCCTACCCTGCGAAGGTTCTGGCGTGATGATATAGATAGTCCACAAAAAATAAAAGTGGCAAAATTATTCGTAAGGTATTCCAAGTTTTTTTTCATTGTAAATGTTTGTTTTTGCGTTTCAAACTATTCTAGGACAAAGATCTGCCTGCAGTGATATTTTATTTAAAAAAAAGCATGGCAGCTTTTTTTTGGGTCTCCTACATGAAAAACTAGCGAATTGATTGAATAGTTCGGCCAAAGGTATTGGAAATTCTTTGTCAGATAAAATGTGTGCGTTTTTCAATTCTGGTATAAAATTTAGGTGAAATAATTGTATGGATTGACTGACGTTGCCTACAAAAAGTCTAGTAATCCTTCCCCACTCATCAATAAAGATAAAAATGCGCTGAAATTTGCCAGTACTAAAATAACTTGAACTTATTACCCTAAGTTTTCTCCCAACTAAAAATCTGGCTGGCCACAAATCGAGTAAAAATATATCCTTCCTCCCATTTTTATTATCACTACAAATTACTTCAGTAAGATTCTGTACCCGCTGAGATTCCTTGATTCCAGTTACAGTAAGCCTACAATTAACCTCCAGAGTACGCTTATAATGAATGATTTCATAAATCACCCAAATTGCCCTTTATTACGCATCTTACATCACTTTAATTGAGACAACGGACGCAGTGAGAGTCGAATTTTCGGCAATTTCATTCGGCCGTGCGAGCATTTCGTTTGTCCGTATCTATTTAATTACTTGTTATATTAGAACGTAATCTCGCGTAGGCTCACTTTATTAATGAAGGCCGCCATCGTCGTCAGAAGATAGTCAGTAGACTATCTTCTGACGACTTGCGGCGAAAAGACTGTGCTTGTTCTAGAATAGTCGTGTAGGAAGTTGCTTTGAAATATTTTAATTCTGGCAAAAACTTGTCAAACTAAAAGCCCAAACACCTGCGGCAATACAGTATAACATTTTATTTCTTTTTTTTCTTAAACTAATCTAGCCCATAGGATTTATTCCTGTGTCTTGGGTGCGTTTACAAATATGAGAATTCACATACACAAAAAACCCAGACCGAAACAAATATTTGTGGGTCTCAAAAGATTTGCCCCGTGTAGGAATCGAAACCGTGACTCTTCGATCCAGTGGCGGAGCAACTTAACCACCACAACAAATCGTCCATGAAAACGGTGTGTTGACACGTCCACGCTGCATTCAAACTTTTAAGGTTTCGTCTCGTAGCAGACGCAGCGCTACGGGAGCGCAACGATGGCGCAGCTTGGGAGTTGTAATGTACTGAAATGTACGGGAGACGCCACACAGCGCAGCCACGCTCGGCGCGACGACAAACGTCACGATAGAATGTAGACGAGCACCCCTGTCACGCTCCCGTCACGCTCCGTCGGCTATTTGACCAAATCTTTACGGTCAAAATTAGATACGCAAGTCACTGGAGAGCACACCAAAGGGTTGCCCAGAATATGACTGATTTGTTGGCAAATGTTTCTTTTTTTGTTAAATGCCAGTGATACCTATGTGAATTATAAGAAATATTAAAACTTGTTGTATATAGTGAATTAATGAAGGAAACTGGAGAAACGCAACCTGATTAAATATGCTACAATGTTCAACTTTAGCAGACTAAACATTAATACTGAAGTTTCTCAAGTACAGAACTCACAAGTAAGCTTTTGATACAAACGACGGCTTGGTCCAGTGTTTAAGAGCCTAATCCGCTTTGCCCACCGGGTCGTGGTGTCACGGGTTCGATTCCCGCACAGGACAAAGCTTTGTGTGACCCACACATATTTGTTTCAGTGTGGGTATTTGCGTATGTGAATTTCATGTCGTAAACGCACCCACGTCACAAAAAATATCTTCTTCTTCTTCTTCTGGTGCTTCTCCATCTAGTGAAGGTTGGAGTTAACACATTTGTTGGTATTTACGCATTTCAAAAATAAAGCTGTTGCTTACATTGTTTATTGCATGCTATTTTTTTCTCATTAAAATTTATATGTCATCTCACTTTTTTTAACGAATTCCTATATTAACAAAACTTTTGCTATTTCTAATATCATACTTAAGCTAAAAGTATTGTTGGCGCCGCAACGTGTTTACTATGCAATAAAACTATTTTGCTGAGTCTATTGCGTTTATTTAAACGTTTAACCTACCGACGTTTTTGGGTTAAAAAAATGGGAGTTACAAAATTTTATTTTTGAATCTTAAGTTAAAAAACTGACACTAGATGCCTCGTTTGGAAACGCGACATGCCCCCGGCCTTGGAAGCTGTAGCTTCAAAGATTAGTACTCGAACATTGCTCCACCTCTTCTTCATGAAACAGAGGACAAATTTTTGAAAAACTACGCCGCACTGGTCCGGGTGCATGTCGCGTTTCCGAACGAAGCATCTAGTGTCATTTTTTTAACTTAAGATTCAAAAATGACACTAGATGCCTCGTTCGGAAACGCGACAAGTATAAACTCCAACTTTTATGAATTTGACCCTTAGAGACACGAACAAAACAGTCTTAGTATAAGCAGTGAAGACAGTTACATTCCAAAATGGGCCATTAACTTCTTGGTAATAGGTCGCAGGTGGCCGCACCTTGGAGCGCCAGGTTCTGCGCTCGCTGTGTTAATACGTTTTTAATTACTTTTCTATTCCCAAACTAAAGCACTTACTCAATTTATGCGATTTGTGTAAATCTTTGTTTTATGGTTTAAATGTTTAGTACTTTTCTGTCTATCTATAACATCACGCTAGATCCCTTGCAGGGTTAGCAAAGAGTACAGAGTTCTAACAGGTTCATTCCTTATGGATTTTTCTGGCTTCTTCCACTCTCATAGTTCCTTTTATACTTCGCTGGTTATGCAGGTTTATGATTTTTTAAGTCTTTTTGTTTGAGCATAATCTATCTTGGGAACAATAACTTTATACTAAGAATTATTCCCGCTTGTTGCCAGAAATACAGAATATCATTGTGGCTTCATTATAATACACAATCATTTTAGTTATTATTTTAAAATATCTTAAAGTTATGTTTGGACACGGCACACCATATTGGGTTTTGAAACAATGAAAATGTTTGCGAATTACCATTCTAATGATTCATAAACATTCAGAACTTGTAATGGTCACAATAGAAATTTGATTACTACTTCAGGAAAATTATACTTTTGAGTCAGGATAATTCCTAATTTGATCTCGTTTACAATTTAATCTACTACAGTATGTGAGAAAGTTGTTATCGGGACGCAACAAGACCCGCCTTTTGAAACTTTGCTAACAGAATCTAAGAAATACATTTTAAAGTCACCAAAACACCCAGAAACTATACAATATTTAAACTCGAGTCTGTTTTATTCATATATGATATTCTTGAAATAAAAGCTAACTCGTTGGTCTAGTGGCGAATAATGTGCTTTACGATCACTAGTCTAAAAAAAAGCAGTGATAGCCGAGTGGTTAGACCGTTGGACTTGAAAGTCAGAGGTCTCGGGTTCAAACCCATACACGCACCTCTGTCTTTTTGTTAGCATGTGCGTATTAAAAACTAATTATCACTTGCTTTAACGATGAGGGAAAACATCGTGATGAAACCTTCATGCCTAAGAGTTTCTCGAAGGTATTTGAAGTTCGCCAACCCGCACTGGTCCAGCGTGGTGGACTATGGCCTAAACCCTCTCAGTTTGTGAGGAGGCCCGTGCCCAACAGTGGGACAGTTTCTTAATAGGGCTAATATATTATATTATATATTATACGATCATTAGGTCCTGGGTCCTAGGTCGGACAAATGTAGTGTTTCTATCGGAAAACTCCCAGTATCAGTCCGGAGTCTGGAATTGTGCCCGGTATATGGCAATAGGCTCACCCCCTATTGCATGGGACTTAACATCGTCAGTGAACAGTGGGTGTACACAGTACATCTCTGCCACCCCGCTTGGGGTATATAGGCGTGATAGTGAGTTTTAAAAAAAAACTAATGATGAACATACCACTTGCTTGTTGATACCTATCGCAAGATATTTCATCAGTTCGATCGGTTTTGGATCGGATCTCAAGTTTTTTGGGACTCAGTTCCACTAGTCAGCGATTTATACGGTGGATATAAAGGAAAGCAAATAAATAAAGGAGGCATTTTCCCATACATAAAGGGTACTACAGTAGTGAACAACGATATTATCAATGAGCTGAATTTTCTACAATATGAATATATTGTTGTGTGTCGCTATATAGTTATAATAAACACCATCACGCCTATATTCCCCAAGCGTGGGTGGCAGAGGTGTACTGAGTACATCCACTTTTCGCCGACGATGTTAGGTCCCACATAATAGCGGACGAGTCTATTCTCATATACCGGGCACAATTGGAATTGTCTGACTTGAGTTGACTCCGGACCCATACTGGGAAGGTTTCGTTAGAAAAACTTCATTTGTCCGACCTAGGATTTGAACCCAGGAGCTCGTGATCACCAAGCGATGCGCTTGGCTCGTTGGTCCAGTGACTCAGAAATTAATGATTAAAAAATAGCATGGGAAAAACAAAATGGGGCCTGTAACAATCAAACACTGTGGTACAGTCAGCAATTTAAGTCGCTTAACACCCTCAAATATTCATATCAGTAACACTCTTAATTTTACAAACTTTGGTAAATATTGCCTAAACCAAATTACTAGCAACATATTTAAGTGTATTCAAATCAACAATAATAACGGATTAGATGTAAAATAAAACTGTGCAAGCGAATTGAAAACCTGAGATTGGTAAGCGACTTATCGTCGTGGTCAAATGAATATCTGCTATGTGCACTTGTTGGAAATTTGTGCATTTTGACTATTATGATTGGTTTATTAACCAAATTTTCGTATAAAAGACTGCTATGAGACTCTAAGAATTATACTTTGGTAAATATTACAAATATAGCGTTTATTTCTAGGTCCAAGATGGACGACGCGAATTTTGAAGTAAAATCAATATGAGTATCGCTTTTCGGGTTTTAGGGGATGCTGATTAGGAATATGGCGTGAATTTCTAGATCCAAGATGGCGGACCATTGTTTTGTAATTAGTATTGATCAATTGTTAATTGTAAAAATCTATAATTAAAAATTAATTTTTCATTCGTATACGGTAAACTGTGTGCAAATGCTTCAAAAATCTGCTTCACATAAAATTATACAGGAAAATGTTTTTATTCAATATTATCAGCAGATATTCATTTGACAACGACGTTATGTTACTGACCGTACTCTACCTTGCCAAAGTAACACCAAAACATAAAAAGACTCTGTTTACCTATCTATCTATCTATATCATCACGCCAGATCCTTGCGGTGTAAGCAGAGAGTTTATCCTACATACCTCTCTTCCTCCACTCCCACAATTTATCCACTGTTTCCACTGTGGTCACATTTCCATTAAAATGTGCATGTCAAACAAATTAAGTTCTTTTGGGTTCCAACAAAGTTCCGAGTGCAAAGTCTGTCGCAATGGCTGCGGTTGCAACTTGCTCACCCTAACGATGCTTTGTCCTTCATGAGATCGTTTCGTCGAAGCGTAATGTTACAAAAGTATAGCTAAAACTAGTATTAGTTCTCGTCTAGTGGGAAAGCGTCTCGCTTTGTGATCACGAGGTCCTGAGTTTCCGAAAACTTTCCAATATGAGTCCGGAGTCTGGAATTGTGCCGGTATATGGCGATAGGCTCGCCCCTATTACATGGGGCCTAACATCGTCGGTGAAAAATAGGTGGACTCAGTACACCTCTGCCACCCCCGCTTGGGGAATATAGGCGTGACGGTGTTTATCTATCCTAACTATATAGCAATTCATATTGTGGAGAATTCAGCTCATTGATAATATCACTGTTCACTACTGTAGTACCCTTAGTGTCTGGGCAAAGCCCTATTTTATTTTATTTGCTTTCCTTTATATTCCACCGTATAACTCACTGACTAGATTACCATAGAGCGTGTATGAGACTAACTATGAGAGTCGAGGAAGCCAGAGAGGTATGTAAGGAAAGAACCTGTTGGAACTTTGTACTCTCTGCCTACCCCGCAAGGGATCTGGCGTGAGGTTATAGATAGAAAGATAGATAGATTACCATAAAAACTTGAGATCTGATCCAAAACCGATCGAATTGATGAAATAACTTGCGATAGGTATCAACAAGCAAGTGGTATGTTCATTACTAGTTTTTTCTTTAAAAACATACTTTCACGCCTATATTCCCCAAGCGGGGATGGCAGAGGTGTATTGTGTACACCCACTTTTCGCCGACGATGTTAGGTCCCATGTAATAGGGGGCGAGCCTATAGACATTCCATGTCATCAATGAGGACATTCCATGACAGAAATCACAAATAAGTTTTTAATACATACGACGGCTTTGTCCAGCGGTTAAGAGCCTAATCCGCTCTACCCACTGGGGGGGATCGAGGTGTCACGGGTTCGATTCTCTTTGCTTAGGCTTTGTGTGACCGGCACATATTTGTTTCGGTGTGGGTATTTGTGTATGTGAATTTCATGTTCGTAAATGCACCTACGTCACGAAAAAATATGTTCTTCTTCTGGTGCCACTGGTAACATGAGATGCCAATGTAAGCTTCACATCAGATCTTTCGAATGCAATCTTCTGTTATTACTTTGGAAATATTTCAATCTAATAGTAACTATTTGTAACAGCGTGGAAATAGAGAAAGTTTCTAACACTTGGGAAAATCATTCAAACTCAATAGTTATGAGTTCGACGAAATACTGGCACGATATTGGATGA